>OZ010598.1:18881514-19031514 GCA_963932145.1 Acanthosepion lycidas
GGATTCATCATATTACTAAATTCATATAAAATACTCACTTGAATGATTTAAACAAGAACTCTATCGTTGCGGCATGGCACGTTCAAAAATAATATAACTGTTAATAAATAACATCTTTTCAAAACATCTTTCGGTCTACACTACATTTATTTCGCCTTGGTGTTTACCTGTAAATGGAAATATTACGCCCTGAAGATGACAATTTTAAAATTGTCGAAAGTACTTGGCTCAGTATCATCAGTTCCATCTGGTAACAATTCAAATATAAGGATTGCGTTATTCAAACAATTGATAGCAAGTTAATGTCTCATTAAGTCTTGTTAGCGAAGTGATTTCGAAGTGATTTCACCATTAATCACATTAACATTGCTAATTAATTCTTTATATAATTACTTCTTTATGATATAATATATATACTGCATAAATTAATATATATATATATATATATATATATATATATATATATATATACATGTATATATATATATATATATATATATATATATCGATAAATATTACTGAAAGGGTACTTCAAGATTTTTTTTTATTTACTTAAACAGTGAACTTAATATCAGCAGGCCTAGATCAAGAAGTACAAAAATACCTCTCAGGAATACCGCCTGCATAAGAGTAAGACATTAGTTGCAATGGTGTCTTCATCTAGTTAATGTCTTACCATTAAGTGGGAGGGATTTTTGCATAAACTGTATTATTAATGAAAATGCAATTCTCAGAAGGAATCAAAGCTCTATTCCATTTTTATTCAAGGAAACCACTCCTGTGGCCGAAGCATGTTGCTACTAATTACGCAGCGGAAGACCACACACACACACAAGACATGATTCTTGGGGCTCTATTACGAGGTTATCCGCCTACTTGGATGAATATCACTGCGGGACTGAATAAGTAGCGACGCTATAGCGAATCTAGTTTGTGTCTTCTTCGAGGCCCATGGTACAGTTGGTATGACGTTTGCGTTGTATGGAAATGGTTCGGGTTCGATTCTTGGTAGTGATTGCGCACTGCTGATGAGTTCCAAATAAGACGAAACGGCCATCCAGTGCTTTCTGTTGAGGATTATTTTAGGCTCGATGAATTACTATATATATATATATATATATATATATATATATATATATATATGTGTGTGTGTGTGTGTGTGTGTGTAGTCTCTTTGAAAATATGCGAAACAATCCAACTAAAGGTCATGACCGCAAATAACCTAAAACATCAGCCCTAAGCAAACGAACTCAGAAGGACCGATTTTCCTTAATTCCCAGCGATTATTTCTAGTACCCGAAAAAGAATTAGTGTCACATTCTGAAGATCGTTTGAGGCCTGAAACTTACATTCACCCGTTGCTATTGTCTTTCATGTCTCCACTATTTATATTTTCCCCCTCTCTTTCATAGATAGATAGATAGATAGATAAAGTCAACGACGAAATTATTCGGTTTTATGTGTAAATAAGCACAAAAAGGAATATAAAAGACAATTTCCAGAACAATAGGTTAAACACAACAAATCTGACAGGCAAACTAAGCAAAATAGGAGAAGACAAAATTATTTGTACAGGATGTAAAATAGAAAAAAATGAAAGATTTTCACAATATTAATTATCAATAGCATGACCTCTCATGCTGCAATCGTTTTCTAAATTTTTTGATGAAATTTGGTTACACATTCTAATTTCTGAAGGTTTTTGGTAATCGACGATTTATTCAAATTTTCAATTCTTGTCATAGATTTTCAATATCATTCAAGTCAGGACTCATTGAAGGTCATGGTAGAACCGTGATCTTCTTTTTCTTAAGCTATGAAGTCACTCATTTAGACGTATCTTTGGGTTCATTATCTTGCTGGAAAGTAAATTGATGTTGATTTTCATCCAGAATTTTGATATATTCTGCAGATTTCATTATTCCTCTTATTGCAATTAATTGTTCCCCCCCCTCCTTGAGCTAAAACAAAAAAAAATCATCGATCAGCCTCCATGTTTTAATATTGCCACTGTTTTCTTTGGGAGAAAAGCCTCAGCTTTCTTGTGATAAATCTTCTGTATATCATTATGTCAAAAAGCTCATTTTTTGTTTGATCACCCCATAGTACTTATTTTCAAAAGAAATTTTCTTTGTCCAAGAACGTTTTGGAAAAATTAAACCGAGCAACAATGTTACATTGTTTGTGAAGAGGGGTTGGTCGTGGTAAGTTTCCATATAAACCCATTTGTATTTAAACAACATTGTATTGTGCGAGTACTTAAATTGATATCTATCGTATCCAAACTTTTGATGATCTCTCTCTAAACAACTCTTGGATTTATATTAACCTCGCAACACAGTTTTCGTGAATTTCTCGGTAACAATTTCGGGTTTCTTCCACGCCCAGACAAATTCTCTGCCGTGCCAAATTGTTTAAACTTCTTTATAACGGACTGTACTGTAGAACTAGGGATAGCTAACGGGTTTGAAATAGTACTATAACTATTTCCCGACTTGTGGGAGTTAATAATACTCTACCTCGAATCAACGCTAAGCTCCTTTGTCTTCCCCATCGAGTTGTTAACGTAAGAATAACAATAGTGTCACTCCATGCACCACGTGATGTTCTTTCCTGGAATTATCACAAATATTCGATTGAATATATACTCTAGAAGGCTTCACTGATAATATAATTATGTAAATTATTTATACTTACACGAATCAATCAACTGAAAACGGTATTTTCTGCTGTACGAATAATTTTTTCTTCTTATTTTTTTATAATTCGTCTGTCAAATTTGCTGCATTTAACCTATCATTCTGAAAAAATGTTGTATTCCTTTTGTGTGCTTATTAGCATATGAAAAAACCTGGCATCATACGGGTATTAGATTCCGAGAAATGGATAAAAATATTCAAAATTGATGGATGTACGAATAATTTCGTCGTTGACTGTAGATAGATAGATAGATAGATAGATAGATAGATAGATAGATAGATAGATAGATAGATATGAACTCACTGACATAGATAGATAGATAGATAGATAGATAGATAGATAGATAGATAGATAGATAGATAGATAGATAGATATGAACTCACTGACAGATAGATAGATAGATAGATAGATAGATAGATAGATAGATAGATAGATAAGTCTTATATAGGCATGAGCATGATAGATAGATATGAAGAAACATAGATAGATAGATAGATAGATAGATAGATAGATAGATAGATAGATAGATAGATAGATAGATAGATATGAGCGTGAGGCGGAAAGGAAGTTGAAAGACAAGACAGGAAGCCTTTTTTGTGATGACTTCGGAAGAAGGTCTTTTTTTTATATAACATTAAATTGTTGATAATGTTAAGCAAAAGACGGTAACAATCGGAACTATTTTCGTTCATTTATATGAACAATGTCAGATTATAATCATGGATACAAAATTTACTAACTTGAAATTAGTCTCTTGTATTTCATTTTGAATAAACTGTTTTCGTTTGGAATTGATTTTTTAAATAATTTTTTTTAAAATAATAAACGCTTTCCTCCCCCCTCTCTCTCTCTTTCTCTCTCTCTCTCTCTCTCTCTCTCTCTTTATGTTTCTCTCTATCTCTCTAACAAACAGCTGTACGAATATGGATGCTTCCTTTTTCAAGGGCATTAGTGTGAAACGCGTTGATAGAGTTGGCCGAAACCACTTCCTGTGCCGATAACGGTAATGCAACCATTCTTAATAATCACAGAAGTCCGAAGATTCCGAGAAAGAAAAACCCTTCCGTCTGTCAAAAGATTAGAATGCACGCACTACAAATGTTCTGCCCAATAAAAATATATTTGAAATGAGCCCCGTTGAGAAGATATTTAAGCCATAGTTGGGAAAAGCACAGAGGAACCCATACCTCTCACCCAAGGGCATTTATGCTAATGTAGCAGGCTAAGCTGGAATGTGAACGCACCTCGCCCAATTAGCATTTCCACGCCGATAACTGATACGCTGCCAGCACATGTACTCCAGAATATTTTTCCAAGTATTCACATACCTATCATTTTGAAACCCCCGTGACAAGCCAGCGGTGTGACAATTTTTATTCCATAGATGAATATGGAGAAGTGGATTGATAAATCTTCCAAATAAATAAATGTGATGTAAATAGCAAATAACATATATATATATATTTTTAGGTTTATATATATATATATATATATATATATATATATAAGTTTTTGTAAAAACTTACACTACCCATCAATTTTCATTTCATCTTTTGGAAGTGCTATCTGATGACCCAGCGTCCTTTAAAAGGGATCTGGTGAAATGAATTATTATATGGAACCTTAAAGTGGTCTGTTTTTCTTTAATATATATATATATATATATATATATATATATATATATATATATATATATATATATATAAGAAATATAGTCTTAAGGTGTGCAATATTTATGGAATAAAGTGCTCAATATCAGAGATAGAGCGTGTGTAAATATAAAAGTGAACATAGAAGTCAAAACTTAGAGGCGACAGTCTGTTTCATGCTATATGCAATATTGCATATAGCATGAAACAGACTGTCGCCTCTAAGTGTTGACTTCTATGTTCACTTTTATATTTATATATATATATATATATATATATATATATATGTATATATATATATATATATATATATTCTAAAAGACATTTTCTGTACTCACTCTCACAGGAGAGAGAGAGAATACTCTAATGCTTAAGACAACAACAAGCCAGGTAAAAACAAACTACTAATGTGCTTACCTCGTCAGGACGTAGGCGACCATGGCCTTCCCAATTTTACTCTCCTTTGTAGCTCTAAATAAATTCTGTTTTTCTGATTTTTTTCTCCTAGAGTCTGTTCCGCTAGCCATTTATTCAAGTTCGACTAGTATGTTAATTCGTTGTTTTCTTCTGTTCGTCTTACACTCAATCTCACTTGTGAGTATCACATTTTCCAAGCCTTCCTTCCTCATTATGTGCCCCACAAATTTCAACATAAAAAATTACATTAAGCATTAATTAAATCCAAACAACAACAAAGAAATACACCTATAAACTTAACCTTCCATAATTAATAGCCTAATATTTAAGATATCACCAAGCCAGACAATAACAAACTACTAAATATGAAAAATGAAATAATATTCAGAGATATTTACAAACCATTTACAAACCATTTAAGCATTAATATATATATATATATATATATATATATATATATATATATATATACTCGATTGTCCCGTCGAATTCGACGTATGAGGGTCCAGCAGATCAGTTCCCAAGAAACCGACAGCCCAACAACAGCACATGAGATTTGATTATAGTGGTGAAGGTTTCATGCCTTTTGAAGGGCCGAATACAGAGACCTGGTGCACTAGGTGCCATAAGGTCCCCAAACGACCCGCTGCAGGTTTTGAATTCAGAGTTGTCCTTCTTCTAGATCAGTTGCCACCCAAGTCTGTCCTGCTATTTACCCATAGCTGGAGGGAGAAGAGAATTCACACGTTTCCCATATATATATATCCCATAGCTGGAGGGAGAAGAAGAGAATTCACTCTTTTCCCATATATATATATATATATATATATATATATATATATATATATATATATATATATAAAGTTGTTGCTTTTGTCTATCTGTCTGTTATCGAACACCTCCTAGGATTTTGGAGACAGACCTTCATAACAAAATATATTCTGAAAATACATTACCCAGGGTACGTGGATAATTATATTTCATTTTGATCAAAGAGGGTCTCCGCCCAGGGTACGTGGATAATTATATTTCATTTTGATCAAAGAGGGTCTCCGCCCAGGGTACGTGGATAATTATATTTCATTTTGATCAAAGAGGGTCTCCGGTGGGATAAACCCACCACTGATTCCCCCCCCCCTTTGATTTAAATTAAATTCGTCCCAAACAAGGCGGGATTGTCACTTGTACGCAGTGGAAGGGGGTTATAGAGAATGAAAGTGAAAGAGAATAGAGAAGATTGGGGAAAGGACAAAAGATGAAGGACATTCAAAAAAACAGAAGATGGCGATTAACGTTGCATTTAAATTTTTGGACATTGTAATAATCAGGAAAGCAAGTAAAAGGAAAAGAGTCCCGTAGGTAGAAAGTTCGAGAAAATAAACTGCCAGGGATATAAGTGGCGGTTGGGTTTTATCTATTTCAACAGTAAAACGGTGGGACCTAACTGCCAATCTAGTAACACAGTTCAATTCATGTAGTCGGGGCACCAGGGAAAAAAAATCGTCTGGGCAGTTGTCATGAAAATATTTATAGAAAAGACAAATGGAAGTCACGTCGCCTCCGTGAGAAAGTCACTGAAGTCGAGATGCCAGGTAAAGATTTATTACACTGCAGATCATTCAATATTTTAATAAAGTAGGCTATTATAAGGGGAAATTCACAATATTTATTGCTAACGTGAATATAAATTAGAATTTCTGGGACACAATGAGAAAATAGGCCCTTAGCACACTCAGTCTGTATCAAAGGCAAGAAAAACAGAAGGAAAAGGAATGCTTGTGTGAATGGATAGCAGGATAGCGACAAAGAAAAATTTTAACTCTTAACTGTTACTTATAGCAATAAAAGGCCGGAAGTTGTGGAGAGTCATGATTGCCGACGTGCTGTAGGGACGCAGCACATTAAATAAGAAACTTTGCGCAATCCAAGAGCTTCAGAGGAAATAACTAAATCCCTAATCCCGGCACTTCTGTCTAACTTCCCTTTTCTTTCTCGATTACTCTTTGTCTACGAGACAATTCTAACAATTCTTACTCCCCATTCCTTGGTGCTGTTGTCGTCTTCCGGCCAAACATTGTCTCGTTCTCTTCCAGCCGAACGTTCCGATTTGCATCAGTTTTCGGGCCCCACTTCTTCGCCTCGAAGGAATTTAACTAATGAATCTGAGCAGAAACATTCCACGAAACCCATCAGTCCACTCCATTGTAGTTACGTGCCTTAGAGCACTTCAGAAAATCAGGGGGAAAAATCTTCTTTTTTTTTTTTTTTACCCTACCATAAATGTCACCGATTTGTGCTTCCCATCACTCGACAATTTTATATACTGTCTTTTTCTTCTTCCCCATAATTCTTATTCATTTTTTCTTTTTCTTTTTCTTTCCTTATCTTCTTTTTCTTTTCTTTCCTTATCTTCCCTTTCTTTTCTTTTCTTTTTTCTTTTCTTATCTTCACATTCTTTTCTTTTCTTTTCTTTCCTTATCTTCTTTTTCTTTTCCTTCCATATCTTCCCTTTCTTGTTTCCTTACCTTGCCTTTCTTTTCTTTTCTTTTTTCTTCTCTTATCTTCCCTTTTCTCTTTCCATATCTTCTTTTTCTTTTCTTTCCTTATCTCTCCTTTCTTTTCTTTTCTTATCCTTTTTCTTTCTTTATCCTCCCTTTCTTTCCTTTTCTTATCTTCGTATTCTTTTAATCTTTTCCTCTCTATCTTATCTTTAACCCTCTTTGTTTTCTCTCATAATTCTTGAAGCTGATTTTCGTTCTTTCAACTTCCCTTTTTCTTATTCTTTTTTACCATTTCCTCTTTATAATTCTCCTCTTCTCGCAATCTTTCAAACCTTTCTTTCTTCGGGTTATAGATTCTTCCTATTCGTTTTAACATTACTCTCCTTCTTATCAAAATATTTCAACCATTTCTTCCTTCGAATTATAAATTTATTCCTACCATTCTTAAGATTTTTCGTCACCTCTTTTCTTTCTCTTTGCACCTTTTCTACATATAAACTTCAAATTTTTATTCTTATTTTGAACATTTTCTCATTCTTTGTCTTTTATTCTTTTCCTTGTCCTTTTCTTTCTTCTCGTCTTTTAAACCTTATTCCTTTCTTCTAGCCTTCTTCTTCACTTATCCTTCACAAACTTCTTTTCTTTCTCTTCATTTTCTTTCAGTTTTTTCACTTTTCCTTTCCTCCTGGATTGAGTCTTTCTCCTTTTACTTTTTTTCTCTTTCTGTCTCTTTCTTCTCCTTCTCATCCATTTCCGTCGTTTTCTCTGTCCTTTTCTTTTTCGCCTTCCTAATTCTACCCGATTCTTATTCTCCTCTTTGCACACCTCCATCATTCTATTCAAATTGCATTTCCTGAATTCCCGCCATTGCAATCTTGCTCCCTAAATCGTGTGATCTTCAGCTTCCACATCTACTTATACATTCTCGCCATCATCTTAAAAATGACTACCCTGTCTTTTGCGCTGAAAATTAGAAGCAGTGGGTTGGATTAGAAAAACGATGTATTCTGGAACAGGACTGGGCGGGAAGGAATTACACATTGGTCTGAAATTCTCTCGTGGAATTAATGGACTTTCGCCATTCAGCGAACAGTGCCGTCTTGGACAATGGATGGCTGTCAGCGCATCGCCTACAAATTATACGTGTGGTCTCGAAGTGGCATTCTGTCTCATTCAACTGGACATTGAAGCAATGAAATAAATAAGGACTACGATGTGAACGACAAAGAGACAGCCACTGAGGGTGGGGTTAGCAAGGGTAGCCATGTCTCTTTTCTACACACTCGTCCTTGTGTGAATGGCGGGTTAGTTGACGTGTAAGGAGCAGAAAGTAAGTAATCAAGATGTGGACAGACAACTGCAGGACAACGGAAAGACGACAATGAGCAAAGATACTGTTGCGTTTACCAAGAAGCCAAGTTTACGTGCGGCAATTAAGCTTTCAAAATACAATAGATAATATACTCCATTTTGGTGATTGGATGGAATGATGTTTGAATTAGTTACATATTTCTCAACATGGACAAATTAATAACAGTGACATTTCATATTTTATAAGTAATCAATTGCAGTGACTGTACGTAAAGCATATTGCGCTAAATCTCTCATTCGGAGAAACTATTTGTCTTAAAATGCCTAAATTTTTGCTTTGGCTTCATTGTCTAATACAGGTAAATATGCCTGCCCCAAGCTTAAAGAACAGACAGATAGATAGATAGATAGATAGATAGATAGATAGATAGATAGATAGATAAAAACTGAGATAGACAGTTAGACAGACAGATAATGGACACAGATAGATAGATAGATAGATAGATAGATAGATAGATATGAATAGACTGAGATAGATAGATAGATAGATAGATAGATAGATAGATAGATAGATAGATAGATAGATAGATAGATAAAATGAGCATAATGAGATGGATGTAAATAGCGCAGCTACTCGAATCCGAAGATGCCAGTCGACTTGTGCTGGTAGCTAATCCCTATTGCAGATGCCTTCTCAGTCAGATTTGTGTTTCTTGAACACCCACCATGCCCAGCTGTGGTTTATACTGTAAGTGAGCGGACTTTAGTTACAGTTTCTGGGAGAGAGAGCGTTATCTAGCGTGAAGAACAGCCTGAACTAGGCTAGTACGCCCAATTCCTCGGTCACGATATGTGATTTCCTGCTAGCACAACCACCGACCACTCGCAAGGGTTCTGTCTACCCAATTTCACTCATAAGACCTGGGTCAAGCCGTGGTATTGTTTTCAAGCACTTTCCAAATATGCCGCGCGCTGGGATCGCCTCCTACAGGCCGATAACATCAAGAAGTAACCCTCCTGACAAATTTTGCATGATTAGATTCAAATCCGGATCTCACGGAAAGCGAACGTTCCAACCACTCGGCCATGAGTGAGATAGATAGATAGATAGATAGATAGATAGATAGATAGATAGATAGATAGATATGAATAGACTGGGATAGATATGAATAAACTGAGATAGATAGATAGATAGATAGATAGATAGATAGATAGATAGATAGATAGATAGATAGATAGATATGAATAGACTGGGATAAATATGAATAAACTGAGACAGACAGATAGATAATGGACACAGATAGATAGATAGATAGATAGATAGATAGATAGATAGATAGATAGATAGATACTATTACAAATGAATACTCACTAATACACATGTTCGCGTGTATCCACACATAAAAGTGAGAAAAAGAAAGAAAGAAAGGAAGGAAGTAAGGAAGGAAGGGAGATAATTTTTCCCCAACACAGTTGCTGTCAGCCATTAGTTTCAAAGCAATAATGAATTCTTGAAGGTTGATGTCGTGCAGAGTAAACTTTCAAGTGTAATTTTTTTTTCTTTCACATTATTCCCGATATTTTTTTCCGTTTATTTCTCTTTGGGGCAACCGACCCGTTTGATTTTATCCCCTGTGTGCCTTTGATATATACCGACCGGTTTAGCGACATTTCGCTCTTGGGAAATGTCACCAAGTGTTATTTCAGTGATTTGTAAATAACAAACGAAAGGTACTTGAAGATTCAGCCCATTGGTGCAGCATCGCACTGAAAACGGATGCAACTGTTGTCGCATAATGAACCAAACAAAGTTATTTTTTATATACGAGACCTCTGAAATCGAAATCACCTGAAGGTGTCTCTAGTGAGAGTAAGTTAAACACCTACAGTCTTCTTTATTTTTTATGTGCTGTGTTTTTTCATGATATGGTCGATCATGGTTCACCCCAACTTCTCATCATTGGCAGCACTAAACAATGTTTGTCGCTTTACTACCCGGCCCCGGACCCTGTTGGGCCATCCATCTACACAAGTCCTGCCTGCTGGTCCCTCCGTGTATCCTCCTGTTCGGCTTATCTTCATTATATCCCGTGAGTGACAAATTTCCCGGCCTTCTTTCCTCATTGTGTTCTCCTAATCATATTCAAACGAAAATAAAATTACAAGAACAACTTGCTTTATTTTTCCGTATTGTTTCTTATTGAAACAATACGGAAAAATGAATAAAGCAAAAGTATAAAGAAAAGGAAACAATAAGAAAAAATAAATAAAAGTAGACTATGAAGAAAAAGAAACAATACGTAAAAATAAATAAAGCGAGAATATAAAGAAAAGAAACAATACGGAAAAATGAACAAAACTAGAATATGAGGGAAAAAGAAACAATACAGAAAATAAATAAAGCAAATATATGAAGAAAAAGAAACAATACGGAAAAAGGAATAAAGTAAAAATATAGATATAAAGAAACAATATGGAAAAATAAATATAGTAAGAATATAAAAAAAAAGAAACAAAGTAGAAAAATAAATAAATTTAGAATTTGTGGGAAAAAGAAACAATACGGAAAAATAAAGTAAGAATATAAAGAAAAAGAAACAATATGGAAAATTGAATAAAACAAGAATATAAAGAAAAAGAAACAATATGGAAAATTGAATAAAACAAGAATATAAAGAAAAAGAAACAATATGGAAAATTGAATAAAACAAGAATATAAAGAAAAAGAAACAATATGGAAAATTGAATAAAACAAGAATATAAAGAAAAAGAAACAATATGGAAAATTGAATAAAACAAGAATATAAAGAAAAAGAAACAATATGGAAAATTGAATAAAACAAGAATATAAAGAAAAAGAAACAATATGGAAAATTGAATAAAACAAGAATATAAAGAAAAAGAAACAATATGGAAAAATATTTGAAAACGTTGGGATTAAAATTTGAAATATAATGTTGAGTGCAAAACACATACATAACGAAAAACTTGCTTGACAATGGAAAACCAAAAATGATTAGAAATAATGAACTTTAGTTTTGTATATATAGGAAGGATTGTCCAAAATGAATGCTTCCTATTTCACTATGTTCTTTGGTAGAGAAGCGTCACCTCCGTCTCAATAATCTATTATATTTGTTTGCCTTGTTACAGACAGACGCTCAGCTGCAATCTGGCAAAATTGTGTGTGGCATGAAACTGCTTGTGAAGGAGACAGGTATCATTTAATGCCATCATACGGACAAAATTGCAAATATTGACATTCATCGATACTTTTCGAAGACCAAACAATAGATACGAGCACAGTTAGGTGGTGGGTACTGTGTTAGAGCAGTGTCAATAGGAATCTATGTAACAAACGATGTTCATTACTTATATAAATGTCTACCGAATGTCAGTAACTATATTAAAAAATAGTGTTATTGTTCTCCATGTATTGGTTTTACTTAACGAAGTATTGCTTTCGGGCCATACTTGTTTTTTTTTGTTTTTTTTCAAAAGACAACAGACAATAGTCAAACTAAACATATGTAATAACAATAAGAAGATAGATAGATAAGGAGAGATTTATATAGGTATGGGTATACATAGATAGACAGAAGCGTATATATATATATATATATATATATATATATATATATATATATATATATATATATAAAGGCAGGATGTGTGTGTGTGTGTGTGTGTGTGTAACGAATGCACGGCCGTAATTTTCGACGGATTTTCACCAAAATTTACATGCACATGCTCCAAGTTAAGGGGAAGGCCAAGACTGACTTTGCATTTCCCAACTCCCATCGATAGTGGAAATAATCCATTTTTCCATGCTTCTACGGCAGTTTTCTTTTAGTTTGCGGCCATTTTCTACTGGCCAGAGTGAGAGCCTATAGCTGGCTGCCACGAATAGGCAGGAAGATTCTATTGGCCAGCGTGAGAGCCTACAGCTGACTGACACGAATATTAACTAGCATGCTAGCATGCAAAAAAATCGATAGCTGCATTCGTCACAAGTGGGAAAAATTTAAATCTGCATTGCACTTTACTCCAATTGGCTCATTCGCTTGCTTAAACTCAACGTTGATTCTGATTCTGCAGAACTGGGTTGGGTGTGAAAAAGTATTTGTTGATAACATTCTTTTTTCATTCGGTTTTTCAAGTTACGAGTCCATTTTTTAAAGCTGATCGTTTTGTGTTCATTTTGTTTAGTTCGTTTTTCGTAACAGATTTAGTGTTTAGTATAGAGCTTCGAAAAAATTCGCAGTGTGAGATAGGCAAGAAGTAAGGCATGTAGAAACATCAGCACGGCAAAGGGCACTCCTTTAAAGGCAAGGAAGGGCAAAAATATTTTAAGTCAAGTGATAGCGATTGCTGTATGAGTCGTACGATTTTTGAATCAAGCACGGGCAACGCCGGGCTATGCTGCTAGTATATATATATATATATATATATATATATATATATATATATATATATATATAGAGAGAGAGAGAGAGAGAGATTTTTATATAGATATGAACATAGAGACCGACACATGTAGACAAAGATAGAAATAGGGAAAGAGAGATGGAAAGGAAGTTGAAAGACAGGGAGACCCTTTTTGTGATCAATTGTGAAGAAGGCGACAATAAACTACAGAAATGTTTTAAAGAACATTAACCTGTTGGTAGCTTTAAAGAACATTAACCTGTTGGTAGCTTTAAAGAAAAGACGTAACAATCGGATTTATTTTCGTTCATTTATAGGAACATTATAATTATGAATAGAAAATTTACGAAGTTGAAATTAGTCCTTTTTTTAACTCATCTATATAATAAATGCCAATATCTGTGTGTCTCTGTGTCACACTGTTGCAATTAAAGGGACACAACTCTCTAACTTTAAATAACTTATGTAACAGAAATTTTCGTTGCTGCGATTGATTTTGGCAATTTTTTGCGTGATTATTTCAGACGAATTTTTTTGTACGATAACAATTTTTATAAATTTGGGAATAATTGAAATGAATTACGAAATCTAGCGAAAGTCACCCATGAAATAAAATAATTGTTCGTACGAAAATTAAGGACCTATGCACATCAATTTTTTTTTAAATTTAAGTGGCGCAAAAGAATTATCGTTGAACTTTTAAAAGCTAAGCTTATTATTAATGCAATTTCGAGCTCTTCTGTAGTTTATTGTCGCCTATTGCATACAGCAGCAATATGCCTGACAAAAATAAATTTCTGACAACAGAAGACCAGATTGCAATCAAAAGAGCCAAGTCTGCAGCGAGTTAAAGAAAATCCCATGCATATGAAAACCCACATCAAATAGCAGCCAGGAGAGCTTCCAATGCAAAATATGCAAAGATTTAAAACTCCTAAACAAGCTGAAGACGTAATCAAGAGCCCACCGTAGTTTAAATGCCGCTCGATATATATATATATATATATATATATATATATATATATATATATATATGTGTGTGTGTGTGTGTGTGTGTGTATTTCGGCATGATTTTTTCACTGATACATGTTTCATTAAATAATATAGACAAGTGTTATCTATTTTATATAAATTCTTTTCATAACGTCTGATAAGCTTAATAACATTATCATTAAAAGAAGAAAGAAAATCGCAATATTGATACATATTTTTTAATCCTATCTAAGCTTTCGGCTTAAATAAGCCATTATCAAAGATGACAATTACAGTACAATATATTAAGCAATACACGGACAAGACAGTGATGACAGTCTGTTTCTGTTTACATGGAAGATTTCCAAGCAACGACAAACTCATGCATATAAGACGCTGGAAGCGAAAATCGCACCGCAGCTCATGACGCCACACATGACCACG
Source organism: Acanthosepion lycidas (assembly GCA_963932145.1). NCBI lineage: Eukaryota > Metazoa > Mollusca > Cephalopoda > Sepiida > Sepiidae > Acanthosepion > Acanthosepion lycidas. The sequence goes on from OZ010598.1 coordinate 18,895,937, forward strand.
CGAGAGTGAATTCGAGAGGTATTAAGTATGGGATGCCGTTGGTATAAACCAATGGCTCCTGCTACCAATTATAGGCATTTAAGAATATTTGTGGAAATTTCTTAGTTTATTTTGTTCAGGTTAGGTTTCAACTGTTTTATGTATATAGCTTCAAGAATTTACTATATTTTCATCTTGTTTATAATTAGTATGCATTTGATTACGATATAGGAGATTAATATGTTTGAGATCAGTAGAAGCAGTATTATGTACATTATACATTTTTAATTTTTTTATTCAATGTACACAATTTTTATGTATGCATCTATGATACACCTATCTAAACTAAGCTCAATTAGAATAAATTTAAACACAAACAGAAACCTATCAAACTCCATCCACAACATACTTGTAGAAAATAAAAATATACTAGCTTCATACACATGTAAAAAAAAGACTAAAAATAATGGAAGTACTGATAATAAAAAGAAAAAGACAACGGTCAATAACATCAACTATGAACACGGCCAAAATTTTCTGACCGTGTTTAGATAATAAAAGATTCCTATATCTATAGATACATACATAAAAAAGTCCAGTAAAAAAAATCATCCTTGTTAATGGCTAAAAGAATAGCAGAAGGCGCTCGGATATGCATAACATTTGGACAATGTTTACACACTTCATGTCCAGAAATGAAAACACTTGTATAAAAGAGGGATTTCTACCCCCAGGCACAACATATATATATATATATATATATATATATATATATATATATATAAAACAAGTAAAATAAATGAATCAAAATAAATAATCAAATTAACAAACCACTCCCGCCAAAATAACCGTTAGAATATACTATCCACAAAATAACACTGATCCTTATAGTCGAGGAAAAAACCAACATATGAGGCCTGATGATTGTGTTTAGCATGAAACAGTCTGTCACCACTGATTGCTGACTTCAATGTTCATTTTTACATATATATATATATATATATATATATATATATAGTGTGTGTGTGTGTGTGTGTGTGTGTGTGTGTGTGTGTGTGTGTGTGTGTGTGTGTGGTGAACTCCCCTATCAATTTCGAGATATGAGGACCCAAAAATTCGGTTTAGGACTAAACAGCCCTCACCACGACATGCTTGACTACCAACAAGGAGGATTTCTTTTTCTCGAAAAGCTTATGTAGAAAAAAACACATTTTTGCCAGAACTCAGAATAAAACAATGTTTGCACATTTTGGACTAAAACCTCCGAACGGCGTCCTTCAGATTTTGAACTGAGAGTTGCCCTTCTCCTAGACTTTCTGTAAAGTTAAGAGACCTTAGAGCTATATATAACATAACTTAAGGCCGATAAAGTCGTAAATAACGAAACACCTCACACAATTTTTTGCACTAGTTTGCTTCGATTTATTGATATTTGATAAAATGACTTCAAAAGTCTTCAGTTATTTGTGAAACTAATTATCCCGATCCTCATCATCATTTTTATTATCATTATTATTATTACAACACTAAAACAAGAGCGCGAATTAAGAAAAGTTAAATAAAGAAAAGACGTTATACTTATATGTAGTTTTTAAATATATCTTGAAGAAGACAGACATACTGTCGAAACACTTACATTTCTTTTCTTAAATCTCGCTCTTTTCTAAGTGTTGGAAAAAGTGGAAGAGTTACGTTAGCCATTTTGTTTCTTCTTCTTACTCTTCTCCTTCTTCTTCTAACTCTTCTTCTTCACGTCCTCTTTCTTCTTATCCTTCTTCCTACTCTTCTCCTTCTTCTCATTATTCTCCTTATTCCTCTTAGCCTTCTCCTTCTTCTTCCTCTTCTCCTTCTTCTTTTTCTTTTTCATCTTCTTCATACTCTTCACCTTTTCCCCTTTTTCATCTTCTTCTTACTCTTCACCTTCTTCTTCCCCTTTTCTGCTTCTCATCCTTCTTCTTCTTCTTCTTCTTCTTCTTCTTCCTCTTCTTCTCATTACTATTATTAACAATAATAATAATATGAATAGCATATGACGTTGGTAGTCGATAAACCCATTATTCTTAAATCACCACCTGTGACTTAAGAAAATAATCTAATATGCAAAACTTTCCGAAGTATCCTTGGTTTTCCGAGGAGGACATGCTTTTCGCAAAGAATCTCTTTCCAAATATCAACCCAATATCTGATTTCTTCCATTTTTTTTTTACAACAACCCAGTGCTCCACAGATCACTGGTACTGTAATTACTCTCTTTACTAGCCCTTCTCAAACTTTTAGAATCCCATACTTGAAACCATTGTATAATAGTTGGTTATTTTTTTGGCGTTCATTTCTCATGTGAAATGGGCAGCAAAACTTTTTGTCCAGAACTGTTTTATTATTATTATTATTATTATTTTCTTTGATTTCTGCTGTATATACATTTGCTTTTCTGTCCGAATTAGATATCTGGCTTCATGACATTTTCCCCTAATCATTTTTGTAAAAAATAAAATAAATAAAGCTAAGATCATGCACACTCTTTGTAATGTGCGAGTACAATTTTTTGTATTTCTTTAAAGCACGGGCTACCCTTCAATGAGTCTATCAGAATCTTTGCCAATCATTCCGAGGGCTCCAACTACAACTGCAATTATTGATCTCCCCATGTGACACATTTTTTAAACCCCTATTTCAAGATCCTTGTATTTTGGAAGATTTTGTGAAGATCTTCAGATACATTACAATCTGCCGGCAAACATATTCTCTTCTTGTGGTCTTTGATCAGGATGTCCGTAGCTTTGATTCTTTTATATCTGTGTATTGTAATGTCCCATAAAATTGTTACCGGTTCTATCTCCATAATCGGGTCTATGTAGTGTTCATACCAATATCTTGCAGTTTTCTTTTCCGTAGAAATTGTAGGTTTTCCAGTGCAGCCGAATCTGTCATGCCGGCTTTTATATTCGGTGGGCGCAATACCGTGCAGCCTGATACAAGATGGGCAATTATTTCTGGATATTAATCACAGAATTTGCATTTTGGGCTAATATTATTTTTCGTATGTGTGCTTGGTAATTTCAAGTTAACAAGCATTGTTCCTATTCGGCAAGAATAAAACCTTCCGTTTCAGCATTTAACCCTGCACTACGTAGCCACTGATAGGTACGGAGTTTGTCTATCAGTTTGTTTAGTACTGGCAGAATATTGACCGTGAAGAGGTTTATCTTGCCATCTGCATCTGATCCACTGCATTTGCTTTTACTTTCATTTTCAAGGTTTTTGCATTATTTTGTTTTTGTGGTCTTTGATTACTATATGTCTGCGCTTAACTTTTATTGCTTTGTTTGTTTCTATTGAAAATTTATTATTATTATTATTATTATTATTATTATTATTATTATTATTATTATTATTATTATTATTATTCGTATGCTAAAAATACCATGGAGCGAGCATGTGAGCAACGACGAAGTTTTAGAGAAAATGGAAAAAATGAAAACTTATACTAACATCCGCAAGAGTCAGTTGAAATTACTAGGAAACATAATGAGGAAAGACGGCACGTAAAATTCGATACACTCAGGATAGATTGTAGCGAAATTGAGTAAATGGATGGCGGAAAAATGTCTAGGACATAACAAAAGGGCAAAATATATTTAGATCTACAAAGGACAGGAAATTGTGGAGAGCTATGATCGCCAACGCCAACGCAACAGTGTACTAGCAACATTCAGCGATCACAGCGAAATAAATGAAGGGAAAGGAAATACCTTTAGTGGTAAAATACTACCGTGAGAAAAATATTACAGTGTTAACTGGCGTCATCTGTCGGAGGTAAAGCAACACTAAGGATTCTTATCCAATCAGCAATGCTTGCTCAGTCTTCTCGTTGCTTTATTGTACTCTGTATCGAGAACGTTCACCTTGATATTTGTGTAAATGTTCCAATGATAAACATTAAATATGTCACTATTGTCGTTTGGGGTTAGGCTGTAGTAATTATTGTTACGACTGTTATCACAATAAGATCAATGCTAATTATTATAACAGAGCAACGCTGGTAATTGAAATAAATTGTTTAGATGCGCCCAAGTACTTGAACCAAAGCAGGAAGCGAAAAGAAAAACGGGGGCGGTCTTCAGTCGAGGAGAGAATACACCGTAGGCAGTTCTGGAAGAGGCGGCTTGATCTATTTTGGATCGAGCGGAAGGATTAGTGAATGGGAAGTGACGGTACTCCGTCTCAATCGAGTTGTGCAGAGCTTTTGTTTGCGTTGGAAGTTGCAGAGAGAAGGAAAAAAAAAGAAAGAACAAAAGCTGTTGTGTTATTCCTTGAGGAACAAAGGAACAGCTCACACCTCACCGCAGGCCACAAATAAATACAGCATCAAAATAGATTTATGAAGATCGTTTTGGCAAAGACGAAATCTTCGCATATGGCTCCAAGGTGTTATTTTATAAAAGATTTTTAATCTGTTGATCAATAGAAAACAACATCTCTCGGCGTTACACACACACACACACACACACACACACACACACACACACACACACACACACACATATATATATATATATATATATATATATATATATATATATATATATTCCTCCACCGAGCCTCATATATGTGTGTGTATATATATATATATATATATATATATATATATATATGAGGCTCTGTGTTATATATATATGAGGCTCACACATACGCAAACACACACACACACACACACACACACACACACACACACACATATATATATATATATATATATATATATATGAGGCTCGGTGGAGGAATGGGTGGTGGTTTGGAGTGAGGAATCGGTGAACCGAGTTCGAATTCCAGTCGGATCTATTACACTGACTTATGCTAATACTCTTGGGATAGGTATGAATCCTTTTCGTACCCACCCAGCTATGGATAAATAACAGGACAGACTGGGTTCTATAACATTGGGTCGCAACCTGTCTAGGAAAAGGAAAAACTAAATTCATTGTGCTCTTTCTTGCCCAAGAAACACTACTGCGGCCGCAGTAAATGTGGCGTCCTTACAACGAAAAGGAAAAGGGAGTGGAAAAAAAATAAAAGAAAATCAAAAATTTAATATTAAAAGAGGGAAAAAGGAAAAGAAAAATTTCAGTATAAGTCTTTTTTTAAAAAATTGGGAGGGAGGGAGAAAGATAGAATGAGGAGAGAGGGGAATAGAAGGAGAGATCAATATTTGCATATTCATGAAATAAATTATAACCGAATGGATTTTTAAGGATCGTCTGTACTCATTATTATATTGCTCTGTTACTTACATTGAGCTCTCTTTGGATTAATGGAGGTACCTCCACGAGATAGCTAAAAAAAGAGCATAGCATGATCAAAAAGACGCCAAACTTGACGAAAACAAAATTTTATATCTAAATGTTAATGTTATTATTAAGAGGAAAGATCAAAGTATTTTGGGGGTATTTTTTTACATTTTTCCTAGCATGTCGAAAATTTTCGTTAAAAATCTTGTTTTTTTTTTTAGTCAGCAAAATTGACAGATTTCTACCATTTTCCCATTTTATCAAAAAAATGAAAATCTCACTTTGAAATTCTTTTAAATATCAATTATCATTTTTACAAAATTTATTTTAAGAAAATCAAAAATTATAATGTTTATTTAAAATATTTTGAACCAAGCTTAACTTAACTTCTGCGCCGAAAAGTTGTAATTTGAAAATAAAACAAGGCAGGTCATAAACTTTCGCGTCACTTGACAGGTGATGAATGACATATTGACAGATTCCGTGAGGATAATTTGTTCCACGGAAGTAGAAAAGTGAAATTATTTACCTTAAGTGAACAAATTATTTACCTCGTAATTTTTAAGAAAAACTTTCAGCGTTCTAATTGTTTTTTGTGCTTAGCTTTCACCTTTACGTTTACGATGCTTTATGTAAAATATATTATAAAGAAATTAACATAAGACTGTTAAGATTGAGATTAAATTTCATATTTCGTAAGAAATGTATCTCATTAATTTATAGGTATCTTTCTTATGAAATTTTATCAGAAGTGCACATAAAATACAGAAATGTCATGTACATTTATTACATTTTACTGTGTTATTTATATTTCCATTCATTCTATTATTAATTTTGATATTTCATTTATGGAAAAATGTCATAACTGAGATTAATATAAAAATAAGATCATATAAATTTCATAAGATGATACTAATACTTGTAGGTACCCTTCTCAGTTGAAATTGAAAAATCAAATTAACTTCTCCACACGTGTTTAGCAAAAGTAAAGGCCTTAAAAGCGGAGATAATGCTTAACTCAAATAAAGCAACTTAATTGTATTCTGGTTGGTCTTCCGTACTTTATAATTACAGCCCGATTATAAACACAAAATTACATTTTTTAATTACTGCGGGTCTTCTGATTAGTCAAAATGATACAATTTACAAGGCGCCAAAAAAAGATCTATTTCATAAGAACACTTAGGAAACACGATGCGGCTTTTAACTAATTTTATATCTTAACAACTTAAATGTAAAAATCTATTATAATTTTAAAAAATAACAAATAATTGTATTAAAAATTCATTTTTCATCGAAAATTTTTTGCTTTTAGAAAATATTGTCCATATTCATAAAAACAACTAAAAGCATTTGAAATTAAATAGTATCTTTGTTTTATTGAGTCTTGTATTAGGTTGGTGCAAAAATAATGACGTAATAATGTCGTTTTCGACGTATTTTTTAACGTCAAAAAACGACATTATTACGTCATTATTTTTGCACTAACCTAATATGTTGCAATTCAGAGCTGATTTTCAGGTAATGGGGAGGGGGATCCAATTAAAAACAAAAAAAAACATGATTTGCATTCCTCAAAGCCTTGTGCTTTTAACTATTGTAATCACTAAACCTGACGCGATCGAATTTCTAGCGTTTTCATAAAATTAGTTATGGGAGGGTGTGACGTCGTCCCCTGGTCGCAGCGCCAACCGTGTCGTTGTATCCCAGTCTACCACGGCACCAACTGTGACGTCCTACTTTGATTCCCAGTCTGCCTACCCACGTTGTGATTTGATCTAGGCAGAGGAAATCAATCAGTCATCGGGGCCGTACTGCAAACCGAGTCCAACGGGGGTGATACCACAAAAATACGCATAAAAGGCAATAAAATGAAAACTCAAAAGTTCAAAGTATCAAAGAAAAAGGTAACAAACTTTATGTCTAGTTGTTCAATACATAGGACTGCATCTATCTCCCGACCCGTTCTATGGATTGTGACACGTCGTTTTCCGCTTGGCAAGTTTTAACGGTTCAAGTCGTCTGCTCTCTAAGAAATTGGTGTTTCGGTGGGTCTTTGGACGAAAGTCAAAAGAAAAACTTATTTCGGTGATCTGGATCTAAGTCGCTCTTCAAAATAATTGTTCTTGGTTTGAAGATGGTCCGGAAAATGTGCGGGAATCCTGATCAGCTATCTGCGAGGCTTGCCTCAACCGGAGACTGACTCTGGGAATTGCTGGGACTCGACTCATTTCTGCTCGTTGTGGCTTCGTTTATATGGGCGCCGACCAAAACCGGGGTGAGTTTGTCGGCGCTGGGGGGTTCCTCGATAATTCTAAATACATATCCACCTCTCCGGTTAGGAATTTCCTTTTTCCATTTTTGGGAACCTTTCCTCACTCCCACCCTCTCATCATACTTCAGAGGGGCGTGAACTGCCCTCCCCACATCTTCGTGGCAACCTCTCTTACTCATTCTCCAGATGGGCGGCAACAGCCTCCCTCGTGCATCACGTGATCACCACTCGACCAATGATGTCTTAGTCGGGCGTGGACGAATCTGCGGCTTTGTTTCAGGAAGAGAAAAAAAATATCTTGCTTAAAAAAAAATTATCTCTTCCCTTTTCTTCCCCTTAATGGTTTATCATCTCTCCAGCCGCGAACGGGACAATATGACAATGGCGGTCATAACTCTTGTTCTACACGTGGTTTACGTCAGGTATTTTATCGCTAATTATCAGAATGTGTGGTCTTCTCGACATGGTCTCAAAAAGGAACATCTCCAAAGTTCCAGTCGGTCTGTCGCCTCGAAGAAAGAAAAAAAAAAAGCACATTCATTTTCTTTCGGCACAATTCCTGATAACAAAATTTTATTATCGCAGGCCAAGGATGCTCGTGGGTGGGTTTTTTAATTTTTCATATCTGTCTAAGTCTTTTTAGTTGTCTGTTTTTTGTCACTTAACGAAATAACATTTTCATTTGAATTTTTCTCTCTTTCTCTGGCCAGCCGGCCTGTAGTTGATAATAAGATGTCTTCCCGTACCAATAGTTTGTTTTGATATCCTTAGATAACACGGCCGATGCTAAAACATATCTGATTCTTTCCTTCTTTCCCTTTCTTTTTACTCAGAATTTCCCTGTCATTGTAATGACACTCTTTCGCCATTTGTTACTTATCAAAATATCCCTTTATCCATTGTCTCTTAGCTGTGTGTGCGTTCTTGCTTATCATTCACGATTCGGTTCTTAGCCTCTCCTTTTCTTCCTCTCCCTCTTTTCCTTCTCTGCCTCGTTAAATGGTGCCACAGGGTAATAAATTAAAAAAATATATTTCTGTCATGACTTTAATAGAAAAAACATAATTATAATAATTTCCATCATCTGTGAATAGTTTCTGGAAGTTTCATTAACATCCGCCCATTATTTTTATTTTTGCAAGATTTTCCAAACTAATGTGCGTCATACCAAAAAAACGTGCTAAAAATTGTATATGCTATTTTACTATTCCGATGACACAAAGAGAAACAAGGATTTTTTAATCAAAATTTAGAATGTTCTGAAAAGACGGAAAAAATTTTTTAAATAATTTAATAAACTTTGATATTTCCTCTTAATAATAACATAAGCATTTAGACGATAAAATTTTGTTTTCGTCAAGTTTAGCGTCTTTTTCATCATGCTATGGTCTTTTTTTAGCGATCTCATGGAGATACCTAAAGTAATGTATTCCTTGGAATATATATATATATATATATATATATATATATATATATATATATATATATATATATATATAGTATATTATATATATCTATATTATATATATATATATATATAAAGAACGTATAAACATAAAAAATGTCTTAATATATATATATATATATATATATATATATATATATATACATATACATAATATATATATATATATATATATATATATATATATATATATATATATATATATATGAGAGAGAGAGAGAGAGAATGGGAGATATGTGTGTGTACGCATATATATTTTAAAAGGTTTTTATAATTTTTCAACTGTTAACAAATGTCAAATCGCCGCTCATCTCATTTTCTTCATTCAACCTCAACGTCCAGGTTTCTTTGCATAAACCATTGAACCTGTTCTGTTTAAATCTATCTGTCACAAGATAAACTGTCAACCGTGTTGGTGAAACAAACTCTAATTGCTTCTCCCCACGCTTTGCGCAACTGCCCGGGTTTTTCAATTTTTTATACTATTTTAAAATCGACTTTCTTTGTTCTCGACTCAAATTATTTACCATTATTCACAATACCTGCAAAACATAAAAAAATAATCACGTTACTATATTAATAATTAAACAACTGCAGACCTACTTTTGGTCCACCCCGTATGTTAGTATATATATGATTACGATATATATTTTTGAATGTGCTGTGGCGGTTTCGCAAAAATAGATGCATATATACATATATAGTTTTAATGTGTGCTATATTTATGGAATAAAGTGCTCAATATCAGAGATAGAGCGTATGTAAATGTAAATCTAAAAGTGAACATTGAAGTCAACACTCAGAGGCGACAGGTTGCTTCATGCTAGACGCAATCATCAAGCCAATATTTAAAGGTCCCTCACGAGGAATGTATGTGGCACAAGACAGAGTTTAACGTTGGTTTCTCTGAGCCAGTAGCCTCGACAAAAAATATTCCCTTAGAACCCGCATAACCGGATTCGGGATCTCTCTACCGCCCCGGACGAAACTTTGCCCTTCGGCAAAGCCTCGTTCGGGTTCCTATCTGCCAAAGCAGAGAGTTCGACAGAAGTCGCACACAGTCCGAGACAAATGCTGGATATTTCCTCGGTAATTTATATATATGCGTCAGTGGTGAATTGTGGGTAATCTATTCTGGCGGTTATTTTTGAGGGAGTAGCTTGTTTGTTTATTTATTTGTTTATTTCCGTGGGCTAATTTATTTTACTTGTTTTTCATTTTGCATTATTTATTCTTTCCGTTTTTTGATGTTTCGTTAACGCAGTAAAAAATTGGGGGAGGAATTTGCTTTGGTCGCCTATTTAATAATTAATTAAAGTTATATATTCGTTCAATGTTTAGATTGCTTGCCGTAGTATATTCTGTTATTTTGGCGGGTGGACAGTTTCTAATTTATTTATTTGGATTGATTATTTTTACTTGATTTTTTTTCTTATTTATGCTTATTTTTATTAGTTCTAACGGTTATTTTAGCGGGGGCGATTTGTTAATTTGTTCATTTATTTATTTATTTGTATTAATTTTTATTAGTTTTTATTTATTTACTTATTTTTATTTTGTATATTTTTATTTATCCTATTTGGTTTTCGATTTTTGAGTAACGTAGTGATGTTTTTTTCGATATATAGCAGTTCTAGCTCTTTTATATTATATATATATATATATATATATATATATATATATATATATATATATATATAGGCATCCAATTTTTCGAAACAGCCACAGCACATTCACAAATATATAATATAATAATATGATATATATATATATATATATATATATATATATATATATATATATATATATATATATATATATATATATAATATGTATGTATATATAAATTTATTCATATATGTAATTTCTATATAATTTATCTATATATTATATATGTGCGGTTATTATTGGAAAGCGCTCAATATCAGTTGTATTGATGTGGGTTTGTAACCCTGGTTTTCACGCCATTGCGATCAGTTTGTTTGACGAACGCAAGGGCGTGAAACCCTAGATCACAAGCTAGAATTCGAACTCGGAGAGCAGAGTTAGCATTTCAGTCGAATCCATTACTTTCACTTACGTGCTAATACAATTGACAAAGGTATGTATTCTCTTCTTCTCCCAACAGCTATGGGTAAATAGCAGGAGAGACCGAGAGCCTTGGATAGCAACTGGTCAGCCGCAGAAAGAAATGGCAACGTGCTGCGTGAAAAAAATCTGCCTCGTCAGTCATGTATCGAAAGATACATGATCGACTAAGGCGTCTATAACGTATGGCACATAACTGATATATATATATATATATATATATATATATATATATATATATATATATATATATATATATATATATGATCATTTCACCCCAAGAAAGGCATGAAAGCAACTAGTACGCAGAGGGTTACAGAGAGTGAAAGTGAGAGAGAAGTCTGGGTATAGAGGGGACGGAGAGAAGGATAAACACTGAACAACGTTCAAGGAGATAGAAGAGGTCGATTGACATTGCATTTAATTTTTTGAAGATTTTAGTTATGGAGGCATCAAAGAAATAGAAGGTAGTTCCACAGATGGGAAGTGCGAGAAAAGAAACTCTTGGAGTATAAGTGGCGGTTATCTTTACGTAATTCAACAGTAAAGGGTTGGGATCTAGATGCCAAACTATTACCACGCTTAAACGCCCGCAGTCCGGGCACCAAGAAAAAAAGCTGGTCAAAGCAGATGCCATAAAAAATTTTGTAGAAAAGACAGAGGGAAGCAACGTCACGTCGGTGAGAAAGTGACTGAAATCGAGATGCCAGGTCAGGATCGATTACACTGCAGATCATTCTTTGGATTTGACCAAGAACCTGGGGAGGAGTAGCAGGAGGACCTGACCAGAGATGGCAACAGTATTCAATTTATTCTTCTTTATATACCGTCTCCGCTCAGGACGTAGGCGATCATGACTCTCCACAACTTCTTGTCCTTTGTAGCTCTTAATAAATTCTGTTTTTTTATTTATCCTAAACCTTATTCCGCCATCCATTTACTCAAGTTCTTTAAGTATGATATGTGTTGTTTTCTAACGAATCACTTACCTTCAATCTGCCCTGTGAGTATCAGATTTTCAAAGTCCCCTTTCTTCATTATCGTAACTAGATATATCAACTGTGCCTTCCTGATGTTAATTATAAGTTTCCTTTTTGTTTCCAGTGCGTCTTTCTCCTAACGTCAAGGTGCGCGGTAGTGGAATGGATTACATCGAGCCGTGTTCGAATTCCAGTCGAGTTCGTTACATTCCGTACGTGAAAATACTTTCATGAAAGGTAAGAATCCATCGCTTCTCCCTCATCTATAATAGCAGGATAGACTGGTCCCAGTAGCCTAAACAGATTTCATCAAAAACCCTTTTACAAAGTTTGCGGTGGGTACCTCAAATCAAAGCAAGAACAAGGACGTGTGCTGATACCCCCGACAGGTTGTAGAATGTGTTCTTCATGGTACAAGAGCATCTCGGTCTTCCTCGATGCCTAGTTTGTGGTACCACCGATGCTGTTTCAGCAACGCGAAAATAAAAGGTAGCAAAGGTTGGATAACTAGGCTATTTTCGGTCTGAAAGCAAAATCTGATACAACCGTGCAGCCTCGCGTCCATTACCATTCGTGCAGCCGTATACAAAAATTATATCCGCCTGCTCATGATATGAATATTCTGCCATTGTTAAACGGAACTCAAAAACGAAGAATTTGTGGACATCTGTTTATATGAACTTTTCTCTTTTAGGTGTGAGGAACCAACCCCAAAGTTCGTAAAGGTATTTTTAATAAAACCTACACACACACACACACACACACACACACACACACACACACATATATATATATATATATATATATATATATATATAGAGAGAGAGAGAGAGAGGGTGATATATATATATATATATATATATATATACAGGGTGCTATAGGTAAATTGTCGTCATTTTATACTTTTAATTTTGCGCATGCGCGTTGTTTGTTTTTAATTTTATCGACTTCACTGTATAGTACGGTCGATTTGGCCACGTCTGCGAGAAAAGACCACAATGACACAATTCACTTAGCCAGAAATATGGAAACGACATGCTGTACTGCTTGCCATTAGCACCGGAATCTCCAATACGAACATTTCAGGGTGTCTAGCTCTCAATCTGAGGGAAGTGCAGAGAATTCGGAAAGAACTGGATAAGTCTGTGATCACTAGTGATGGTGGATGTTATGCCTCCATTCATCTACATATTCTACTGTCTTCAAGAGGTAGTGCAGTCCTGGATCAAGAGGGTGGCTGCTGGAAGACAATATACCTGGCAATAGGACTATGCAACATGCTGCACAAGCATGAGAAGCCAGTCATTGCTGTTAAACAATTTCTGCAACCACATCACAACTTACATCTGGCCACCAAACTCCCTAGATTGCAACCTCCTTGACTATTATGTGTGAAGCATAGTTAAGCGAGAGACCAACAAAACTCCTTATAATAGCAAAGATAAACTGAAGCCAAGGTTATGACAGTATTCACCAATTTAATCAAACAGACTGTCTCGAAGAGTTGCAGGAGATTCCGAAGTCGTCTGGAGGCCTTGGTTGAATTCAATTTCAACTTTATTGAATAAATTTACTCTTTAGTATTTTAAGATATTTAGGGACAATTTTGGTAAATATCTCTGTTAATATGAGATATCAGTGTTATTTTCATTTTTGCGTAATTTAGACAACAATTTATCCACCGCACCCTTTATGTGTGTGCGTATATATATATATATATATATATATATATATATATATATATATATATATATATATATAGCTGTGATTTTAATGCTTTGAAGGCCACTAATTAAAAAATGTTTTTTTAAACAAATCGCATAAGTTTACGTCCCTTACAATGAAGTAAAAAATATTTTGAGTTTACAGTGTTAGCGCATAACACATCTATAGATATGCAATCCCTGAAGATGACCTCAGATGAGATTGAAACTACTTTGGAAGATAAAAAGTATTTGAAAGAAAATTTTGGCATTTTCCTTAATCAAATTTTGCAGCCACAAAGAAATTAATTCGTGGACATGAAATCCTTAAACTAAAATTAATAGACATAATACGTCTAAATTATTTAATCACACACACACACACACACATATATATATATATATATATATATATATATATATATATATATATATATATATATATATATATATATATATATTACTTCAGAGATTACAGTGGATACATGCATTTGAAATAGACGAACATTTTTATTTTTGTATTAAACAATGTCTATACACAATGTTTAAAACAAATAATTATGAGGCGTCTATTTCTAATATTTCTAATTATTTCACTGTAAGCTTTGAAGTAATATATTTATTTGTGTGTGTGTGTGTGTGTGTGTGCCCATACTCACCCGTTTCCATTTTCTATAGTATTAAGACGCCCACCATTAAAACGATGCCTGTTTTTCTCTGCCTGTTTTTCTCTGCCTGTTTTATCGGTTCCAACGCTTTTAAAGAACCATTCTAGATTCTAGATTCCAGGCCAAATCTTATTGTGTCCATTGAAGCGAACCAATAATTCGCAATATCCTTGTATTATTGTTCATATATATATATATATATATATATATATATATATATATATGAAAAATATCTTTCTATTTTTGTTGCCCATTGTCCTATGACGAAGATTATGAGAGATTAATTATTTTTTTGGCCGATTTTAATGTTTCCCTGTTTAGGGGATAAGTTTTACAATCATGAGGTCCGTGTTCAAACATTGTCGTGGATTAGTCAAATAAATGAGTTTTTGATAACATCCTCCTTCCTGAAAATCATACCATGGGTTAATCCAAATCTTTTCTGTGGAATTGGTTATCCGAAATCTTTTGGAAAAACGTTTATAGCTGCATTAGTGCGTCGTCACAAGTCCTCAACTAATTTGAAGAGAGAAGCACTTTAAACTTGATTTGCAATCTTTCTAGAGATGGAGTCTTGATAAAAAAAAAATATTTTACAATAAAATAACTTTTTAAAAAGAGAAAATATAAGCCACGTATTTTCTCGGTCTGTTGCATGCTGACATTTTTAAATTCATAACGCCATGTCAGTAAAGGCTTCTCTTAAAAACTGTATACTTCTCTAATCTTCTATTCGCTCCTCTACGGTAGGCGCTCAAATATACTGGGTTCGATAGAAAAACCTCCCAACTATCACCTGTGTGGTGCTAGTGAACTTAAGCCGTTGGTAACAGTGTCTATATCTACTTAATGTCTTACCATTATCTCTGGGGGGCATTTCTTCGCCTTTTATGAATTTCATACAGTTATAAACATTTTCTTTCGAATGCGCAGGTAGGTCGGCAGACGTAATTTACACTGTTTACAAAATAAAGTTTGCAGTTGTAGTAAATGATGTTGGATAATGTTTTTTTATATAAATTACTACAGAAACACATACTCACCCATATACGCCCGCACACTAACACACACACATATATATATATAAATATGTATATATGTAAGCAAATATATGGATATATATCCGAAAGTATGAAGAAAAATATACGGAAAAAAACAAACAAAAATCCTTATATCCAATTATGCTGTTTTAATGTTAATATGTCAACGTCGGACGTTTCGGTTTAATAAACCATCTTCAGGACATATTCATAAAATATAATTAACATCAATTGAACATGACAAAGACGATGGACACAAGAACAAGACTTATCCAAACAGATAACTGAAAGTTTTATATGATCATATAAAACTTTCAGTTATCTGATTAACATTATCAATTCAACATGATAAATATATATATATATATATATATATATATATATATATATATATATATATATATATATGGAGCATTCGATGGATAAATTGTCGTCTAAATTACGCTAAAAATGAAAATAACACTGGCTTCTGATTTTAACAAATTTATTTACCAAAATTGTACAAAATATCTTGAAATACTAAATAAACAAAATCGCCATTGACTTCAACTACGGCCTCCAGACTACTTTGGAATCTCCTGCAATT
Organism: Acanthosepion lycidas; assembly: GCA_963932145.1. Classification (NCBI taxonomy): domain Eukaryota; kingdom Metazoa; phylum Mollusca; class Cephalopoda; order Sepiida; family Sepiidae; genus Acanthosepion; species Acanthosepion lycidas. Next base: position 18,912,009 of record OZ010598.1, read on the forward strand.
CTTCTGGGCGGGTCTCTTTGTTTAAGTTGGTGGGTGAATGCTGCCATAATCCTTGCCTTCAGTTCATCTTCGGTGTTACAAAGAGTTTTGTTGCTCTCTCGTTCCCCTGCATCGCACACACAATAATCAAGGGGTGCAGTCTGGGGAGTTGTGCGAGATGTAAGGGATGAAATGGTCGCAGAAATTGTCTGACAGCAATGACTGGGTTCTCCGCTTGTATGGCATGGTGCAGAGTCATGTTGCCAGATCAAAAACCTTTATAATCATCATTAGACCCATCCAACTCTCCGATGCTTTTGCAGTGTCCGCAGATTGACAACCAAACACTCTGAAATGTTCGTATTGGTGATTCCAGCGCCAATGCCAAAGGGTACAGCATGTCGTTTCCAAATTTCTGGCGAATTGAATTTCGTCATTGTGCACTTTTTCTCACAGACAGTGCTTAACTGATTCTACGATGCAGTCGACAAATTTATTTATTCTTTATAAAATGCAAAGAAGAATATGCAATGTTATTAGACCTGATGTGACAACCGGGCTTCAGTCACATTCCCACCGCCGTAACGATGCCCCCACCACTGCTCTGCTTTTTCTATAAATATTTTCATGGTAATTATTCTGCTGAGCTTTCCTCTATGGTGCATAGACTTTATGAATTTAAGCGCAGTACTAGATTGGCGGCAAGGTCTCATTATTTTATAGTTGAAGTGGCTAGATGTAACCATGACTTCGATGCTAATAGTATCTTCTGTCGCACTTGTCGCTGCGGAACTCTCTTCCGGCTTCTTGCTTCCCAATTAACTTTGATCTTCGAAAATTTAAATGCAATGTCCATCGTTATCTTCTTTATTCTCAATTCCCGTTCTTTTATTGTTTTTAATTGTGCTATTTTTCTAATATTAGCTAACACTCATTATCTCCCCACCTTGCGTCTTAGTGGCTTTATTACTTTGCTTGGATTTAAACGATTACAAAAATGATAGATAGATAGATAGATAGATAGATAGATAGATAGATAGATAGATCAAGATGAATTTGGGGTTTAAATTTTTCTACATTCAATAGAATAAAATACACAATAAAAATAATGAATTACATTTGCAACTTGACAATAAATCTCTTGAATGTAAATCTGCTGATCTTTTTCCGATGAAATTGTAAAGAAAAATGTTGCAACTTTGTTGAATGTATTACTTGGGTAAAGTTTGGCATTTAATACCCGGAATCTTTCCTTTGTCATGTGACCCAGAAGATAAACAGCCTCATTTTGAATCTTTTGTCGAAAACTCAATAAGGAAAGAAATAAACTTTCTCCGTAGTGTTTATTTTAGAATAAAGTCGTTGGAGGAAGTGGTGGGCCTCGAAGATGGAAGAATTGCAGGGATATTGTCCAAAAAACAATATGGATACACAGAAAATAAGGAAGGACCAATTCTTAAGCCAGAATTTAAAAGTCCATGTTTTTTTTTCGACATTATATTTTTGTTTTCAAGTCTCTTTTCAGTAATTATTGTTTCTATCACTTGTCTTTCTTTTTTTCTTTCTCTTCTTCTTCTTTTTCTTCTTCTTCTTTGTTTTGTGTGTGTACGTTTGTGTTTTCATTTATTCCTTTTGCTCTCTCTTTTTTCATGGCGACAGAAATCTTTGCTCGGCTCTTTCTGCTTCGAAGATTTTTATTCATCGAGTATTGATCCGTTTTTGAATCGATCGAGAGCCATCAAGAATAACTGTAAAACCCCAAATTGGTAAGAGGCGCCTAGAGATGGGGACGGATGGAAGTAAGTCTGAAAGAAAGTTTCGGCCGTTAGAGGAACAAGGCCTGTTAAAACAAGATCGATGTTTGTTCCAAATAATCTTACATTCAATCTCGCCCGCCACCGACAACAGCCATTTTCTTTTTTCTTTCCTCCTCTTCCTTTTCCTCCTCTTGAAAAAAACTCATAGGCACAACTTATAAATCCGGATAGAAACGCGGGAGAGGAACAAAAGGGTAAAGAGACGGTATTTAATGAACGAGACGAAGATGGGCTGTGGAGACGAGTTCGTGCTCGAGCGAAACGGGTGAGATTGCGCAGTAGACGGTGAGGTAAGATGAATGAAAAGTAGAAGCAAATCATTACTGTTTGCGACAGAATTCAAATGGACAGTTTTTGTGTACCCCTCCCCTGCAAAACGGCAGATAGATATTAAATAACGACAAAAGGAGGGAAAAAAATGCCGAACAAAATAAAAAGATAAAGCAAAAAAACAAAAAAAAACTAGTCAATATAAAAAACATACTAAAATAAAACAAAAAAATTCCAAAATCATTATATAATTCCATGGAAAGAAATCACGTGTTAGTATTATTACTTATTCGTCCATGGTAAATATTATCTTTTGTCAATGGGCATATTCAGGATTCAGGATGGATGCTTCAGTTGACACCCGCAGGCTCCGGGCGAATATGTCTATTGATTGGCTGAAATGTGATGGTTAGGGACCGTGTGTGACAGCGCATGCTCACTGATGAAATAGAGTTTCCGCTGCGTTACATATGTGTAGCTAATATGTTCGCATCGTTTCGAACGTGTTGTACAAGATGCCATATAATGCAATAGATTCTTATGTTATCTTTCTATTATATCACATAAGACTACACCATTCTCAAATAAACACAATAAGCTCATTTAAGACGTAATGCTAATCTATATTATAAGAAAAAAATATAGTTTCCAAATATGTATAACAGTATAGCCAAACATGTACTTACTAACTGAAACACCGGACCTCGTACAATCACCGAAATTAAGCAACGTCGAGCTGGGTCAATACCTAGATGGGTAACCGAATGGGAATGCCAGTTGCTTGGATGTGCGAGTAGTGTAATGTAAAAAAAAGAGTTTCTCAACCTTTTTTTATTTCAAATCGCACTATTTCTGAGGCGCACTTTAAATTTTAATAAAGAAAAAATACTTGTGAAATCCGAAAATAATAAAGCAGTCTCCTGAAATAAGCATTTATTTTTAAGACATTACATCGTATATTTAATCGGTAGAAATGTATTTATGAAAAATTTGCTATTTTTCTTTTTGGAGAAATCTATTTAAGTCCGTCGAAGAAGGCAAACTGGAAAGGATTATCCATTCCTTCTTAAAGAAATTTAGCATCCATTTTAAAATATCAAAGACTTGACTTAGACATGGAAGCCAATGTGCGTGATGTCTCTAGCTTTTTAAAAAATAAAGGTATTTTTAGATACATTATTTACATTATTCGGACTATTGTCCTCATCTTTGTCACCATATTTATTACAACATTTCGGCCGTTGTACGCTTCGGCCTTCTTCAGATGGTTGGAATGTCGAAGTGAACCCTTTATTTCGCTCACTGGGGTAGACTGTTCTAGGTCCACGTGCCATGTTTAATGGAATTCAGTTATCAGTTATCTCCTGTTAATTACCCTCTCCAAGTTCTCCACTGCCTTAACCGTCCTTGAGGACACATGGCACAGTGGATAAAGGCGTTGATTAGATACAGTGACATGTCCCAAAGAGTGTGAGTTCAATACCTGAATAAGGCAAATAAAGAGTTCGGTTCAACTTTCCAAGCACCTGATGAAGGCCGGGGAGTACAACGGACGAAACGTTGCAATAAGTATGGCGACAAAGATGAGGGCAATAGTCTGAATAATGTAAATACTGTACATAATACCACATCTCAGAAATATAGACAGATAATGTTTTTAGATATAAAAATAATTAATAAATTACTCCTACCTTGGGTCGCACCTGGCTATCTTTCAGAGTGCATTAATGCGCCTGTTTTCAGAAACATTAGTAAAAAGGCTCGGAATTGGTAACCAAATTCTATTTCCAGTAAGCGTTTGTTATATTCACTTATGCGCAAAAACATTTAGAAAAAGAATGAATCCACGTCTTCTCCCCAAAACTATGGGTTAATTAGTTGGAATTGTATTAGTAAATCAATATTATCTCCAAGAAATTATAATCTAAAAATATGTTCTGGGTTTAAATAACCTCCAAAAGGTTGATAAGCCGTAAAAAAAACAAATCAATCTTTCTTTTCGTGGATGTTTGGTTTATTTTTACCGTAACACAGCAACTCGATGTGAGTTTAGCGTAACAATTATAAGTGAAAATTGAAACCGGCGAACGGAGTTCAAATGCCCACCTAATTTGCTGCGTTCCCTTTCAAACAAGTCTCACATATCTTTCATCCAACTCTTCTGTGGATTAAACAGTGAACTCAGACTGCAATGGTTGGCAGCCAGTCTAAGAGAACAGCATGCCGGAATTCATTTGTTCTTGTAATGGATATTAGTTTGGAAAGTGAAAACGAGCTCAAATTCCGACCTCGCCTGTTGCGGTCGCATAATAGGACTTACAATCTAAAATATTTTCTCGTTTTAAACAACCTGCAAAAGGTTGATAAGCCGTAAAAATCAAATCAATGTACTGAGTTTTGAGCTGAAAATTCTACTATAAAAGGCTCGAACTGCGTGATTTCTAGAGAAGCGGCAACTTAAATTCAATGAGAGGAAAGAGATTATGTTGAAAAATCAATATTTGTTGTGTGAAAAAAATGCTTTATCTGTTTCTAATCAACGGACTTACTGATGTGCCTATGCCTATCGCACGGCCATTTGAATAGGAATATAAGTTTATCCCTTATTTCCTGTTTAAGATTAGGTTTCCGGTTCTTCAAGTCTATACTCATAACGTGTCCGCTTGAACTCTGAAATTTTATTCACTATTTTTTCCTCAGTATGAGTAGATAGGTTCGCCTATTGTCTGTTTCACACTTCTGCCCAGTCTTTTAAACAGGAGTAGAGGTATATCTCTTGTTTCCTGTTTAGAATTTGGTTTCCGGTTCCTTCTAAAGTCTTTTTAATTTTCTTTCACTCTCAGTGGCACCTTGCAATGCCATTATCGCCTTGCTTGAGATGAATTGACCAAAAAATGTAGGAGTTGTACTGAATTTCCAAACTTGGTCTGAGCGAGAACTTTTCCGAACGTTTTAGTGTATATAATAATACTTCTATTTGTGATAATAATACAAGTGAAAAAAAAAGTATGTGAAAATTACGGAAATATGACTAATTTTTCAGGCTTGCAATTATTCTGCTGAAAAGAACTTGATAACTAGAATTAATAATATAAAGTAAATAAAAAAAAAAGTGGCTTAAGTCGTTGAACTACTCACGTGTTTCACGTCGAAATGTTAATCATCATCGCGTCGAAACTTATTTCATCTTTATATTATTTCTCAGCAGTCAGTTATGTGTCATCGCTTAAGTTAGGTTTGGTTTTGTTTCTTTTACGGTATATCAACCTCAATGCGTTATTTAATGCCGACAACTTTTTTTTTCTGGTAATATTTTTGTTTTGTCAAAAATCTATTTCTGTTAATATTTTTCCTCAAAAACGTATTGCTGGTAATTTTATTTTTCTAAAAACGTATTGCTGGTAATATTATTTTTTTTTAAACGTTAGCTAGTAATATTTTTTTTTTTTTTTTTGAAAAACGTATAGCTGGTAATTTTTTTTTTTTTTGGCGGGGGGAAGAGTCTGAGGCAGAGTTTCGGGAGGTTGACTGCCCCTGAACCCGTTTATAAGCGTTCGAATAGGGAATATTTTTGGCCAAGCCTACGGACTCGGAGATCCCATGTTAATCCTGGCCTTGTGCCACATGTAACCCTTGAGGGTGGGTGACTAAATATCACTGCCAGCCTTTGATATCGAAGACTGGAGAATTACGGAACAGCTGCTGGTGGTATTGGCGATATAGTCAGATTCAGTAGAGTGTCTGACTCGAGAGTTTTCATCTTTAATGTTGTTTCATTGAACAGATTACGTACTGCGCTGTATTCTATGTTCATAGACTATGGTGAACATGGTCAACAATATCCACTCGAGTAAAGCTTCCAAAATCATCATCGGAGTCCTAATGAAAGAAAAACTCCTGAATAAAGGTTTTTTGGGATACTGATGCAGCCATTTTTGTTTACAAAAATCACAAAAAAATTAATGTGGGTTTAATCGATTTTACACCTTGTGTAGAATCTAGAATTCAAAATGACATTGGAAAATGGAAGTTTAACTTTCTTCCAAAGCAGTAGTAGACAATTTCTAGCTTAAAATACCAGAAATAACAGTCGACAAGTGTTTATTTATAGCAACCATATCAAGGTGACAGAGAGTAACAAAGGGAGAGAATTCTACAGCGACTATTATTGCCTGCAGTATGGTAAAGGTTAAAATTGATGGTCATTTTCAAGAAGTTACAATAAATACTCCTATAGGTCTCCTGGGGTGAACTTGTCTACCATTTTGGGATTAAAACATCCGGCCACATATTCCAAAAGGCTAATGAGAAAGTTTTGAAAGGAGTAATAAACATCATTATCTATCAGGACAACATAGCTATTGTCACTTATACTGAGGAAGAGTTAAAGAGTAAAACAGAACAGATTCAACGCAGATTGAATAATGCAGGTATGACAATTAATTGAGATATGTGTAAATTTAATTGCGAGATTTCATACTTAGGATATCAAATATCTAAAGATGGGATTACACCAGATGACAGACTTATTAGCAAAATATCAGAAATAAGTACACCAAAAAATAAGAAAGATTTAGAATCTTTCTTGGGTTTGACTAACTTTTATAATAAATATAGGCCTCGATATAGCAACACGATTGAACCTTCTGCAAACTTAAGAAAGAAGAATAATGAATTTCCGTGGACTGAAAGTTGGGAGGTAGCCCTCAAAAAGTTCAAGGAATCTCTTAGAAACAAGCTAGTAGTTAAGGTATGTAACCCGACAAAGAACTCACACTAACTAATGATGCCTAGTGAATGTGCCATAGCAGTGATTTTATCACATGAGGGACATCCTATTATGTATTTGTTCAGAAAGTTGATGGCATCTGATACAAATTATTCTAACATTGAAAAAGAAGCACATGCAATTGTCTGGAGTATTGAAAATGGCACACAATTTGTTATTGGGTAAGACATTTCTACTAAAGTTGGACCACAAACCCTTAGAGTTCATTTTCAACCCGATGAAAGAGTTTTGAGACGGGGGATTAAGCTTATGGAATTCAGTTTTGGCATTATGTATAGTAAAGGAAATGCCATTCCACACATAGACACATTGTCAAGATTGAATTTTAATATCCAGAATGTTGAAACAAAGGACAGCTGTGAGGACAGAATTTTGCACTGGGTAGAGACAGATGTGTTATCCTTCAGGTGGCTTAAGTTTGAAACTGAGCAGGATCCTATATTAAAAAGAATATTGAATAGAATATGGAATAATGTATGGAGCAATTGTTCTATGGGAGAAAGGCCTTTTAAGGAAGCAAGGTATAGATTAAAAATTGAAAGAGGTGATCCTATTGTACCACCATAAACAGTAAGAAAAGATGTTATTAAAGCAGTACACGGCAACATGGTGGTGTATTGAAAACACAAATGAGGTTGAAACTACAGGCTTGGTGGTTAGGGTAGATGTGAGACATGGTGGATTATGTCAAAAAATGATATAAGTGTGGAAAGATAAAGAGCTTTAGGTAAACCAAGATTCATTCATGGCCAAAAGAGAAGGAGCCATATGGATCATGAATACATTAAAGATGTAGACCCATTCCTCATACTATTAGATTCATATTCATATGAAGTCGTTAAAATTTTGGACAGATAAAGTACTGTAAAACAGGTATCAAGAGTAGTATTTTCAAGGAATAGAGTACCAAAGACATTGGTGTCAGATAATGCACCAGAGTTTGCTGAAGGAAACTCGTGTATATTTCTTAACACAAATTGGATGTAGGCCATGCAAACAACCCCCATACCATCCTCAGTCAAATGAAATTGCGGAGAGCATGGTCTGGACATTAAAAGTTGGATTGAAAGCATTCTCCCCAGGAAATCATATCCTAGAAAGTTATCTATCATCCCACATAGGGGCAGAACACAAAGCCCCTCGGCACTGATGGGAAGGTAAATTAGAGCCCCAATAACCATGTTCTTCTCAATTAATGAAAAAGTATGGTACAAAAGGAATAAGGATTTGAATGCTGAGAAAGCATAATTTGTGATGCAAAAAGGATTTAATACAGCAATACTGACAAAAAAATGGACAGGGCATGTTAGCTTATGAAGACCAGTTTAAAGTGCAAAGTGAATTGGAAGATACTGAAATGGAGAAAGAGCTTGGTGCAGAAGAGAGGGCTCAGGATGATCACCCAGAATTGAAGAGAGAAGGGCAGAAGCGAATGAGTGTGTCTAGTGGTAAGTAATGAGGGACATGAGGAAAATGCAAATGAAGAAAATCCGATAAAAGCGACATCACCCATAAAAAGAAATCTAGGCAATCACCATGCAATCACCACTCATAGAGTGGTTGGTAGAAGTAGCAGATCAAGGGTATAAAGCATCTAAGCTTCCGCGAGATGTGGTGATATGCAAATTAGATTGTATGTAAGTGGTAAGGTTTCTTCACTCGTGAGTGGAGTTAACTTTCCATGAATACACTGGTGAAGACAGGGTGCCACGAGGACCCCAAACAGCCCTCTTCAGTCAGGGTTGTCCTTCTAGATTGTTTGTTAAACAAGGCTACGAATCCAGTTTCCACTTCTATTAAACCTAGACACACACGCATATACACACACACACTCACTCACACACACACACTCACACACACACACACACACACATATATATATATATATATATATATATATATATATATATATATATGATGGCGAGCCTAGAAACCACTATGACTCGGCACCGACTTCGATGCGCTGGACCACTTGCATGAATGGCAGACATCCGCCTACCCAGACAAATCCCCTTCTCAGGACTCGCATCTGCCAAGAGACCATACAGAGCCCTACATTGTCGATTCAAAGATCAGGTCAAAAACAGTTTGCTGCGAACAGAAAACGATCCGGTCAATTGGGTGAGGGAAGCTGCAGAAAGAATCAGTTGGGGGAGGAGAGGTCCACAAAAAAAAAACATCTAGAAAACAGAAGATAAATAGATGAGAGGAAATTAGACCAAAGAATAGCCAGAGCTCTCCGTTCCTTAAACCCTCTTGCGGACGTCTCTTCAGGTCCAACAGAGCGCTCGCTTCACATAGAAGGAAATGACGATGAACACCCTAATGCTCGGCAACGAGTTACGCCAACGCCAACTTTTAAGAATAGTATTTGTTGGTTATTGGAATTTATTCCGTATACACCAATCTTATACTTATATATATATATATAGCTTTGAAATCGATTTCGAGCTTGATCCTTTTCATAAATTAAACGTGGGTTAACCGTTTCAAAGAACTACTTGTAACTAAGAAGGAATATAATTATGTAACATTAATATTAGGTTAGTGCAAAAATAATGTCGGTTTTTGACGTATTTTTTAACGTCAAAAACGACATTATTTTTGCACCAATCTAATAGCACTCTTTGAGCGTCAAGCAACATATTCCAGTAGCAAGAATGCTTCAGATGACTGTTGATAGCTTCAATTTCAGGTTTTCTATTTAGAGCTGACTTTCTTTTGCCACCCGAGGCTGTGGAACATAGTCTATCCGGACGATTTAAACCATAACTGGAATTGATTTGATTTATTCATACCATTCCCAAGGGCATTTGGACAAAAATGAATGTGCTGTACTCGTCTGTGACACTTGACTAAGATTTTCACGGCTTAAGCGATCATCAAACCATGTGTCACTCCTTTTTGTGTAGGTTTATATATACTGTCTTGATCTCTTGTGGGGAGGGTAAAACAGTTTTTAGGGCTAATGTTTTCAGATTATTTATAATCCCGATTTGTAGTTTGTTTATTTCATTAATGATTTTCGTTTTTGTATAATTTCTTTGAAAAATATGTATTTGTTTTAGGTTATGAGTTATTGTTTAGGCCTTGGAATCGTGGTGTGTTTTTAGACAGCATAATATGAATTTGCGTGTATGAATTGGAAAATAAGTCCTGATCATTTGTGTATGACTATATTGGCCTTGAAATGTGAATTTTCTCTTAAAAATGATTATACAACTTTATTTCACTTTACTTACATATCTATAAGTCTACCATTCGTTCATGCTTATAATATTTGCTGCCACAGTGCAACTGATATTTAACTTTAGCTCTTTGAAAAGATTCAAAGAACAATCTGCAATATTATTGATCCTGATCTTACGACTCGGCTCCAGTCACTTCACCACTGCTGTATGGTTGCTTCTCTATATCTTTTCTATTAATACTTTCATGATAATCATGGAATGAGCTCTTCGCTACGATACCTAAAGATTTTGAATTTAAGCGCAGTACTAGACTGACGACGAGATCTCATCACTTTACAGTTGAGCTGGATAGATGTAGCCGTAAATTCTATGCTATCAGTTTCTTCTCTCGCACTTCTAGCTTGTGGAACTTCATGCTTTCCAGTCAACTTTAATCTGCAAAAAATTAAATGCAATGCCAATCGCAATCTACTGTCCACCTAATGAATCTTTTCTCTTTCTGTACATGATTAATGTTTCTGTTCCTAATTCTTCTACACTCTGTAACCACTTGTGTTTTAATGTCATTACTTATTTCCTTAGGTTGATTCCGATTTTTAATAATGTTAACCCTAGAACATTAACCATGGGTATATAGTACCCAGCGCAAATTTTCCTATTTCTAGTTACAATTTTCAGTACTTGATTTTCTTACATAAATAGTAAGTTTTTCAGTTCCTATTAATGTTAACTCAAAGTACAAAGTTTGAAGTGCCTGCATGTAAAATATTTCAAATATAGATTTATATTTAATATTTTTTTTAATATTTTCAAAATCGGGTATGATATACCCATGGTTAGTAATGGTGTAACTTTTATTGATGGTTGGTGTTCTAGGGTTAAGATTAGTTAGCAATATGCTTTTATCAGTAGTGTTTTGAGAATTGGATAGTAAGTCTTTGCGTTTTCGGAGATGCAAAAGAAACACTGTTTTAAGAAGGTAGAAACTCAAAATCCCATGCAAAACTATAGGGCCAATAAAATATCTGAGATGATAAATTCATGATGATATGTCTTATGTAGTGGTTTCACAGAGGAGGCTTGTATTTATACTAAGTCGGTCGTAAAATAGGTTCGACGTACAAAACGTTAGGAACTTGATATAATAGGTAATGACGCAGCAATCTAGTTGTGGTGGCTGATACTTTAATATCCGACTAACGGTCGTCCGACATCGACTGACTGACCAACTCCCCACCTCTACTACTAATCCTACTTATTATAGGTGGGAGAGTCTATTAACTATAGAATAGGTGTGCTCCAGTATAACATCCCCCACTAAAACTTTACTCCATAGGAGTAAACGGTTTTCTTTATTTATTTTTCATTTTTTACAGAAAATATGAAGAAAAAACAACAAAAAATATTGACTTAAATCATTTAATAATACTGCATATCCTTGGTTGCGGGTTACTCGTTTCCCAGTTTTTCTCGGTGTCGATTTCATCTTTACTTTCTGGAGCTTGTTTTTCATATATATCGTCGGTGTTACCCATTCAACTTTTTAAATACACCGGTTTTCTCTAATGTGTCCAATTCTTTATCTATCTGTTCAATTGAAGCAAACAGCACAACCCGTTTCTTTTTGAATACTGTCTGAGCGTTTTCTTTTGGCTGTAATTATGCATCCATCTTGGTACACGTTCCCAAACCTGGAGAAAAAACAGTAGGAAAAGTTTCCTTAAGTTTCTTTACTAATTTTTGGGCTTCGTAGTTTGGAAAATCTACCTTGTAACAAAAAGAATTTATCGGTAGATCCCATAATTGGAATCCGTACCAAGTTCGTCGTATTTTCTATGACAAATAGTTTAGCTTTTCGCGTTTTTTATTTAACGTGACGTTTGTAACAAATTCCCAAATAAATTGTATTTTTTCTCCCGTCACTGACCTCGGGATTTTATTTGTTTTCATTAAAGTTGGTTTCCCCAACTTCTTCCACGTATGCAAATTTATGATAGATAGGTCGGAACCAGTGTCGAGTTGCATTTTTATTTTTTTATTATTTCGACGGTAACAAATTTTCTGATTATTCCATCGTTCACCTCGTCGGACTTTAATTTTCTTATTTTATTGTCTTTATTTTTTTATCTGCAGTGCGAGTTTTTATGACCCACTATTTCACAGTTGAAACATTTTCTATTCCTAAAATTGCAATATATGTACCAGTGTAGTTCACCGCAAGCAAAACATGGCTTGGGGAGTTTTTTTTTTTCTCTGGTATTTCACTTTTTGTTTGATAATCTGCAATTTTAGAATTCTTTTTGGTAGACTGACTTTCTTTATTGTTGCATATTTTCCTTACATACGAAACGCCAGACTGTTCTATCTTTTTCGAATCTTTCTTAAAACTAACATATCTTGTGCAGTCTTCTGCCAAGCTCTGTATTGTAATCCTTGGTTGGTTTTCCAATTTTGTCAGTACTAATTTCCTCAACTCTGCGTCTCTTTCCGATACCAGCCCTTGAACAAACACTAAGCACTTAAAGTTGTCAGCGCTTAACTCTGTCAGCTTAAATTCTTCACAATGCTTATTCACATAGGCTGCGTACGTTATATAGTCTTGTTCGTCATCTTTCATCAGATTCAAACATTTCCACCTCTTGTGAAACAAAGATGTCTTTTTACTAAATAATTCACTTAATATATTTACCGCCTCGGTAAAAGTCAAAGTTTTTTTCGGTAAAATGTAGTTTACCAATTTGTTATGCTCAGCAGTTCCTAACTTGCATAAAAGAAGTCTAACCTTCTTTCCTTCAGACCACGAGTACCAGTCCTCGTTATACACGCCCGTATATTTTTTATAATACTCCTCAAAAGTTATCTCTTCATCCGGACTGTACGTGAGTATTTCAGTTGAATTCCATATTGTATCCTCTGGGAAAGAATCATTTTGTAGATTTTTCTCTTTCCTCTTCTCAGTTATTTCCAGAATTTTCTTTTGAAACTCCATATGCCTCTGTTCCATTTCTCTATGAAACTGCATCTGTCTATTAAAAGTTTCCTCCTGTTGTTGCATCTGGAATGTTTTCTGTTGCTCTAATATTGTCATCTGTTGTTCCGTCTGGAACTTTTAAAATTCCTGGAATATATTTTTGTATTCCTTCATCTTCGCAAAAAGTTTACACAATGCTTAAATATTGTAGAGGGGGGGTCCTAAACGAATTTGCAATTTGTGACCTATTTGAGCAAACTGTCTTCTCAGTTGAGAATAAGACTGATTTTTTTTGTCACTAAGTTGACGCCTTGTCTTTCGAAAAACTTTGCCAAGTTTGTTTTTTTTTTGTGTGTGTGCGTGAATCTGAGATGTTGTCGCCGAAAATTTGACGAGCAAGTTTTTTTTTCTTTTTCCTCCGTATGCGTACGAAATTCCTCACCGAATAATGTGGCGAGCGATTTTTTTTCTTCCACCGTATGAATCCGAATCCTTTCGCCGAATAATACTGTGGCGAACGCAATTTTTTTTTTCCGTATGAGTTTGAATACTCGCACTTTCTTTTTTTGTTATGGCGGGTGATTTTTTTTTTTCTTCCACCGTATGAATTTGGAATCCTCGTGGGCAAGTGTGTTATGGAGTACGAATGTTTTTCTTCCTTCGTATGAATCCGAATACTGTCGCCAAGTGTTGTTTGACGTACGAAATTTTTTTTTTTTCTTCCGTATGAGTTCGAATCCTGGTCGCCAAGTTGTTATGTAGTGGTTTCACAGTGGTAGCTTGTATTTGTACTAAGTCGTTCCTAAAATAAGTTCGACGTACAAAACGTTAGGAACTTGATATAATAGGTAATGACGCAGTAATCTAGTTGTGGTGGCTGATACTTTAATATCCGACTAACTGTCGTCCCACATCGACTGACTGACTAACTCCCCACTGCCGACTGTTACTACTACTCCTACTTATTATAGGTGGGAGAGTCTATTAACTATAGAATAGGTGTGTTCCAGTATAACAATATGTGAAATTCGAAGGAGGAATTGTTGCATCTTGAGTCTAAAGTACGTTGGCAAGTCATTGTAGTTGAACATTACCTTGCTTTTTGAAACTAAAATCATAGCAAGTAGTTTTACGGAAGCAAAGTTAAAGGCTATGACTTTGAAGAAAAAGAAAACTCAACGAGAGATAGCCAGGCACGTGAGAATTTACAGAAACAGTATTCAAACTATCCAAAAGACGTTTGCTTTTTGTAAAGGAAGCCGAAAGTCCACAAAAGTTAGACAAGCGAGATGAAAGGTTGTTAGTGTGTCGGTAGGCAATTCAAAATTAACAATGAGGAGTGAATTCAGTCTTAACTGTGAGATTTCAGTTAATACAGTACGCAGTGTTACATGAAAAAAGCAATATGATTTATTTAAGATGCTCTATAATAAATCACACTGTATGAACGAAAATACACTAACTTCTTTTAAGAACCCCAGAGAACGTAAAATGTACGGAGGAAGGCGTAATGCTGATCAATCTCAACATGGCCCAAATATTTTTCGCGTCAATATAAGTTCCATAATTTCACAAATTCTAACTTCAATACGAGAAGAGTACTAAATTTATGCCCCCCACTTTCTAAATGTCAGTGAATGCTGGAAATTCTCCTCAAAGAAGAGACTTGAAGCAACCGAAATGTTCTACAAAAGAAAGCTGAGGATACCATGAACGGAATATGAGAGCAACGACGTCAAAGAAGCCCCTGAGCGCACTCTGCCCAAAGACAGAGACGCAAATGAGAGATGATAAGTAGACGTGAAATTACTCCAAAAGAGTAATTTGTATTTACTCACCCCCTCCCCCCACGAAGCCAGGTTTTGACACAGGGTCGGTTTAATGTGGGAAGCCCGAGCGCGTGGAACCAAAATTGGTTGCGCTGGTCTCGGTGCCCGCACCGATCGTTCTCTCTAGTGCAATGAGAAGGCGCGGCCTCGGGCCGCTCTTCCCCAGGGCTGGGCACCTCTCCGTATAATTTTCCTCAGTTGAGACGCAACTGAGAGATGATAAGTAGACGTGAAATTACTCAAAAAGACTAATTTGCGCAGTACAATTTGATCGTAGTAATATTTAGCCACCCCCCACGAGGGTTACATATGGCACAAGGCCGGGTTTAACGTGGAATTTCCGAGCCCGTAGGCTCGGACAAAAATATTCCCTCTTTGAACCCGCATAAACGGGTTCAGGGGCAGTCAACCACCCCGAACGAGACTCTGCCTTTCGGCGGAGACTCGTCCGGGTTCCTCTCCGTCCAAAAGCAGAGAGTTCGACTGTTATCGTAGTCCATGGATTACTTTTGAGGCCTCTTTATATCTTGAACCAGTCTGACAACATTGTTGGTTATGTGTTTCCTTCCAATTGCTTTTATAAAATGTGGGAGTGCCGACAGGTTACGACAATAGTACAAAACTACAGTACAGAACTCAATGCAAGGAAAGTCCCAAAAAACTAGAAGCCCTTATCATACAAAATAACATCCCACAGTAAATATTTTCCACCAAAGAAAACGTTATCTAGAAGTCTGTATAAAACAGAAATTACGCATATAAAATAAAAATAAACATTCTTTTTGGTGCCGTTTCCGTCCTCTTAAATGCTACGCATGAGGTCACCATGCACTATTTTAAACTTTCAGCTCTTTGAAAAATACCAGAATGCAGCAAACGGAACCTTGGCTATCACACAGTAACAACATTGTTCTTCATAATGACTGATACGTTCCAAAGTACTTGAATATAAGAGCCGGGTAAACATGAATTTCGAGCAGTTTATCCACATCTTCGATACCAATATACAAATATCATTTAAAAAATAGAAAAATACAATAAAACAAAACAGAATTTAGTCAGTCGTGCTTGTATATATATATATATATATATATATATAATTTTATGTGTATATATTATTTTATATGCGTGGTACTTAGTGAAAAGCGCTTAATATCAGTGATAGAGTGAACATAATAAATTGTATGGATACGAGTTTGTGACCTTGGGTTTCACGCTTTTGCGATCAAAGTGGTTTATTTTTTAAAAGAATAGAATTGCACCTGCGTATGTATGTATGTCCGAACGCACAGATTTGTATCTGCGCCTAGCCTCGAATTGCTTATATGGATGTGTTGGTATGAACTAAAATGCGTACCCTTGTATGTATGTCTCTTTGCGTATGATAGTACCACACCAAACAAAAACAGTAGATTCCCCCTCCCGCCATCAAACATAGTCAAATAAACGTAAACAGATCCACTTTTAAAAAATAAACCAGTTTCTCTTATGATCGCAAAAGCGTGAAAACCAGGGTCACAAACTCATATTCATACAACTTATTATATATATATATATATATAGTGGACTCCTATCGTGAACGATAAATGAAGGCCAGCATTGGATGGTGCCTTTTGTTTTATACTTATACATGCTAGTAGGGGCTATTGTGGAGAAAATCAAGCAAGGGAAAGACATATTTCATTTGAGCTTTCTTAAGTGTGCGACAAAGCCACACTGATAGTTGAAATTTGGTAAAGCAGGATTTTGATGGCGTCTCTGCTTCAGGGCATGCCGAAACTGATCACGGTGCTCAAAACCCTTTAACTTAATGAAACATGTCTTACGCCACTCCTTTCAGTTTGATGCTTGGGTTTCCCAGGTTTTCAGATCAAAGTTGAGACGTTTCAAGTTGTCTTTCAATTTGTCTTTGTAGCATAAGAGTGGACGTCCAACTGAACGCTTGGAGTTTCGTAGTTGTCCACACAGCACATTTTTGGAAGCCTATACTGATCCATTCTCACAACATGACCAGCCCACATAAGTTGTATCTTTGCTAGAATGATTTCAATGCTTGTGATGTTGTTACATATAGGGGGGCATATATCTTCACTCCAGCATGTTTCATTGAATAATATAGACATACAGTCATTCTAATTCTCTTACTAGTTTCTTGATTTTAAGTTGAAATTCATCATGAAAGCGACAAAGTTTTTTGCTAACCCAATAAATTTTGTTCACTTTTTCTTGGTTGCTTGCTTTTCATATAGACGTCCTCGAGAAATTCAAGTTTTTCTGTATAGTGATCGCCCTGTTGCCGACTGTTCTTCTGCGGAGGGGTAAGCACCTACCCAATGAGGCGTCCCGGGTTATAACAATAAACTAGATTCGGCAGCAAAGCCTCTGGCCGGGAGGTTTTGAAGAGCGTGAAACCATTTCTTAATTGCTGTTGTTCTCAGATCCACCCTGACCCGAGATGGTAGCACCTGTTGGTGCCCCAGCTATGGGCAAATAATGAACTAACTCCCAAAATGAGGTCAAATACTACGAAAGTATAAAAATAGATTTTCATAGTAAAAATACCATAAGCATTATTGGAATCAATACATTTTTAAAAGAAAAATAATATTAATACATAATCTATTCATACGAACCTATCCTAAAAATCTTGACGACATTAAATAAACCACTGAGATTGATATGCCGTAAAACAAAATAAACCAATATCTGTCTATATTTCTGAAATGAGGTACTGTAATTATTTACATGGCCCAGTGGATAAATGCTTTGGCTTTTATCCATTCTGCTTGACCAGTGGCTTGACAATTGGGCTTTATCCAGTGGCTTGATCCAAAGAGTTGTGTGTTCAATACCTGGCTACTGCAGTGTATAACAAAAAAAAAACGCAGAGTTGAGTTAGAGGGAAATAACTGAGACATACGGAATAGGCATGTCACGTGGAACAGTCTACCACGGTGGACGAAGTAAAGGGTTCAGTTCGAAATTCCAATCACCGGAAGAAGGCCGGAGCGTATATCGGCCGAAATCTCGTAAATATGGCAAAAAATATGAGGACAAATCTCCGAACAATATGAATAACCCCCCTCCCCCAAAAAAAACCTGTATTTCAAAGGTGAAGAGGAATTTGTCTTTAAATGCTGTGTGATAGAACTGAAGGGAGTGTAAGACGTTTTGATAATGCTGTGGTCGTCATATATATATATATATATATATATATATATAAAGTGAACATTGAAGTCAACACTCAGAGGCCACAGATTGTTCCATGCTAGACGCAATCGTCAGGCGGCCTGACGATTGCGTCCAGCATGAAACAGCCTGTCGCCTCTGAGTGTTGACTTCAATGTTCACTTTTATATTTATATTTACACACGCTCTATCTCTGACATTGAACACTTTAACCCATAAATATAGAACACCTTAAAACTATATTTCTTCATTACACATTATTAAGTTTCTAAATAATGAAAATTTATTAAACCATAAACATGAGTTAACGGTTTTTTGCCGACATCAACAATTTTTCGCATTAAATAATTAGCATAAAAAAAATTAAATTTCATAGTCTAATAAAAGGTTTAAAAGCTTAAGCCAATCATAAGATAAAAAAAAAAACCTTTATGAAGTCGTCAAAAAAAACAAATTGTACGAAACAACCATTTTTGGGAAAAAATTCTTTAGACAGTTAACGGTGTACGATGGTGCAGACAGTTACTGTGACGGACCAGACGATGTGCGTATATGAATGCCATCATTCGCTTTAAAATGGCCACCCCAGCCCTGCCTCGACCTGACTTCTTTCCGAAGGTGACTGAGAGGTTGATACAAATTGTTAACTCTTACGCCCCCTCATTGAAATGGTCGCTCCAGCCGTTTCCATAGTAATTAATTTTACGAATGAACATGCTTATAAAGATGCGTAAATTTCAAGATTGGTTATTCCTAAATTTTCGCTTTAGGATGAAACAGGGCTTGATACTTTAATTCAATTTAATTTTAATAATTATAATCAGGTTCTTGGCTCTTGTTTTTGAAACATGAGAAAATAATTATAATTTAAGCTCTACTTTTGAATGTAGCACTGTTTTTTGTTTTTTTTTTTTAATAAAAACAAAAATACTAAAGAACTTCGGATAATTTAACTAACGTGTTCTTTCCTATTTTTCTATATATTTGCACACACACACACACACACCTACACACACACACACACACACACATATATATATATATATATATATATATATATATATATATATATATATATATATATCAGTTTTGTCTGGTACAACGCTAAAAGATGAAAATCACTAATGCAGTAATGCCAGACTCGCTTACTTAAAGCAACGATACGACACTCAATATTTTTCACACCAAAAACACATTCGATTCCCTGAAGGAGTAAATAATAAAATAAATCTCATTTACCCAGAGGTCTACCTACTCAAGTATAAACATACACGTATTTTTATAGAACTCCTGATATTAATAAAATGTAGGAAGTGAACCCCATATTCTGGTCTGAAAGATAAACTATAAGCTTCGGTGTCAATCCAACTCCAAAAACAAAATCTGCAGCTGTCAGATGGCGACATATTTAAATAGGAAAAGGGGCAAAAGCCGATAGTTAGGATAGAGGGTTCACTCAAGGTCACATGAGTCACGTCGAACATCGCTATTTGTATTGACCCGTATGCGTATTTTAATGTATAACTTCGGCTTGCAGCAGTTGAGCAATGACGTAGGGAAGTCAATAAGTATGTAGCCGAATGGTGAAAACGTTTTCATTTCACGCCTCAATTAATATTTCATTTTCACGGTAATATCCTTCCTTATTGATGCACCTTTTTTTCTTCACCTAATGCGACAGCCACTCAATCAAGAGGGCTATTCGCGGAGGGTGTTTTATGGACAATTATGAGCATGTGCATGATAGGTAATGATAAAAAATATAGCTTCGACTATTTATATATGCTGGTCAATATGCATTATGGTTAATAAGATCTAATGTATTATCCTTACGTTTTGTTGGTTTTAACGGTTATGTTTCAAATTGTTCTATATGCTATTGTGTGAGAATTATTTTGAATCACAATGCGATTATTTATAACAATTTCATAATGTTGTTAACCATTTTACACGTTATTTACTACATAATTAATTGTTGTTGATTTTATATATATATATATATATATAATTGGACATAGAAGTCAACACTTAGAGGCGACAGTCTGTTTCATGCTAGATGCAATCATCAGGCAGTACACGAAGGAGAGAAGAGATCTTTCGTCGCATGGTTTTATGCTAATTTTAGTAGTTGTTTTTACCAATAAATATGGTCCTTTGTCATATCCTCTTCAGCCTGTCTGCCCTGAAGTTACATTTAGGAGAAACCTAGGTAGGTAGTTCCTGGCTCACTAAGATTATATATATATATATATATATATATATATATATATATATATATATATATATATATATATTTGTTTGAATAAAAACAGACCACGTTAAGGTTCCATGTAATAAATTATTTCACCATAACCCCTTTAACAGGGCTCTGGATCATCAGACTTTACTTCCAAAAATTGAAATGAAAAATGAAAAGAAATTCACACATTTTTGACGGACCTCATCAAGCATACGTAAAATTAACGAAGTGAGGAAGTGAGGTGGGAAAGAGGATATGAATGTGTCATATGTAGCATTTCAAATTCTTATTTTTAATTTTTAACTCCAATGTGTCGGCTAGATGTTCGAATTTATTGTGTCTAGTCTCAAGATATAGATGGCTAAGGAGTGGAGGGGTGGAGGGGTGGAGGGTGGAGACCGACTTTAAAGGAAGAAGCTACACTACTTTCACGAGGACAGTTTTTCTTTCAAATTTTTTAGACGCTGTTAATTCGCGTTACTTTAACGGGCATGTTTGGGAGGTTAAAGTTTTTTCTGTATCTAAATGTTTAAACAATCTACGAAGTAATTAATTTGAAATTCGGTGGAGTTTTTTGTTATTTTCTATAAACAGTCGATTAGAAAAATTCACAGATAGTACATTGAAAGAGTAATCTATTTTATATTTAGTAATCTTATTAATTAATTTATTTTTATCTTTTATTAATTAGTAAAAAAAAAATCCTATGTATATTCCCATATTTACACATATACATCTGCAGAGAAAACGCATATTCATATTCGCTTGAAGATGAAATGGAACTAAGGTTTTTCATTTAATTACAAAATTAAATTTGAAGTTTTTAGCTTCCACTTTTTGGAACATGGCTATTACTGTGCAGCGAAAAAACGATATTTTACACTAATTAATTCATACCATATATATATATATATATATATATATATATATATATATATATATATATATATATATATATATATATATATATATATATATATATATATATATATATATATATATATATATATATATGCATGTATGTATAAAAGTAATTATTAGAGTAATGGAAAGGGGCTCGGATTGAGGAATCGGACAGCCGAGTTCGAATTCCAGTAGAATTCATTACCTTGGGAAAGTTATGGGTAAAGAGCCGGGGAAAGTGGGTCATATAGCTTTGGGTGGCGAACAGTCTGTGAGAAGGACAATTCTGAATACAATAATGACATCTGTATTCTGCTTTTTCTAAAAATGTGGTTGGTTCTTCACAAGCTTTCACCACGATAATCAAACGATATATGTATTTGCACATGAACCCCCCCCTCATGTGTCAAAAACGACGGGAGAGTCCAGTATACCGGGTGTAACAGCAAACTTATCCAAATCGTGTAACAGCAAAATTGTCCAATTGTTAGATTAAGCTTTGAACTGTAGTATCTTAAAATTGATTAAAGATATCTTACTGTAATTCTCCAGGGTTTTTATAACTCTATTGGACTCTACTTTGAAAAATAAGAATGTATTTATCTCTAAGTTGAAAGGATGATCCCTCTTGCTATTGTGACCTCCGGATCAAATTTTCCTCCCTAATGTTCCTTCTATTTTAAACTTATTCACCGTTCTCTTGATGGTTCTTGGATGGACTTTGAAGGTGGAAGACAGAGTATAAAAGTTGGTGCCAGTACTGAAGGCCTGAATGATCATTTTCCTCTCATCACTGCTCAGTTGGGAAGATAAAGTGGCACTGACACTTTAACCACTTCTCTTTCTAGCTGAACAACTCAAAGGTTTTTTTCAGTGATTCTTACGACAAATGGTGTCAAGAAGGCTAAACGTCTTATCTGAAAATGTGGAAAAAAGAAGCACAATTAGTTTAGTGTTTTTTGTAAATATTAAACATTTTGTAAGATAGACAATTATCCCAGGCCGTTACACGATTTGGACAATTTTGATGTTACACCGACTATATATATTTAGGATTTCAACAAATAAAATTTGTCACATAGTTGATTTAGCATCTCAACTCATACATAAAGTTTCATAGATTAACTTTTTTGTAATTGTTCAATCCACTCTTCAGGAGATTTCAGCAATTTCATTGTCGTTTTTGTTTTTCACGATGGAATTAATTCTAATTAATTATGGTGAAATCGATTTAATTCATTTAAAAAATGATTATACTATATTAATTATTGTACTAAGTTTGATGTTGTAATGTGTACATATACAGCACACACACACAGATATATATGTGTGTGTGTATGTGTGTGTGATGTTGATTCGATTGTCTACTTTTATATTTACATGCGCTCTATCTCTGACAGTGAGCGCTTTTAGCCATAAATATAGCATACCTTCATATTTTTATCATATATATATATATATATATATATATATATATATATCGGCAGATTTCCTTTCTTTTCCTGTGGTCATTCAAAATACTTTCTCTTCAAATTGATTTTTCACCTTGACGCGAAGTTTCCACCATCTTTCCAAACTATGAGCCAAAACTAATCGATACAGATTCAATTACCAATTCAATTACCCATTTGATCTTATCGATATCTTCTGTCCTTTTGACTCGCTAGATCAGCCTAAACCGAAATGTCTTGGAGAAATCAATCGACCACTTATCATCTTATCGAAAAATGTACAGTGCGGTTTGCTGCCGGGACTTGAAGTGTTTGTATCCTTAGTTTTGTAAATAGATTGCTGCCTATAGATGGAGAGGTTACGCGTCACACCCACATACCACGCATACACGTATATTTAATATATATGCGTAACATGCATATATGCTTAGACATCTATCTATCTATCTATCTATCTATCTATCTATCTATCTATATATATATATATATATATATATATATATATATATATGCACCAAAAGAATATATATATGCAGCTTTCAAAATTTATGCACACATACAAACATACACGCACACACGCATATTGAATCTCACCATGGTCGATTTGTCAGGAAGGAGATTTGCTGATGTCATCCGACTGGTGGGCTCGATCCCAGCTTGCGGCACCTTTGGAATGTGATTGAAAACCATACCACATGTAGACACTGATATCAACATGTAGTTGTGATACATGAACGCAATCTCTGGCCATGTAGGATTTAATTTTCCATCACACACACACACACACATATATATATATATATATATATATATATATATATATATATATATATATATATATATATATATCCGAGTGGTGTGAAAGAGAATCCGACAGAATGGTAAATATTTAAGACATTTGGTAAAACTTCTCAAAAAAAAAGAATTCCATTCCCCAAGAAAAAAAATCTACTAAATTCGATATCTGATGCTAATGTAGAAATTTCAAAATTCTCCTCAGATTCAAACACGCACATGCACAAATGACTCTAATACAGATATAGATAAAACAAAGAAGCACGCAGGCGGACGCACACTCCCCAAGTATGAACTTTGATAACCTAGGGTAATTATTTGATTTATGATACCCACTTATCCTCAGATGTCCTAGGCTTTTTCCTACAGTTTTGTCTTTCTTTCATTTTAAACTGAGGAAGCCAACGAGAGCATACGCTTCTTCGGCGAAACGCGTCTTTAATAAAATTTTCCAGTTTGTCTCATCGTTTTTACTTTTGTTTCGGATACTATTATACATCCTACAAGCACACACACGCACACACGCACACACACAAACATATATATATATATATATATATATATATATATATATATATATATATATATATATTATTATTATTATTGTCATTATTGTTATTTCTTTAAACATTATTTTTTTGTGGATACCCGTATTTCAGTAGACGCTATGTTTATTTTAGCATTATTTATTTCGTCTATTGGCCTGTCCAGTGCATTCGAACCTGCAGGAGGTTTAAAAAAAAAACATGTCGGCTTAAAAATTACAATAAGCGCGTGGATGAATGGTTCAAACGTTCGCTTTTCGACCATGAGACACGGTTTCGAATCTTATGGCCGATTTGTCAGGAAGATGATTATCTTGATGTTATTAGCCTGGTGGATGCGATC
Source organism: Acanthosepion lycidas (assembly GCA_963932145.1). Lineage (NCBI taxonomy): Eukaryota > Metazoa > Mollusca > Cephalopoda > Sepiida > Sepiidae > Acanthosepion > Acanthosepion lycidas. The sequence continues at coordinate 18,936,320 of OZ010598.1, forward strand.
CCAGCATGCGGCACTTTTCGAAAGGTCTGAATATGGCCCGAAAACCATACCACCAGTTGACCCAAGCCTTATGAGTAAAATGTATGAGCCTGATCTATTTGGGATGCGTAGATAATTGTGCAAAATGACAAGTCATTGTAAGCGCACTGACCTTGTTCAAATTGTTGATCACACCAGATAATGCGCCATATCCCAGAAAATGTAATTAAGTTCCGCTCAGTATTGTTGCATTATGAACCACAGGTGGGCTCTATCGATGTTGGACAAACACAAATATTAGCAACTAGCCGCCCTAGTAGACAGTCATACGAGTGGTCAGCCATTGAAATAATATGTGGAGGCAGGGTGCTACCGCCAATACTTCGTGGAATTTGAACAGACAGATATTTATCTCGTTATTCAACTATCAAATTACCTAACCGTGTCTCACTGGATATTTTGTACATCACTTGAATTGAGTCCATCAAAATGACTTTCTTTTCCCAAGAGGTGTTACTCGACTTGTTACCATCTTTATTCGATGAAGCAACTCAGGAGAAAAAATCAAAGTATCAAAATCTCACTCGCCCATACATTTTTTTTTCATTTTACCCAAAGCAAGATCTTAAAGCCGCTAAAATTCAAGTTTTTACTGACTGTTAGAGATTATGAGAAAATATTAAAGAGAGAACATTAAAGGACAAGCATTCATAAGACAGAAGATAACAATTGACATTGCATTTAAATTTTTAAAGATCAAAGGCAATAAAGCCACTCGGGTGAAAGTTACTGAGTGGTAGAGAATATGAGAAAAACTATCATTAAGGAGAGGGAAAACTAAAAGAACAAGAATTAAGAAGATAGAAGATAACGATTGACATTACATTTAAAGTTTTAAAGATCAAAGGCAATAAAGCCACTTGGATGCAAGAAATTACTGAGTGTCAGAGAATATGAGAAAAACTACTATTAAGGAGAGAGGACAAGAAAAGAACAAGAATTAAGAAGACAGAATATAACAATTGACATTGCATTTAAATTTTTGAAGATCAAAGGCAATAAAGCCACTAGGATGCAAGAGGTTACTGAATGTTAGAGAATATGAGAAAAACTACTATTAAGGAGAGAGGACAATAAAAGAATAAAAATTAAGAAAACGGAAGATGACAATTGATATTACATTTAAATTTTAAGAGATCAAAGGCAATAAAGCCACTAGGATGCAAGAGGCTACTGAGTGTTAGAGAATATGAGAAAAACTACTATTAAGGAGAGAGGACAATAAAAGAATAAGAATTAAGCAGACACAATATAACAATTGACATTGCATTTAAATTTTTGAAGATCAATTTTGACTGGGAAGCAGGAAGGGATTTCGACAACCGAGAAGTGCGAGAGAAGGGACTGTTAGCATAGAACTTCCGGTTGCATCTAGCTATTTATCAGACCCGTTGAAAATTCATCGAAGGAACCAAAATTAAGGCATACTCTTTATGCATGTCAATATTTTATAATGAAAATTTTTTTTAAATTTTATGGGGGATAAAATCTGACAGTAAAAGTTGCTTTTATTCCTTTAATTAATAAGCGAAGAGAGAAGATTCAGGGGAGACGATTCGTGCTATTCATTTCTCCTTTGTTATTGCTTTTCACTCTTTAACTACTAGTAATACTTGTTCGAATAGTAACCGCCGAATAGTAATCCGTAGAGGGATCAGTATAGAGAAATAGTATAGAGGATAGTATAAAGAATAGTGATCACTTAGACGCCACGCTAATTCCCATATATAGCTTTTCTTTGCGATCACCTGGTCTACTTATTAGAAATGGAATCACCTGTATTTGCTCACTGGTGATCTGTGTTCAAACCCCAGTGTCGGTAACGACACCTTATCCATATACAACACTATCCAAATCCACTAGGCGCTATATAGTCTTCCGGACAGCATTAATGTTCAGGATTACGTCTTAGACAGCTACCGGTAGGCTGTCAGTTTCACATTTCAATTCTCCTATCGTTAGCCATGACTCTTTTGTTTTAATGATGAGAGTGTCAGCTTGCTTGATGGAAAATGGACCCATGATGGGCTGGCTTCCCATATCAAATAAAAAAAAAACCAAATGCCGTATTTGAGGGCATATAAGGCGCATTTTTTTTTACTAAAAATATCTTTTAAAATTCCCCTGCGTCTTATATGCCATTTGTAGGTTTACTAATTCTACTAATTACTAATTTTTTCTTCATTTGCCTTGCTAAAAAAAAGCAAATGTCGTATTTGACGGTATATAAGGCGCATTTGTTTTTTACTAAAAATATCTTTTAAAATTCCCCTGCGTCTTATATGCCATATGTAGGCTTACTAATTCTACTAATTACTAATTTTTTCTTCATTTGCCCTACTGAAATAGGGGTGCATCTTAAACCCCCGTGCGTCTTATATGCCGTCAAATACGGTAAAGAAACAAATACAGACAACTGTTTTCATAATAAAGTGGCATCACGATGAAGTGGGCTCCCTACCAAATAAAAATGTAATAAATATATAAACACAGACAACTGTAAATGTTAGTACTAAAAATGAATAAGAACTTTATCAAGTCATCTGTACACAATCAGTTATTCAAGTTCAATGTGAGAAGACATTTTCAAAGCTAAAGATCATAAAGACAAGGTTGAAAATTTTGCTGATTGAAGAGAATTTCAAATCATACAAGTTGCTATCTATTGAATAGGAATTGTTAGATGAAGTGGATGCAGAAGCAGTTGTCGGCAGATTTGAACAATCATCAAATGGACACAAATGATTGCTCTTAATATAGTGGACTGCATGCAGTGCTCTATTGTGCTTTTGAACTATCTGTTAATGTGTAAATTGTGCAGTAAACTATTTAAAAACATCTAATTACTTAAAATTTAAAACAATAAATAAAAAAAATTAATTATGTCGTTCTGTATTTACATTTGGTATCTACTACCAGTAGTATATACAGTACACGTAGATAGTAATTACCCGGAAATACACGTTTCTTCCACAAAAAATGAATTATAACCTTTTCTCCATATATATATATATATATATATATATATATATATATATATATATATATATATATATATATATATATAAGTTGTATTTATTCTTTATGAAAATTAAATGATAACATTAGAGTTATGAGTAGACCCCCTTCGTTTGCTAGTAACCAATATTTTAGACCAATTTCCTCACTAAATAACCTTGGTGTCTCTCAAATTCTTCATGAAGTAGTACTGTCATTCTTACTTTATGTTTCTTCTTTTCCTTCATCAATCTCAACCCGTATACTTTGCTTTTAAGGTTCGCTTTTATATGTTTTTTTTTTTTTTCCTGTCAATAGGTACTTGTTTTTTCGCTATTTATGCAGTTACAAATCAAACGATCCATTTTTTCTTCTTCTTCTTCTTCTTCTTCTTCTTCTTCTTCTTATTATTATTATTATTATTATTATTATTCCTTTAAATTCCTTTTGGAACATAGGGCCGCAAGATATCGTTGCGGTTTCTATAATTAGCCATTTTGGGTTTTTTTTTAAGTGAGTGAAGTAAGAAGAGGATTTATCGTAAATTAATGTAATGGATTCGACTGGAATTCGAACTCGGCTCTCAGATTTCTCAATTCGAGCCGCTATCCATTACTACACCGTGCCTCCTCATCATCATTATTATTAATATTATTATTATTAGTAGTAGTAGTAGTAGTAGTTGTAGTAGTAGTAGTAGTAGTAGTAGTAGTAGTAGTATTTCTTTGGATTTCTGTTGGACACACATTTCCATCTGGGACCCAACTAGAGACCTAAGGTCAGAAAAGGCTTCATGATATTTTCCTCTGAAAATTTGAGAAAAAGAAAAAATAACTGAAATCGTACAGATTATACAAAATAATAAAACTCTTTGTAAAGTGAGAGTTGTACTTGTGGGTACAATTATTAGTATTTCTTTAAGGCATGAGACAACAGCAATTCCTTAAAGTAGTATATCAGAACATTTTCCAATCTATCAGAGGGCTCCAACTACAACTGAAAATATTGATGTCCTCATGTGCCCCATTTCTGCGATATCCACTTCAAGATCCTTGTATTATGATAGTTATTTTTGAAGATCTTCAAAGATACATTAGAATCTGCACGGACTGTCATATCAATAAGAAAGCACATTCATTTTTTTTTTTTTTTTTTTTTGTGGTCTTTGATTACGATGTCTGACCGATTATTATTATTATTATTATTATTATTATTATTATTATTATAAATTACGACATCAGTATGATTATAAGGAGCTAGTTTTCGTAGTAATATAATAATCCGTAATTTGTATTTTTAATTTATAATTAACTTTAATGAACGAATTAGATGCGTTTTTTTTTTATTGTTTAACCTGAGACTTTATTCAGTGAATAAAGTAAATAGATTAAGCGTAAAACATTTGAGGTTGATAAAGTTGGAATCTAATGCATAAGTACAGTTGAAGATAAAAAAAAGAAAAAATTCCCGCCACACTTTAGCATCTTTTTTGATCTCTACAAACAAAGTTCATTCGGTTGTATTTATTGGCTCTCGTTTTATTCTTCATTGATAAAGTACTTGCGTCTTAAGTGCACAGTGAGCTTTGATAAGAACAAATAATAGCTGAGGCGGGTGATGTCTAAGAAATAGGTTCCACGCTTTGAAATATATCCTATATATAAATAAAATGTGACACTTCCTATTTTGAATGCTAAAAGCGATAAGTGATAAGCGTTTCTTTTCTTTTCTTTTTTCTGCTTTTAGATTTACCACTATCTCTGTACAACTACACATACGTACATACACAAATACTTACAGACACAGGCATATATATGTGTGTGTGAGTGCATGTGTGTATGTGTATATATGTGTGTGTGTGAAGAGAGAGAGAGAATGAAAGAGGCAGAAAGAGAGGAGAATACGAATCCTGGCAATGGAGAGAACATAGAAAAACAAAGACAAAAGAAAAAGAAAAAAAAACATGAAAAACAGAAAGACAGAAATCTATCTCCAAATCTCCTAAAGTGCTCAATATTTTCTATAAATTAAACTACTGTTCACGTCAAACAAAAATTATTCTCTGAATATTAGAACATTAAAATACTGCGGCCAATTAGAAAATATAAAACCGGAAATGAACAGGTTAAATATTTTAGGCCTGGGTAAAACGAGCTGGCCAAACAATGTAGAATTTGTTAGTGACAAACACAAGATTATATATGCAGGCGGAGAGAAAAATAAAATAAAAGAGGAATAGGATTGATACTAGATCAAGACATGAAGAATTCTTGCCGTATAAACTGCAAGGAGAGCCCTTCAAAATATTTATCATAGTTCTGTATGCACAGAAAGCACAACTACAGAAGAAATTGAATAAGTCTACTCTACGCTTGACAACAACAGTTCAATCCTTCCTGGGTAAGACGATAAACTACATCCGACAACAAGGCCTCTGATTAGGAGGTTTTGAGGAGGGTGGAACCACCTCTTAATAAGCTGGTATTCCAAGGTCCACTGTAATCCTGGGTGGTAGCACCTGATAGGGTCCCCGCTATGGGCAAATAGTTAACCTCCAAACTGGGATCAAAACATTATCAAAGTGTAAAAATAGGCTTTAATTTAAGCAATACATTTTGTAAAAGAAAAGCAAAGAATTTTTGAAGAAAAATATTCTCTACAATACATTATTATCAGCAAAAGATTTTTGAAAAATATTATTAGCAGCAGCAGCAGAGGTTTTTAGAAAAAAATATTACCAACAATACATTTTTGGGGAAAAGATATTACCAGAAAAAAAATCTTGTCGGCATGAAATAACCCATTAATGTTGATATGTCGTAAAACAAAATAAACCAAAACCCTGATCTACAAACTGATTCCTTCCAAAGAATATATATTCTATTCAGAAGAACCTATCCTAAAAAATCTTGCCGGCATTAAATAACGTATTGAGGTTGATATGCCGTAAAACAAAATAAACCAAAACTCTGATCTAGAAACTGATTTCTTCCAAAGAACACATATTTTATTCATAAGAACCTATCCTAAAAATCTTGTTGGCATGAAATAACCCATTGAGGTTGATATGCCGTAAAAAAAAACCCAAAACGCTGATCTACAAACTGATTCCTTCCAAAGAATACATATTCTATTCAGAAGAACATATATTAAAAAATCTTATCGGCATTAAATAACCCATTGAGGTTGATATGTCGTAAAACAAAATAAACCAAAACCCTAATCTACAAATTGATTCCTTCCAAAGAATATATATTCTATTCAGAAGAACCTATCCTTAAAATCTTGCCAGCATTAAATAACCCATTAAGGTTTATATGCCGTAAAACAAAATAAACTAAAACCCTGATCTAGAAACTGATTTCTTCCAAAGAATACATATTTTATTCAGAAGAACCTATCCTAAAAATCTTGTCGACCTTAAATAACCCATTGAGGTTGATACGCCGTAAAACAAACCAAACCAAATCAAAGTTCAGTGCAAATCGCAAGAAATTCCAATTGTCATGGTAAGCCTGAATACCAAAGTCGGCAACGAGAGGAATGGTGAACTATTAGGTGAAATATTAGTGTCGTTTTCTCACATAGTAACATATGTGAGAAAACGACATTATTTTTGCACCAACCTAATATTTGGCAATTTAACAACCAGGAATTATACTAGGTTGGTGCAAAAATATTGTCGTTTTTTGACGTTAAAAAATACGTCAAAAAACGACAATATTTTTGCACTAACCTAATAAATAAATGCCGAGAAAAATGGGTTCAAATGGTGTATGGCGAATGACTAGGGAATAGCGAACATCTAAGCTTCAAGAACTCTCAAGACGAATATGAAGATGAAGAATTCCAGGTGGATAAACAAAAAGCGAATTCGACTTCCTAACTACCAACATGAAGTTCAAGAATGCAGCTGAAGAACACTCCAAAGAGATTCTGGCAACTTTAAATGATTTCAGTATAGACAAGATTACAAAAATAATAAATGAAATCTATAATAGTGGTTATATAACAAAAGAACTAAGGTTATCTATTTTCATAGTACTGACTAAGAAAGCAAACGAATAGGATATCCGTCGAACATTCAGTCTAATATAACAAACTCATCATCCAAATTCTGATGCAGAAGAATCAGACCGGAAATTGGACAAGAACAGTATGGGTTCATCACAGACACTGGAACAAAGAATGCAATATTTATACTCAGAATATTTACATTATTCGGAAAATTGTCCTAATCTTAGTGGAGACCTCCTCTGCGGAAAATGAGATGAGATGACAAACCACATAATCTTTGAAGATTACATACTGGACATAAATGAGTACAAAAATAACACAAGTTAGAATTTAGAGGAAGACCTGCGACTGAGCAGATACTGTGGAAGGTTCTGGTATTTGAAGATACATGACGTCCCTCGTTATTTTATGATTTTTATTGAACATGGTGTGAACACAGACATGCGTGAAAGAAGAATAAGATGAGACGAATGTGATATTTAAGCAGAACTGTATCTGTCTATATTTCTAACATGAGGTATTATGTACATTATTTACATTGTTCGGACTATTGTCCTCATCTTTGTCGCCATATTTATTACAACGTTTCGGGCATTGTACGCTCCGGCCTTCTTCAGGTGGTTGGAATGTCGAACTGAACCCTTTATTTCGCTCACTGGGGTAGATTGTTCTAGTTCCACGTGCCATGTGTAATGGATGTCAGTTATCAGTTATCTCCAAGTTATCCACTGCTTTAACCGGGTATTGAACTCACACTCTTTCGGTCCTGTCACTGGATCTAACTAACGCCTTTATCCACTGTGCCTTATAGACAGATGCTTATTCTCAAAATGTTATCATAAAGAACAATACAAATGCAGAAGGACGTGTACCTGTGTTTTATAGATGCAGCAAAGGACGTCTTCTGTCTTCAAATCAAAATAACCACTAACAGTATTTACAGGTATGATACCATCTTCATAAGCGGCACATATCATTTTTGCTGGATGTACGGCGTTTCATTAAAGTACGCCACAAATATCTATAGAAGTACTCGGCAACTTTGATATACATTATCGACATCCTCTTTGCCCGAAGGCAGATAGTTTGACCAGCACAGTTGGAGACGAATCTCCAACGACAGGATATCTACAACCACCCCAGACAGTCAGATGTGGCACAAGGCCGAATTTAATGTGGGGTATCCAAGCACGTAGGCTCGAGCAAAAATTCCCTGTAGACGCCGTATAAAACGAGGTCGGGTAGCTGTTTCCCGAGACGAGACTCTGCCCTCCGACATAGTCCCGTACACTCGGAGGCAGAGAGTTTGACCAGCACAGCTGGAGACGAATCTTCAACTGTAGGATATGTACTAATCGCTCCACGCGGTCAGATTTGGCACAAGGCCAAATTTAATGTGCGGTGTCCAGGCTCGTACCCTTGGCCAAAGATTTATTGGCATATTCACAACGTCTTGATGTAAATCGGGCAACTAATGTTGCCTATATAGCGATGGATTAAATTAATTAAAAAAACTTAAATATCTACTCCTCATTTTGTAACAATTTCCACATATTTGTCTGTTCATTTGCTTTTTTAATATTTTTTTTTTAATTATAAAGACACTTTATGGACACCATATATATATATATATATATATATATATATATATATATATATATATATATATATATATATAAGGAAGAAGTTATAGTTGTTCCAACGAGAGAAAAGTGTGTATATTAAAAAGAAGAGAAGAGTTTCAAAGGTTTTTGGATGTAATGAGGATTTTTTTTTTTAAATATTATGCTTTATTTTTCATAATTTTACTACACGTGTTTCTAGTATCGCGACCGTCATCAGGTAGAGGCAGGAGATTTCCACATATTATTAAAAATAATTAATTTTTTTCTTCTTCATGTTTTTCGATATTAAATATTCTCGATATGAGGCATTCTCTTTTTTTGTGTTAGTAATCCGAATGTCTTTCTTGATATATATATTAACCACTAATATTATGTATCTATCTATCTATCTACCTATCTACATATATATATATATATATATATGAATATAAAGAAAATAATAATAATAATAGTTATACGCGATTAAAAATTAAATAAATAACTCAGTTAAAATTAAATTTAAATATTTAACAGAGCGAAATGTTTAAAAATGCTTTTCGTCGCAGTTGCAATAGACATTCATATTTAATATTAATAGATAATTAAAACTTAAGCCGAGCATTATACATTGCTCATATGTTTATGTGTCTTTCTCTAGTACGCATGCTGTGACGTATTTGAAATATTACATAGTTCAGGTTCCCTAATGTCTTTTAAGAGAGACTTTATATATGAAGGGATCATAAAGAATGGTGATTTTAAAAGAAAAGAAAAATTGCGCACCAAATAAATGTAAACAAACTACGGAGATCAGTCGCGTATACGAAGAAAGATTTTACCGAATTAAGGTGTCGAATAAAGATAAAATAATTTATTATTTCTAAATTCTTATAACTTTTACGTACATAGGACACTGAAAGTAAAAGGCCGAAGGCATAAAAGTCTACCTCGAGAGCCAGCATAAATTCCGGCTGAAGGCTAGTGGTAAAAGTGATAAATTTAATACATACTATTATATATATAAATACATACAATTATATATATATATATATATATATATATATATATATATATATATATATACTATATATATATATATATATATATATACTAATATATATATATATATATATATATATATATATATATATATATATATATATACTATTATATATATAAATATATTATATATATATAAATACATACTATTATATCGCCCTTGCATGGAGTCTTGCTGCCATATATGGTCTGGAGCCCCTTCCGTTTGCCACAGGTTCTTGATAGGCTCCAGAGGCGAATATGCAATATAATTGGCCCTGCTCTGGCATCTCGTCTACAGTCGCATTCTAACAGACGCGCCGTCGCCTCTCTCTGTCTGTTTTACAAATACTTTCATGGCAATTGCTCCGAGGAGCTGCGTTCGCTGGTTCCCAGACTTCACGAGTTCGCCCTACGAGGCTGGCATCCCGCTCTCACCATTTCACTGTCGAAACTCCTAAATGTAGCCGTCTCTTCTACTCCAATCGTTTCATGTCTCGCACCTCTCGCCTGTGGAACTCCCTTCCCTATTCCACTTTCCCTGAGAGCTATAACCTCCAGCTATTCAAATGTAATGTCAATCGAAATCTCCAGTTGCCTTGATCTATCCACTAACCTTCTCCTCATCCTTTCTTCTATCACTCCTATCTGATCTTGCTCCAAATTTTCTGCAACCCCTTGCGTCCTAGTGGCTTTCCACCTTGCTTGGGGTGAAACGCTTAAAAAATATATATATATGTAAATACATACTATTATATATATATTATATATATAAATACATACTATTATATATATTATATATAAATACATACTACATATATATATATATATATATATATATATATATATATATATATATATATATATATATATGTATGTATGTATATATAGAAACGCATACTATTATATATTTATAAAGTTAATGGTCAGAGTCGAATCAGACCAGGAAACAGTAGTATCAAAATACTCAATACACGTGTGAAAAAACAAAAAGTAAAAATAACATGTAGGGCTTTTAACTTTGAAAATCAGGAGCTCAGTTGAATCCGTTACGTTGGTTTCAACCTTACGGTCCCATCAGATGATTTTTTTATAAAATGACCTCTTAACGCTTTTTTTTATTTTAAAAAAAAACTAAAGAACGCTACATTATTGTTTTCAAAAATAAATACACAAACGCATGAGTGTAAAAGGGAGGAGGAGGATGTTAATAAGAAAAAGAAGGAGAAGAAGAAGGGAGAAGGAAAGAAAAGCAAATGTATTGTAAGTGCATCAGTGGGGGGGGGATTGAATAACCTTTTTTTATCCAGCCTCATATACACTTAAGAAAAATTTTCTCATTTACAAGCAAGGACTTATGACTCCGGATTTCTGGTTTAAAAGGTTTTTAAAAATCGCCTGAGGATAACGTAGAGTATATATATATATATATATATATATATATATATATATATATATATATATATATATATATATATAATTATTGAGGACAGAAAAGTTTTTAGTTGTGGAAAATTAGATTAGCTTTGTAGTAAAAGTCTGTAAAAAAAAACAAATTTCATGCTTTCAAATATAGTCTTTTCCCCTAAAATGTGCTCACTCTTTAAATGATAATAAATGCAGTATTTATTGACTTGCAAACATATTTAATGGTTAAAATTATGAAATATTGATGTGTTTTTACTTAAATATTAAATTAAATTAAACACTTCTGTCTATTTTTTCTAAGATGGGGTATTGCAACTATGTACACTATTTGCATTGTTCAGACTCGTGTCCTCCTCTTAATTGTCATATGCATGACGTTTCGGTCGTTGTACATTCCAGCCTTCTTCAGGCCACAAAAATCTCCTAAGTCGGCCAAGCATAGACATGAATACAAAATGGAAACCAGTAATACAGACTTCGAGAAAAAGAAAAAAAAAACAATAACAAAAATTGTAAGATGATCTTTGATATAAAATGGTTACTGAGAAAGTAAGTTTATAAGCCCCTAAAATTAATTCACTGACATATGGTCCAGTGGATAAAGGGATGTAATCAAGTGACTTGACCCACGTTGTTGTGAGTTCAATACCTGGCCACAACAAAGGGAACAAAAACTTGGAGATTTGAGTTACGAAGTTCAATTAACAGAAACTGGGATATCCAGAAAAGGGCATGGCACGTGGAATTAGAACAATCTACCACCGTGGACAAAATACAAGGTTCGGTTCGAAATTCCAGCGTATATCACCTCAACGTGGTGTAATGGTTAATAAGCTTATCTTGCAAGCACAATTACGACTGAATAGTAAGTTCGATCCTCATGGGATCCCACATATTTTCGGACTTGTGCCACATCTAATCTACGCTTGGAAAATTGTCATTGAGGAGGGCTATGACCGCCCACAACCTAAAGGGACACAACACATAAAAGAAGGTTCTAAGCTATCTCTTATAGAAATGGGTAAGGTATGAATCTTCGTCCTCTCTCTCCAGCTAAGGGGCGGCTAAGGGTAAATAGCAGGACAGACCGGGTTCTATAGCCTCGAATGGCAATTGGTCTACCGCAGAAAGAAATTGCAAACTACTGCGGGAAAAAAAATCTGCCGCGTCAGTCATGTATTGAAAGATACATGATCGCTTAAGCGTGTATCACACATGGCACATAACTGAGTGATAGTTTGTTCATTGAAAAACTACTTTACTCTCTCATTCATTGGACAGGATGTGCGGGTGGTGTAACTTATGGCGTCGATAAATGGGATAACCGAGGACGAATTCCAGTCGATCCATTACATTCACTTACATGCTAATATCCTTGGGAAAGGTATGAATCCTATTCTTCTCCCCCACACCCAGCTATAGGTAAACAGCAGGACAGACCGGGTTCTATAGTCTTGGATGGCAACTGGTCTGCCGCAGAATGAAATGGCAACCTACTGCGGGAAAAAATCTGACTCGTCATTTCATGTATCGAAAGATACATGATCGCCTAAGCATGTATCACGAATGACACATAACTGAGTGACTATTTGTTCATTGAATCCTACTCTACTGCTACTACTACCTCCATTTCATTGAAGCGGATGTGCGGGTGATGTAACGTATGGCGTCGAGAAATGGGATAACGGAAAACCGAGGACGAATTCCAGTTGATTCCATTACATTCACTTATATGCTAATAATACCCTTGGGAAACGTATGAATCCTCTTTCCTTCCCCCCTCCCATAATATAACTGACTCAATAATCCTATGCCTTCAAAATCCTCCTGATACATTTCGACTAGTTTCAAAATAACTATACCTGTGTATATTAGTGTGTGTCTGTGTGTGTGAATATGCACTGAATTACGTTCAACATAAAGTCGAGAGTAAATAGCATACGACAAAAATAGCAAAACAATTCTTATGAATAAATAACAAACAAATGAATAAATGAATGAATAGATCAAGGAAGCGACGAACAATGAAAGGAAACTGCGCTCGTCCGGAGTGGGAGAAGTAAGAGTAGAGGTGAGAGTGCGACTTCATCGATTCGTAACTCCTAAGAAGGAGAGCGCCCAAGGGGAGATCAACATCAAACGGAATATGCTTCTGCCAATTCTTTGAATGGGAATCACTTGCCAAAGTTTGGTTAACTATCAAGTCGTCATGTGATACTTGCTTCTTGTATTACTATAGCTTCTGCACCCTTTCTGGAACTCTCTTCTACTTACAACCGACAGTTACACTCCTGTAAATGAAGTGATTGACTGCCCATCTTCGTCTTTTTCGCCGTCTTTGCTTCTATGAGCTTTGGCTTCGGAAAATTTCAAAGAAAATCTATTTCAAATCCGAGATTTCTAGAGTTTGATATGCACGCTGCCAACACCCAACCACAGCAGTTCTTTCAACTTTTTCTGCCACTTCTTTAGAACGTACCAAGTACGAATTATTGTAAGAAGTTTATCAGTAAGTAAACTAAACTTTAGTATTTCTTTAATCATATCATCCCAAGCATGGCAATTAAGCCACTAAGACGCAAGGAGTTACTAAGTATTAAATAATATGAGAAAAAATATACTATTAAAGAACAATAAAAGAACAAACTTTTATGAAAACTAAAGATAACGATTGACATTGCAATTAAATTTTTGAAGATCAACGTTGACTGGAAATCAAGACGCTAGAAGAGAGTTCCACAAGCGAGAAGTACCAGAGAAGCAACTGTTTGAGTAGAATTTACACTTATATTTTGCCATTTCAACTGCAAGATGATGAGACCATGCCACCAATATAATACTGCACTTAAATTGATAAAGTCTAGGTCACAAAGCGGAAAGTTAATCAGAACAATGCTCACATCCGCGAAAACGTCTCGCTGCGCCTTCTTGGTCACACGTTTTCCACTGACCAGAGGTGGAACAACTACATTGAATCAATAGCTTCATCTAACGCAAGGAAAGTCGGTTCTCTGTGTCGCACCAGAATTTTTTTTTCCGTCTGATTCCATCCTTCAAATATACCATTCGTCCTTGCATTGAGTAATGTTGTCATATATGGTCTAATGCTGCCGCCGTTCATCTCGAGGTTCTCGACAAAATCCAAAGATGGATATGCAATGTGATAGGTCCTGACCTGGCACCTCGACTACATTCACTTTCTCACAGATGGGATGTGGCTTCCCTCTGCCTTTTCTAAAAAATATTTTCATGGCAACTGCTCTGACGAGTTACTTTCACTGGTACCTCAAATCCATTAATTTAAACGTACAACTAGGTTGTCATCGCGGCCCCACCCTCTCACTGTCGATACAATTAAATATAACTGCCTCTTCTACTTCTTCTCTCACACTTCCCGGCAGTGGAACTCCCTTCCTCTTACTTGCTTTCTGTTATACTGGAATTTTCTACTCTCCCTATAACCTATTGTGTACGGGCTATATCGGTAATATATATAGGACATACGAGAGTCTGTCTGTCAGTCTGACTGGCTTCCGGAAGTATTAGTCGACTCTCTGTATTCAGTAGTGTATTCTCTTTACAATAAATCTCTCTTTCTTTCATCTACGCCCGTGTTGCTGTTCCTTCCACTCGAGTACCATTTTTGTCTGTTTGTAACCTTTTAAAGGATACAACACATAGTCAATGGAAATTCTATTCTTTAGGTACCATGTCTCAACAAGGCACCTCAGAACTCTTTACAACGCCCTCACAGCACCCGTCTTTACTCTTGATCTCTGTAACCCCTTCGGGTAACTTGCTTGAGGTGAAATGCTAAAAAAAATTAATGAAAGTATTTTTAGAAAAGGCACAGTGTAACTACGTTGCTATTACAAAATACGATATATGTCCTGAAGTGAAGATACGATCTAATGTTTTTAGTGAAAACAGTTTTCGGATAAATGACATTTGCTAATTTCATTTTCAGTAAGAGGCAAAGACGGTCAAAGTTCGATATACTGAACTTACGAAAGCCACGGAAAGTAACGTTATGACGCAACCGACTCTTCCGATGACGGAACAACGACAGTGGTCGCTAAAATCTCTTTCCAATCACATGTTCAACCACAGAGAATGTGGTGACAATGTCACATTTGTAGCTGCAAGCAATGTTTCTCCCTTATTATTCATTCAATAAAACCTGTTCTATAGATTAATCAGTGTTTCGGTCTGCTCTTCTGCCTCGGTATATCCTGTGAGTGTCAAGTACTTCAAGCCCGTTTTCTTTATTATCTGTCCGAGAAATCTGAACTCGTTCTTTGTGATACTTAGTAAACAGAATAAAGATATCCATCCTTTTAGTTTCTGTTTTGCTTAAAATGACATTGCTCACATATTCCGTACAGTATTCACAACATCCTTCTGTAGAGCCACATCTCTTTTGCTTCAAATCCCCTCTTCATCTCTGAAGAAATTTGTCCAGTAATTCACTGTCATTTGATATGAAATAGCAGCTCACTACTCTTTTCTTTATAGCAATGTTTTCTCTTTACTCTCCCTCCAGTCTCTCTTCTGTCATCTCTTTACGCAAGCACATTAAGCAGGTTGCTTAATGTTTCCCTCTGCTCCTATTGTCTTCAGTATGTCTTCTGAGTTGGTACAAAATAACAATAGCTGGGAAGACAATGAGATTCGAACTCACTGTACAAGTTATAAGAAGTTCTTCGGTTTAGTTTAGTTTATTTTACGGCATATCAATCTCAATTGGTTATTTAGTGTCGGATAGGTTCGTATGAATAGAATATGTATTCTTTGCAAGGAATCAATTTTCATTGACGTATTTTTGTAAAGAGTTTTTTTTTTTTTTTTTTCGTCGAGCGTCAAATGCATTGTTGGTAAAAAAAATATATTGCTGGTATTTTTACTATAAAAATCTATTTTTATACTTTCATAATGTTTGGACTCAGTTTTGGGGTTAACTATTTGCCCACAGCTGGGACCCTAACTAGTACTAGCACCCCGAGTCAGGCTAGACCTGGGAACAATAGCAATTATAAGGTGGTTCCACACTCCTCAAGGGCTCCCGATTAGAGGTCTTGCTGCCGGGTATAGTTTATCGTCATACTGAGGACGGGACAAATTCTTCATCTTAGCCCGAGGGGTTAGGATCTTTAAATTCTATCTCCGTTATCTAAAGTTAAAAAAATGTTTATTTTCATTCATTTGCCCTTTCCTACCAGATGTCTGTGAATTATCACTAGATTATCAGTGTATAATCACTGGATTATCACAGGATATTGGGTGATAACAAGAGGCCTCATATGTTCAGAACCATCTTCAATATTTTAGCAGAGCCAAAATCACTACGACGTTAATGTCTTTTCCTTGAATTTCTCATTCTCCTACTCTCGCTTCCAATACAGGTGTATTTAGATGCCAGTTATCAAGTCATTATCAGGAGGTACGGTGAAATAATCGATAATACCTCGGAGAACCGAGTTCAAATTCCAATTGGGTTCGTTATATTCACTTAGGCGCAAATAACCTTGGGAAAGTTATGAATCCATCATTCCTTCCCCTAGGTATGGGTAAATAGCCGGACAGATTGGGTCCTTTAACCTTGGGTGACAAGCAATGTAGGAAAAGGACAACCCTGAAGTTAAGACATGAGTGGTTAAGAGGTCGGTGACTAAATCGACTCAACCACAAAACCCTGTCTGGTAAGGGTCTAATTGGAACCCCAGTAGCACAAAATGGACAAGGGCTTTTACAGGGTGGATGGACTCTCCATAGCTAAAGTCTACTATAAGTTAAATAGTCTCACCAACCCTCACTTAGCCAAGCGTAGTGTGTACAGCTTCTCTCCTGAAGACATGGTCAATCAGAGAAGGGTTCTTCCAACAGGAGTAAATTAATCCTGGATTTAAATATCAAATTGTTTCTCCTTTTGAAAAAAGCAACAAAATTTTCAGTTGACTTTCTTGATGAGATCAGCCCAGCTTCTCTTAAAGAAATTTGTAATGTGTAGGAAGTTGACATCATTACCGACAGAATGGCACAGACATGGTTTTCCCGTTTCAAAGAACTCACAGAATCTCCGCCTTCTGAACGACCTGTTCAGTTTGATCCGAACCAAATGTATGCGCAGATTAAAGAAGGACTGCACGAGAACCACCCCTACACCCACGAGAGAACTGGCTCAGAAGATGGCAAGCTCTCATGTTAATGTCAACCGTCATCTTCACTCAATGAAGCAGAATAAGCAAATGGACAATGCTAAGCTGTATGTTAAAAGAATGAACTGTCTCGAAGCGGTAATTCAGCCGAAATAACCTGGCCAGCGATACAGTGTGATTATTAAACGGGACAATTCTCGCCCCCACCATGTTGCTAACATGATTAGACATGCAATTAAAAAGCTCGGGATGGGAGTTCTGCCACACCTACCATAATCTCCTGATTAAGGTTCTTCACATTATTATTCGGTCACTTTAAAAAAAAATCAGAATTTCGTTCAACAACGATGCGGATGTTAAAACATGACGTGATGAAATTTTCGTCTCAAAACCGAATAATTTCTATCGACGAAGCATTGAACAGTTAATGGATTGTTGGCAGGAGGTTATAAACAAAGAATGCATTGTCCAATGATTCATCAGTACCAGGAATAAATTTAAATAAATTATAAAAAATGAACGAATTTTTAAAACAAAATTATATATATATATATATATATATATATATATATATATAATATTAGGTTGATGCAAAAATAATGTCGGTTTTTGACGTTTAAAAAATACGTCAAAAACCGACATTATTTTTGCACCAACCTAATATATTTATTTCCAAGAGGATATAATCCAGGTACAGCTCAATGTCCAGGACAGAACAAGAATATAATAGAAAAGGCTCAAGCACTAATATTCCATGGTTATAATTTATTACATTGTGTCGTAATCACAAAATTAAGAAATCAAAAAATGTAATTATAATATATTATATATAAATATAATATATATATATATATATTATATATCCGGAGTTATATTTGCCAATTTCTTTTTGAATTTGTAGGTCTGATGAATTGAATCATAATTACGATTCCAATGTAATAAATTATAACCATGGAATATTAGTGTTTCAGACTTATATATATATATATATATATATATATATATATATATATATATATAGAGAGAGAGAGAGAGAGAGAGAGAGAGAGAGAAACAGAGATAGAGATCCAAGTATAGGGTTGGTGTATACGGAATAAATTCCAATAATCAACAAATAATAGATTCAAAACCATCACTTGATAAGATTCCAGGACTGTTGAAACAAAATGGCTATTTTTGTAGTTATTTTATAAGATATTTATGTTATAATTTTCGGATGAATAATTATATATATAAACATATATATATATATATATATATAATAAAACAATTCCTAATATGGAGAATAGTGTATTTCGGCAGACGACAAAAGTGAAATCTGTCGTTTTAATCCTGATGTGGAATGAAGTTCATGAGGGAGTGGAATGAAGCTCATGAGGAAGTGGAATGAAGTTCATGAGGAAGTGGAATGAATTTCATGAGGAAGTGGAATGAATTTCATGAGGAAGTGGAATGAATTTCATGAGGAAGTAGAATGAATTTCATGAGGAAGTGGAATGAAGTTCATGAGGGAGTGGAATGAAGCTCATGAAGAAGTGGAATGAATTTCATGAGGAAGTGGAATGAAGCTCATGAAGAAGTGGAATGAATTTCATGAGGAAGTAGAATGAATTTCATGAGGAAGTGGAATGAAGTTCATGAGGGAGTGGAATGAAGCTCATGAAGAAGTGGAATGAATTTCATGAGGAAGTGGAATGAAGTTCATGAAGAAGTGGAATGAATTTCATGAGGAAGTGGAATGAATTTCATGAGAAAGTGGAATGAAGCTCATGAGGAAGTGGAATGAATTTCATGAGGAAGTGGAATGAAGTTCATGAGGAAGTGGAATGAAGTTCATGAAGAAGTGGAATGAATTTCATGAGGAAGTGGAATGAATTTCATGAGGAAGTGGAATGAAGTTCATGAAGAAGTGGAATGAATTTCATGAGGAAGTGGAATGAAGCTCATGAGGAAGTGGAATGAATTTCATGAGGAAGTGGAATGAAGTTCATGAGGAAGTGGAATGAATTTCATGAGGAAGTGGAATGAAGTTCATGAAGAAGTGGAATGAATTTCATGAGGAAGTGGAATGAAGCTCATGAGGAAGTGGAATGAATTTCATGAGGAAGTGGAATGAAGTTCATGAGGAAGTGGAATGAATTTCATGAGGAAGTGGAATGAAGTTCATGAGGAAGTGGAATGAAGTTCATGAAGAAGTGGAATGAATTTCATGAGGAAGTGGAATGAATTTCATGAGGAAGTGGAATGAAGTTCATGAAGAAGTGGAATGAATTTCATGAGGAAGTGGAATGAAGCTCATGAGGAAGTGGAATGAATTTCATGAGGAAGTGGAATGAAGTTCATGAGGAAGTGGAATGAAGTTCATGAAGAAGTGGAATGAATTTCATGAGGAAGTGGAATGAATTTCATGAGGAAGTGGAATGAAGTTCATGAAGAAGTGGAATGAATTTCATGAGGAAGTGGAATGAAGCTCATGAGGAAGTGGAATGAATTTCATGAGGAAGTGGAATGAAGTTCAGAGGAAGTGGAATGAAGTTCATGAGGAAGTGGAATGAATTTCATGAGGAAGTGGAATGATGATCATGTGAAGTGGAATGAAGTTCATGAGGAAGTGGAATGAATTTCATGAGGAAGTGGAATGAAGTTCATGAGGAAGTGGAATGAATTTCATGAGGAAGTGGAATGAAGTTCATGAAGTGGAATGAAGCTCATGAGGAAGTGGAATGAAGTTCATGAGGAAGTGGAATGAATTTCATGAGGAAGTGGAATGAAGCTCATGAAGAAGTGGAATGAATTTCATGAGGAAGTAGAATGAATTTCATGAGGAAGTGGAATGAAGTTCATGAGGGAGTGGAATGAAGCTCATGAAGAAGTGGAATGAATTTCATGAGGAAGTGGAATGAAGTTCATGAGGAAGTGGAATGAAGCTCATGAGGAAGTGGAATGAAGTTCATGAGGAAGTGGAATGAATTTCATGAGGAAGTGGAATGAAGTTCATGAAGAAGTGGAATGAATTTCATGAGGAAGTGGAATGAAGTTCATGAGGAAGTGGAATGAAGCTCATGAGGAAGTGGAATGAAGTTCATGAGGAAGTGGAATGAATTTCATGAGGAAGTGGAATGAAGCTCATGAAGAAGTGGAATGAATTTCATGAGGAAGTGGAATGAAGCTCATGAAGAAGTGGAATGAATTTCATGAGGAAGTGGAATGAATTTCATGAGGAAGTGGAATGAAGCTCATGAAGAAGTGGAATGAATTTCATGAGGAAGTGGAATGAATTTCATGAGGAAGTGGAATGAAGCTCATGAAGAAGTGGAATGAATTTCATGAGGAAGTAGAATGAATTTCATGAGGAAGTGGAATGAAGTTCATGAGGAAGTGGAATGAAGCTCATGAAGAAGTGGAATGAATTTCATGAGGAAGTGGAATGAATTTCATGAGGAAGTGGAATGAAGTTCATGAGGAAGTGGAATGAAGTTCATGAGGAAGTGGAATGAATTTCATGAGGAAGTGGAATGAAGTTCATGAAGAAGTGGAATGAATTTCATGAGGAAGTGGAATGAAGCTCATGAGGAAGTGGAATGAATTTCATGAGGAAGTAGAATGAATTTCATGAGGAAGTGGAATGAAGTTCATGAGGGAGTGGAATGAAGCTCATGAAGAAGTGGAATGAATTTCATGAGGAAGTGGAATGAAGCTCATGAAGAAGTGGAATGAATTTCATGAGGAAGTGGAATGAATTTCATGAGGAAGTGGAATGAAGCTCATGAAGAAGTGGAATGAATTTCATGAGGAAGTGGAATGAATTTCATGAGGAAGTGGAATGAAGCTCATGAAGAAGTGGAATGAATTTCATGAGGAAGTAGAATGAATTTCATGAGGAAGTGGAATGAAGTTCATGAGGAAGTGGAATGAAGCTCATGAAGAAGTGGAATGAATTTCATGAGGAAGTGGAATGAATTTCATGAGGAAGTGGAATGAAGTTCATGAGGAAGTGGAATGAAGTTCATGAGGAAGTGGAATGAATTTCATGAGGAAGTGGAATGAAGTTCATGAAGAAGTGGAATGAATTTCATGAGGAAGTGGAATGAAGCTCATGAGGAAGTGGAATGAATTTCATGAGGAAGTGGAATGAAGTTCATGAGGAAGTGGAATGAAGTTCATGAGGAAGTGGAATGAATTTCATGAGGAAGTGGAATGATGTTCATGTGAAGTGGAATGAAGTTCATGAGGAAGTGGAATGAAGTTCATGAGGAAGTGGAATGAAGTTCATGAGGAAGTGGAATGAAGTTCATGAGGAAGTGGAATGAAGTTCATGAAGAAGTGGAATGAATTTCATGAGGAAGTGGAATGAATTTCATGAGGAAGTGGAATGAAGTTCATGAAGAAGTGGAATGAATTTCATGAGGAAGTGGAATGAATTTCATGAGGAAGTGGAATGAATTTCATGAGGAAGTGGAATGAATTTCATGAGGAAGTGGAATGAATTTCATGAAGAAGTGGAATGAAGTTCATGAAGAAGTGGAATGAATTTCATGAGGAAGTGGAATGAATTTCATGAGGAAGTGGAATGAATTTCATGAGGAAGTGGAATGAAGCTCATGAGGAAGTGGAATGAATTTCATGAGGAAGTGGAATGAATTTCATGAGGAAGTGGAATGAAGTTCATGAAGAAGTGGAATGAATTTCATGAGTAAGTGGAATGAAGTTCATGAGGAATTGGAATGAATTTCATGAGGAAGTGGAATGATGTTCATGTGAAGTGGAATGAAGTTCATGAGGAAGTGGAATGAATTTCATGAGGAAGTGGAATGAAGTTCATGAGGAAGTGGAATGAAGTTCATGAGGAAGTGGAATGAAGTTCATGAGGAAGTGGAATGATGTTCATGTGAAGTGGAATGAAGTTCATGAGGAAGTGGAATGAAGTTCATGAGGAAGTGGAATGAAGTTCATGAAGAAGTGGAATGAATTTCATGAGGAAGTGGAATGAATTTCATGAGGAAGTGGAATGAAGCTCATGAGGAAGTGGAATGAATTTCATGAGGAAGTGGAATGATGTTCATGTGAAGTGGAATGAAGTTCATGAGGAAGTGGAATGAAGTTCATGTAGTGGTGGAATGAAGCTCATGAGGAAGTGGAATGAATTTCATGAGGAAGTGGAATGAAGTTCATGATGAAGTGGAATGAATTTCATGAGGAAGTGGAATGAAGCTCATGAGGAAGTGGAATGAATTTCATGAGGAAGTGGAATGAAGTTCATGAGGAAGTGGAATGATGTTCATGTGAAGTGGAATGAAGTTCATGAGGAAGTGGAATGAATTTCATGAGGAAGTGGAATGAAGTTCATGAGGAAGTGGAATGAAGTTCATGAGGAAGTGGAATGAATTTCATGAGGAAGTGGAATGAAGTTCATGAGGAAGTGGAATGAAGTTCATGAGGAAGTGGAATGAATTTCATGAGGAAGTGGAATGATGTTCATGTGAAGTGGAATGAAGTTCATGAGGAAGTGGAATGAAGTTCATGAAGAAGTGGAATGAATTTCATGAGGAAGTGGAATGAAGTTCATGAGGAAGTGGAATGAATTTCATGAGGAAGTGGAATGATGTTCATGTGAAGTGGAATGAAGTTCATGAGGAAGTGGAATGAATTTCATGAGGAAGTGGAATGAAGTTCATGAGGAAGTGGAATGATGTTCATGTGAAGTGGAATGAAGTTCATGAGGAAATGGAATGAATTTCATGAGGAAGTGGAATGATGTTCATGTGAAGTGGAATGAAGTTCATGAGGAAGTGGAATGAATTTCATGAGGAAGTGGAATGATGTTCATGTGAAGTGGAATGAAGTTCATGAGGAAGTGGAATGAAGTTCATGAAGAAGTGGAATGAATTTCATGAGGAAGTGGAATGAATTTCATGAGGAAGTGGAATGAAGTTCATGAGGAAGTGGAATGAAGCTCATGAGGAAGTGGAATGAATTTCATGAGGAAGTGGAATGAATTTCATGAGGAAGTGGAATGAAGTTCATGAAGAAGTGGAATGAATTTCATGAGGAAGTGGAATGAAGTTCATGAGGAAGTGGAATGAATTTCATGAGGAAGTGGAATGATGTTCATGTGAAATGGAATGAAGTTCATGAGGAAGTGGAATGAATTTCATGAGGAAGTGGAATGAAGTTCATGAGGAAGTGGAATGATGTTCATGTGAAGTGGAATGAAGTTCATGAGGAAGTGGAATGAATTTCATGAGGAAGTGGAATGATGTTCATGTGAAGTGGAATGAAGTTCATGAGGAAGTGGAATGAAGTTCATGAGGCAGTGGAATGAAGTTCATGAGGAAGTGGAATGAAGTTCATGAGGAAGTGGAATGAATTTCATGAGGAAGTGGAATGAAGTTCATGAGGAAGTGGAATGAAGTTCATGAGGAAGTGGAATGAATTTCATGAGGAAGTGGAATGAAGTTCATGAGGAAGTGGAATGAATTTCATGAGGAAGTGGAATGAAGTTCATGAGGAAGTGGAATGAAGTTCATGAGGAAGTGGAATGAAGTTCATGAGGAAGTGGAATGAATTTCATGAGGAAGTGGAATGAAGTTCATGAGGAAGTGGAATGAATTTCATGAGGAAGTGGAATGTCGTAAGTGTTAGCCATGAGCAATCGTTATTGGAAGCTTAACCTTAACTTGTCGGTAACCATTAATGCAGAGTTTATACTTTTCACTGTTTCAGTTGGATGCCATTACATTCACGTCTGTGTTAATACCCTTGGGAAAGGTATGCATCCTCTTCTTCTTCCTCCAGCTATGGGTAAATAGCAAGACAGACTGTGTTCTATAACCCTGGAAGAAGGACAACTGTGAATTCAAAACATACGAAGGTTTGATTGGGGACCTTGTGGAACGTAGTGCACCAGGTTTTTGTATTCCGACTCTTCAAAAATTCTGGTTGGTTATGCACAAAGCCTTCGCCACTATAATCAAGTTCTATGTTCTCGTTTCTGGCTGTCGGTTCCTAGGAATTGAGCTGCTTGATCCTCATACGTCGAATAAGACGGGAGAGTTTACTATATATATATATATATATATATATATATATATATATATAGAGAGAGAGAGAGAGAGAGAGAGAGATAGATAGATAGATAGATAGATAGATAGATAGATATAGGTACCTATAATGATGAGCATACTTGACAAAAAATCCCCAAAATTAATAAAGCAAAATCGTCAAAATGTTTATGTTATTATTAAGAGGAAAGACCAAAAGATTTTTTAAATATACAAGTTTTAAAAATGTTTCCTTTTTGTTCCTTCTCCTATCATTCTGTCGGATTCTAATCCATATTTATGAGTTAAAGTGCTCAATATCAGGGATATATGTATGTGAGTATAAAAGTGGACATTAAGGTCAACACCCAGCGGCGACAGTCTGTTTTATGCTTAAACGCAATCGTCAGACTATCGATGCATGAAACAGATTGTCGTCACTGGGTGTTAACCTTAATGTTCACTTTTATACACACACACACACACACACACACACACTCGTGTGTGTGTGAATATCAAAATACTTAAAATATTCCTCTTTCAATTTTTTAACAGTGGAACATGTCTTGAGATTCTAATAATTTTAATGAATTATTTTAGACTCAAAGCAATTTCACTCGTAGAGGGATTCAAGAAGCAGAAGGAAATGAAACGGCATTTGACCCTCCTCCCGAAAACGAGGTGTAGCTCAGGTGTAGATGAACATTATGCGAGAAGAGAAGCCATTCACCGGACGAACTCGAAAACTTTGAACAGAATTAAGATCACCAAACTATGCTGCATGTATGACATTACATAAGGGTAAAAAATACATTCTTGGTCTATGTGGCCTGTCTTTTCAGGACGTTGGTGATCATGGCTCCCCACCATTTCCTGTCCTTTGTAGCTCTTAATAATTTTTGTTTTTTTTGTTATCTATCCTAAACCTTGTTCAGCCATCCATTTACTCAAGCTTACTTGATTGGTTATAGATTTTTTCCTCCGCCCATCTTGCCTTCAGTATGTCCTGTGAGTATCAAATTTTCCAAGCCCACTTTCTTCGTTTAGTGCCCTAGAAATTCAAACTGTCTATTTTTTATGATAATTTTAGGTATATATTTCGTTCCTAATTTCTTTAAAACTTGTTAAATCCATGCTATTCTCAGCATCCTTCTATAAAACCACATTTCTGTTGCTTCAAATCTCTTCTTCACCTGTGAGGAAATTGTCAAACAGTCACTTCCAACAGGAGGATTGATATTGTGTAACAGTTCAGTACTCTATTCTTTGTTTGTAGCGAAATTTCTCTGTCTCTTAATACTTTGCTTAGCTTTTGGAAGGCATCTTTGGATATCTCAATTCGCCTTCAGATATCAGTGCCGATATCTCTGTATTCTATTAAAAGATTTCCCAGATATTTAAAATGTTGTGCTTGTTTGATTTTGATAACTCCAAATTGCAATTTGTATGTTGGGTTGTTACTGACAACCATGTGTTCTGTCTTCTTGCAATTGTGGTTTAGTCCTTTCTTCTCGCTTTCCTTCGCTACCTTCTGTAGAAGTTCTTGTAGTTTCCTTTCTGTGTCTAATATCAAGATTGTTTCTTTTCCATATCATATGTGGCTGGACACCTCAAAGTGGTGTAATGGCTAGAAAGCTTGGCTTGCTAGAACAATTACGACTGAGTAGTGTGTTCGATCCTCACTGGGTGCTTCATGTTTTCGGCCTTGTGCCACATATCAGCTACACTTGGAAAATCACTATCATATGTGGCCGCCAATAATGAATCCCAGTAGGAGATCTAATTCCCCCCAGAATCGACTCGCTTTATAGATTGAATAAATCCGGTAAGAAGACTCCGCCTTGTCTTCTGCCTCTTTCTATTTTTGTTTATTTATTGAATCCATTTTCTATCCGTATGCAGGCGATTTGCTGCCAGTATGACTTCTAGATTATTCTTATATCTTTACTAAACAGAAACTTAAAAAAAGAAAATTATTTTCATGAATTTAGTTTCTATTAAAATAAGTATTTCTTATTTATTTTATTTAATTTTACTAAATTATATATATGTGTGGGGGGTGTTTGTGTGTGTGTGTGTGTGTGTGTGTGTGTGTGTGTGTGCAGGGTGCGATAGGTAAATCGTCGTCATTTCATACTTTTAATTTCGTGTATGCGTGTTGTTTGTTTTTAATTTTATCGACTGCACAGTATAATAGGGTGAGTTGGGCACTGTCTATGAGAAAAAGAACACCAGGACGCAATTCACAAATTTGGAAACGGTATACTGTACTACTTGGCATTCGTGCCGGAAGCTCAAATACGAAATTTCAGAGAGAGGACAGTGCAGAGGATTCGAAAATAGCTGAATTAATCTAATGCTAATTACGAATGTATTTAATGGTATTACTAGTGATGGCGATGTTATGATTCCATTCATCTTCCAAGAGGGCCTCAAGCTCGACATAGACGTCTACATCAAGTGCTGTTCTGGGTCGTGAGGTGCCTGCTGAAAGACCCTATGTTTCGCAATAGGAGACTACACTATGTCAACAAGTAGGAGAACCCAGTCATATCACCCCTTACATCTGACCACCTAACTTCCCAGACTGCAACCTCCTTGATTATTATGTGTGGGGTGCAGAGACCATCAAAACTCCTTTTAACAACAAAGATGAACTGAAGGCAAGGATTATGGCAGGAGACCGTCCAGAAGAGATGCAGGAGATTCCGAAGTCGTTTGGAGGCCGTGGTTGAAGCAAATGGAGAGTTTATTGAATAAATTTACTCTTTAGTATTTCAAGATATCTATGTATAATTTTGGTAAATATATCTGTTAAAATGAGATGTGTTATTTTCATTTTTGCGTCATGTAGCAGACAATTTATCCATCGCACCCTGTATTATATTTATTAATATCTTCAAAGTCGCCCTATCGGGTCGCAATTAAGCTTGCTTTTGAAGAGGGATCTTGATCCATAATACGGATCCCTAAATTTGTGCTGAAAACTACATTTTCGTCGCGTTTAGTCTTTTGTTTTCATCTGAGAATAAATTGTTCAGGAACCAATGCGATATTAAATATTACGTAGCAGTTAATTACTCTTTCATTTGTTCCTAGGCACATTTTCTCATCTTTTAATTGAACTCAAAATAAACCTTTCCCGAAAGGTTAATATGATCTGGAATTAGAATAAAACTAGTGAGGGCACCTACCCTGAATCCATCGTAAAAAAAACAGCTCATTGTGTACCGTAATCCTCCGTGTATAATATGCCTTCATCCATAATACGGAACCCTAAATTTTTGCTGAAAGTCTCGGAAAATACTTCTACTCACGCATAATACGCACCCCTTTTTTGGTAATCAAACCCTATAAATTGTACCTTTCCAATTTCATTATTGTCAGCATTTCCTATCTGTATTAAAAAAAAGTAATGGTTTTAAACATAGAATAATATGATTCTAATTTAGTTTTATGATAATTCTTATTTTATTTTATATTTGTAAGTATTGTTCATAAGTTTGAGAGTCTCTAGGTCTTCGCGTATTCTCAGCATTGGAAGCTCTCCTGGCTGCCGTTTATTCTGAGTTTTCATTTACACAGGACTCTAATTTCCTCGCTACAGTCTTCGCGATTTTTTTATTGCAATCTGGTCTTCTGTTGACCGAGATTTCTTTTGCGAGGCATACTACTGCATTTATATATTGCATTAATATTCAAACTTACCTTTTAATATTTCAACGATAATTGTTCTGCCGCCATTTAATTTAAAGACAATTGGATGTACGTAGGTCCTTACTTTCCGTACAAAGAATTATTTTTATTTCATGGCTGACTTTCGCAATTAATTTCGATTATTCCCAAATTTATTTGCAAGTTATAAAAATTGTTATCGTACAAAAAAAAATTCGACGCAAAAAAATCACATAAAATAGTCGCCGAAAACAATCGCACTAAATGAAAATTGGGAATCCAGAATTTCAGTCTTGAGGGTTCAGATTCGACCCAGAAGCTTACGAAGTTGGTCTGATTGCAAAATAGTATGTTAGGTTACGAACTCGAGGAGAAAAGTTGGAAAAGTTTAACTCACTGAAACACTGACATTCCCATTTATTTATATAAATAATGTTTTCTTTTTTGGTTTATTTTGTTTCTTGTCAACATGACAGAAAACGCAGCTTAATGCAATTTATTTTTTTTAGGGTTGCATATGTAATGTCACCGAAAATTTAGTTGAAAATCGTATGTACATCAAAATAAAAAGATTAGAAAATTTGCATAAATTCTGCCGCAAGAGATAGATAGATAGATAGATAGATAGATAGATAGATAGATAGATAGATAGATAGATAGATAAAGAAGATAGATATACATAGATATGATTACACTGAGATAGATAGATAGAGAAGATAGATATACATAGATATGATTACACTGAGATAGATAGATAGATAGATAGATAGATAGATAGATAGATAGATAGATATGATATGATATGATAACACTGAGATAAAAAGATAGATAGATATGATAACACTGAGATAGATAGATAGATAGATAGATAGATAGATAGATAGATAGATAGATAGATAGATAGATAGATATGATAACACTGGGATAGATAGATAGATAGATAGATAGATAGATAGATAGATAGATAGATAGATAGATAGATAGATATGATTACACTGAGATAGATAGATAGATAGATAGATAGATAGATAGATAGATAGGATTACACTGAGATAGATAGATAGATAGATAGATAGATAGATAGATAGATAGATAGATAGATAGATATGATATGATATGATAACACTGAGATAGAAAGATAGATAGATATGATAACACTGAGATAGATAGATAGATAGATAGATATTTAGATAGATAGATAGATAAACTTTAAAGTTACATTCTAGTAAACAAACTGATGACAAATGTTTTTGCAACAAAATGATTTCTATTCATTTCATTACTTCTTTATTTTTTCCATTTTCTGTATCTTTTTTTATGGCCGCTGTAATCACACTGACTGTTAGAAAAATATACTTTTCTTGTTTGTTCCTTTCAAATGCAAAAAGTCTCATTTAAATTCATGGCAGATACTTTAAGCGTCTTAATCAATTCCTAAAAAGCAAAAAGTTATCTCACTGTGCTAACATGAAGGCCATCTATTAGATAGATTTGCATTCTTCACTGTCATGTAAAATAAATGAAATTATTTACACATTGCATATTTTCCTAAACTCAGTGTAATTAACTTGCCCACCTCCACACACACACACGTATACACACGCCAAAAAACACCGTAGTGGAGCAATGGATAGCTTCTCAGATTGAGGAATCGGAGAGCCAAGTTCAAATTTTAGTCGAGTACGTGTAAATGCTCTTGGAAAACGTATGAATCCATCTCTTCTCCCCACAGCTATCGCAAACTGGTTTCATTGGGAGGCAACCGGTACTGGTTTAAGGACAACTCTGAATTTTAAACCTACAATAATCGGTTAAAATAGCCTCACCAGTCCGCAACAGACGTGATGAGTACGCCTACCGACCTGAAGACATGGTCAATCGGGGAATGGGGTGACTCCAAGCCGTGCGAAATACCTGGATATGCATCTGGATCTCTTCTGGTGTGCTTTCATTTCTAGCACCATTTTTAAGCGATATTTTTCAATATGTAGATAAAACTTACTAAGAATGTGATGATTCTTCTTCTTTCCAGTGCCATGTCTCTTCAGAAATTCGGTGATCACGGTTCTCTACAACTTCCTATAGGGGTCTGTATTATGGATGATATAAATAACGTCTGTCCATTTTCCTTCCATTCAGGCCATTCATTCAAGCTCATTACTCATTCTTTCTCTCTGTTTCTATTGTTCTGTGAGTGTTAGATTCTCCAAGCCTTCTTTTCTCATTATGACTCCCAGAAACTAACTGCAAGTATGAGCTTGTTTGCAGTGTCTATTTTCCTTAAAACTCTCGATACTCACATGCAATATCTATGGTATTTTAAGTATTCTTCAGTAGAACTACATTCTCGTCGCGTAATTCCCCATGTATAATACGCCTTCATCCATAATACGGACCCCTAAATTTGTACTGGAATTGTCAGAAAATACTTCTACTCGAGCATATTACGCACCCCTTTTTTGGTAATCAAACCCTATAAATTGTACCTCTCCAATTTCATTACAGCCAGCGTTTACTAAACTTATTTTAAAAAAATAATTGTTTTAAACAGAAAAATTTTATTCTAATTTAGTTTTATGATAATTCTTATTTTATTTTACATTTGTGAGTATTGTTAGGTGGATATGATTGTATTTGACATACGGCGTTGCAATCGCCGAATGTTAGCGTCAAATTGTCATATGTTTGTGGTGAATAGTCATTTCGCGACTGAAATCGACCTATGAAACGGCAAGATTTTAAAGTTTTTTTGTACCTGTGCATAATACGCACCCCTAATTTTGCTTATTATTTTTTAGAAAAATTCGTATTATTTATGTGGAGTTACGCTAAGTAGTAAATACTAAACACTTCAAGTACCTCGGTGTATGGTTCAGTATAACGGATTTAGTATAAGAGATAAGGACATTTAAAACGATAGGCTGTTACAAAACCAAAATATTAACCTAAAACCGCCAGTCATGTTATTTAAAAAAACAAAAACAATCGAGACTCACTAAACAGATGCATAGTGCCAAATATTTACAATGTCACCTGTATAAAATAACTTTAACGGATCAATGGGTTTAAAATGACTTCGAGCGGATGAAGTCGGTAGGTCTTAAATCGTTACATTATTTTTTCAAATTTTGCGAACTGACGCTATAGAATGAAAAATAAAGGTTATACTGAATAACAGAAACCACATCACATGAGGTCTTTCAACACCAGTAACAACTAAAATGGATAGCACGTGTAACTTAAACAGAAAACAATGATATAATCTATAAACTTCAAACAAAAGCCCCATCAATACTGGAAAGAGTGACAACACTTACTGAACTGAAGAAACCTATTTTCCTGAAAAACTGTTTTAAGAGAAAGATTTAATATATTTCAACAGAAAATAGCACCGTTTTCTCGGCCGGTGAATGCCGAATGTTTCCTTATAAGGAAACGGCTAGTATCATTATGTCTCGTTTATGGAAAGCATGTTTCTCTATTACGAATAAAAAATATTTCTGCAAATACAGCTGGAATATCCGTGTGAGGATGAAGTTCATTTTCATGACAAAATGGTGTTTAGGTTGCACCACCAAATTCTGGTTATTCTAATCTAATATTTTACATTTTTTCACCGGAGCAGCCATTCAACTTATCTCTAAAGGTTTGCTCGACGGAAGTCAAAATCAATATAAAATCAAAATTAAATTTTAAGTCTCTTCGAGGCACGGAGTGGCTGACTTTATTTTTAAAAATTCAAACCTACTTTTTCTACGAACTTAAATTGTGGCATCATTTGTCAATATCATTTTGTTTTCTAGTGTCAGTGCGTAAACCCATGTATGAAAATGTGACTTCATCACCTGTCTTGAATTAATATGTAAGCTCATGGCAGTATGATTGTCATCGTGTTCTATGTGCCGTGTTCCCTTCAG
This sequence comes from Acanthosepion lycidas, assembly GCA_963932145.1. Classification (NCBI taxonomy): domain Eukaryota; kingdom Metazoa; phylum Mollusca; class Cephalopoda; order Sepiida; family Sepiidae; genus Acanthosepion; species Acanthosepion lycidas. Next base: position 18,968,230 of record OZ010598.1, read on the forward strand.
GACGTGGTCGATCATGGCTCTCTACAATTTCCCGTCCTCTGTAGTTGTTTGTTGTTAACTGGCACAAGAAATGTTCTGTTTTAATCGTCTCAGAGAACCGTTGTTGTCTTCATCAATATGGCTGATGCTAACCTCCAGAAGAGTGATCCATTGCGCCTTCTCGGGCTAGCATTTTCCACTAACAGGAGATGGAAAGATTATATTGAATCTATTGGTAAGTCTCTTGATGGTAATGGTTGTTCTCTTTGTTGTGCATATTTAGAGGACTATGCATTGAATATTGCTGCCACGTCTGGTTTGGTATTTCTACTATGTATTTAGAGATTCTTGATAATATTCAAAGAGTATTCTGCAATTATATCGACCCTGATCTGGCATTCCGACTTCAGTCACTTTCCCACTGTTGTAACGTAGCTTCCCTCTGCCTTTTCTAGAAATATTTACATGGTAACTGTTCTGATTAGCTTTTCTCGCTAGTGCTTCGATTGTACGAATGTAAACACAGTCTTTGATCGGCAGCTAGGTCTCATCATTTTACAGTTGAAATTTCTAAATGTAGCCGCAAGTTCTATGTTAACAGTTTCTTCTATGGCACATATCGCATGTGGAACTCCGGCGTTAGGATTTTCAATTAAACTTGATCTCCGAAAATGTCATTCATTATCGTTTTTATTGTTTTCGAGTCGTATTCTTTTTTTACTTTTTCTTATATTCTTTCACATTCAGTAACACCCTGTTGCCTTTTTTTGCCTTGATTAGGATAAAATTGATTTTAAAAAATTCGCTTCATCCTGCCATTTTTAAGAACCCTTCTGTTTCATTTATATCCGATGTCCCTTCAAGACACGCACGATTATGTGTTTCCATATTTTTGTCTCCTGCGGTTCTAAGCAACGTTTACTATCTTATCACCCCTCCCCGTACCTTCTCTGTTAGCCATTTTAAGTCTTTGAGTTATTTGCGATTTTCCTCTTGACTTCAATATATTATATGGCTGTCAAATTCGTCAATCCCGTTTTTCCAGTCTAATTTTATCCTCGAAAATTTAAATACAATGTCAATTGTTATCTTCTGTCTTCTTAACTCCTGTTCTTTGAAAGCTCTCTCTATCTTTACTAATGATTTTCTTTTTCTCATATTCTTTCACACTCAGTAACCTCTTTGCGTCTTAGTAGCTTTATCGTCTTTCTTGGAGTGAAATGATATTATTAAAAAAAAAGCTTTTAGTAAGTTGTGTCTTTTTGCTATCTTTTCTAATCTCTGTTCTACCAGCCATTTCCACAAGTTCATTAAGTAGGTTACTCACTGCTTTGTTTTTCTTGCCTTCAGTATGTTCTGCGTGTGTCAGATTCTCCAAGCCATCTTTCCTCATTATGTGTCCTAGAAATTTAAATTGAATCTTTCTGATTCTAAATACCAGTGTCAGGTTTGTTTCCATTTTCTTTAAATGTTTCTCGTTACTAACATGTGAAGTACATTGGATTCTCAGCATCCTTCTGTAGAACCATATTTCTTTTGCCTAAAGTCTCTTCTTCATCGGAATTCTCTGCTATATAGGAGGAATTATATTGCATATAAATTTCTCAACTTTGACTATTCCATTTTGAACTTGGCTGTTTCATTATGAACTTGTTTAGTCCCAAAATGATTTTGATTAGTCTCAAATTATACTTGAAATGGCATAGATGTAACCGTAAGTTCTATGCTAACAGTTTCTTTTCTCGCATTTCCCACTTGTGGAAATCTCTTTCGGTTTCTTGCTTTCTCGCAGCTAGTAACCTCCTACTCTCTCTTAGTGGCGGGAATTCGATAATAATCAAGAGATTTGAAATGTGGGGAGTTAGGTGTTCAAATTTAAGGGGTTATGTAGTCGCAGAAATTGTTTGACAGCTATGACTGGGTTCTCCTGCTTTGTGTGGCATAGTGCCGAGTCCTGTTGCCAGAGATAGGATCTTCCAACAACCACCCTCTTGAGCCAGGGATACACTAATTTCTCAAGGCACTTGACGTTGGTCTCTACGTGAGTCTGAGGCGTCATGAGAAGATGAATGGAGGCATAACGTCGTCATCACTAGTGATAACTCCAAATACCTTGATGTTGACTTGATATATCATCTAAATCTTTCCGAATCCTCTGCACTGTCCTCAAATTGACACCCAAACACTCTAGAATGTTCGTATTGGAGCTTCCGATACGAATGTCCAGCAGTACAGTATGCCGTTTCCAAATTTCTAGCAGAGTGAATAGCCTCATGGTGCACTTTCTTTCTCACAGACGATACCCAACGGACCCTACTATACTGTGCAGACGACAAAATCACAAACAAACAACGCGCATGCACGAAATTAAAAAAAACATAAAATGGCGACAATTTACCTATCGCAACCTGTATATTCGGACTATTGTCCTCATCTTTGTTGTTGTTATCACAACCTTTCGACAGAAATTCACGAACCCACGCTTTAATCCACTAGGCCATTGTCCCGTGTTGACATAGTGATTGTGTGTTCCATACTTGGACCGAGAAGCGTGTAATTGGACTCAGTAGACTCAGCGCAATGCGTGAACAGTACTAAAAATAAGGACAAGATATGATATCTCTACACATGGACAGTGGAATGAGAATGGCCTATCCTCGTAGATTAAATAAGGCGTTAGGTTCATAATTGCCTGTAGGTTACCCAGATTGATATGCACCTGAGTAAGCCTGGAGAGCACAACGTCCGAAACGTTGTGATAACAAAGATGAGGATAATAGTCCGAATATAAATAGTGAAATTCAGATCGAAATAGAAACGCTGTATTTCAAATATGAAAATATGCCTATCCTAGAAGTGATGTTATGCGTAGAATTGTTTTACATGGTTTTAAAGTAACAGAGGAGTAGCTTAAAATCCGCCATATCGGGCGGCAAGTAAGCTAGCCCCTGCAGAGGGTTCTTCATTGGGCATTCGGCTTGTTTAAGAGTTTGAGATTCCCTAAGTCTTTGCATATTCTCAGCAACAGAAACTTTCCTGGCTCCCGTTTTATCTGGGTTTTATTTTTCACAGGACTTTCTTTTATTCACTGCAGACTTGGCGCTTTTGATTGCAATCTGGTCCACTGTTGGCAGAATTTTCTTTTTACGAGGGATACTGCTTCTGTATGCGATAGACAACAATAAACCAAAGAAGAACTCAAAAGTGATCGCTGCATTTAAGCATCCTTTTTAAAAGTTCAACGATAATTCTTCTTCGGCCACTTAATTTAAAGACAATTTGATATTTGTAGGTCCTTATTTTCCGTACAAACAATTATTTTCATTTCATGGGTGACTTTCGCTAGATTTCACAATTAATCTCGATTATTCCCAAATTTATATCGAAGTTATAAAAATTGTTATCGTTCAAAAATTTCGTCGCAAAAAAATCACCAAAAAACATCTCCGAAAACAATCGTAATGTAATGAAAATTGGGAATCTAAAATTTCAGGATTGCAGGTCCAGATCCGGCCCAGAATGTTTTCAATTTGCTCGGAAGTTGGTCTGTTTACAAAATGATATCATATGTCGTGTTACGGCCTCTAGGAGTAAAGTTGAAAATGTGTGACACACTGACATTCGCATTTATTTATGTGTTTTTTTATGGGCATTTTCAAATACCTATCTCTACGTGCTTGTATGCACTTATGTGTTCGCAGAGATTGGGGTTATGATTTTCACCTTTTTATTCTACCAATGAATACCAACTCAAGATATTTTGATGCTGCCAAAGATTCTGGACAGTGAAAGTGTCGAAAATTTATAGACTTCCTCTCTTGGCTCCCACTGGGGAAAAATATTCACAATGTAAGATATCGTCGTTGAAAAGGACAAAGTAACGGAGGAAACCAAAGTTTAGGGGAATAATTCCTGCATTTTTGACTGCTTGACCAAATTCCAGATAAAAGATAATCTGCTGTGCTGAAAAAAATTGCTCGCTCAGCTGCTGGGAGAGTTGTTTCGCAGAATCTATCTTCAACCTTTATAAATCTACCATTCTTCCATACATTGAATATTGCTACTTCATCAAGTCTGATCTTCTGCTATATATCTAGAGATTCTTGACAAAATCGAAAAAAATAACTTGATATGTGATTAGACCTAACCTGATATCTAACCTAACCTTAAGTTCAGTACTAGATTGATAGCAAGGTCTCATGATTTTACAGTTGAAATTACCACATATAATCATAAGTTCTATACCAAAAGTTTCTTCTCCCACGCTTCTCGCTTGTAGAACTTTCTTCCGGTTTCTTGATTTCCATCCAACGTTGATTTTCAAAAATTCAAACGCAATGCCAATCGTTATCTTCTGTCTTCTTGATTCCTTTTCTTTTTATTTTTCTCGCTTTTTAATGTTTTTTTTTCTTTTTTTCTTATTCTTTCACACTCACTAACCGTTTATGCCTTAGTGGCTTTACTGCCTTGCTTGGGGTGAAATGCTTAATATATATATATATACATATATATATATATATATATATATATATATATATTAAGCATATATATATATATATATATATATATGTATGCATGTATACATATATATATATATATAAGCTTAATATATATATATATATATATATATATATATATTAAGCATATATATATATATGTGTGTGTGTATATATATATATATATATATATATATATATATATATATATAAACAATAAAATCCAAAATCACCTCACATGGGGAATTAGCCTATTTGGTAAATGAAGATATTCGTCACCTGTCTTATCAGGCCCGGTGGGGATTGACATGAACTCACTGCACATCAGGGTTAATAACACAGACGACCAATTTCTTCATCTGCCGAAATAGCCTATTCCCCACATGAATTTGTTTTGGAGTTAATTATTTCCTCTGTAATAATAAAGACATTGAGCTCTTTTTGAGGAACAGTTTTATATTACTAAGATCACCTATATCAAAATATCAATGTATTTTTACCTTTATTTTATATATATATATATATATATATATATATATATATATATATATATATTGTTATGGGATCTTACCCATAATAATAATAATAAAGGACTATTCCATACTTAATAAATAGTGCGCCTAAGGAAAAGGCAAGGAGTCAGTCGTTCACTTTCTGAGCGACTGCTCGGTTATACTCTCATCCTACGGACGGAAGGAACTCGAAGGATGCTACGCCGAAGGGCGGAGTCTCTTTCGGGGAGGTAGACCGGCCCTGAACCCATTTATACGGGTTCAATGGGCATATTTTTGGTCGAGCCCACGGGCTCGGAATGCCCACGTTAAAAAGGCCTTGTGCCACATGACACCCTCGTGTGGGGGGGGGACTGAATATCGTCAGACGTTCACTTTTGAACCGACTGTTCGGTTGAACTCTCTGCCTTCGGGCGGGGAGGAACCCGAAAGAGGCTACACCGAAGGCCGGAGTCTCGTTCGGGGAGGTAAACCGGCCCTGAACACGTTTATACGGGTTCAATGGGCATATGTTTGGGCCGAGGCCACGGGCTCGGAAAACCCACAATGAATAACCGACCTTGTGTCACATGTTGCCCCAGTGGGGTGGTGACTGAATATCGACAGTCGTTCACCTCCTGACCGGCTGTTCGGTTGAACTCTCTTCCTTCGCGCGGGGAGGAACTCGAAGGAGGCTACGCCGAAGGACGGAGTCTCTTTCGGGGAGGTAAACTGGCCCTGAGCCCGTTTACACGGGTTCAATGGGCATATTTTGGGGCCGAGCCCACGGGCTCGGAGAACCCACAATAAATAACCGACCTTGTGTCACATGATGCCCCAGTGGGAGGGGGTGACTGAATATCGACAGTCGTTCACTTCTGAACCGACTGTTCGGTTGAACTCTCTCCCTTCGGGCGGAGAGGATTCCGAACGAGGCTATGCCGAAGGACGGAGTCTCGTTCGGGGAGGTAAACCGGACCTGAGCCCGTGTATACGGGTTCAATGGGCATATTTTGGGACCGAGCCCACGGGCTCGGAGATCCCACGTTAAACCGGCCTTGTGCCATATGATGCCCACGTGGGGGTTGACTAAATATAATCAGTATTTCAAGAGAGTCAGTAGTTCAATTCGAGTCAAGTGTCGAGTCAGAGGCAGTCCGAAACAGAGTCGCGTCCAGACAATTACTACAAGACATTGGAATAGTGATTCTGGTCGAGACTACATTGTTCTCTCTACTAAACCTGATTGTTCATACTAACACTTCTACTTCTCTGTATATATTCCTGTTTGTAATATATCTGTGTTATTCCATACCTGTGTTCGAGTTCTTCTTTATTGGTTCTACCTTGGACTATCACCGTGGTACAAGGAACCGGACCATAACAATTATATATATATATGTATATATATATATATATATATATATATATATATATATATATATATAGTGCAAGTAAAATGTTCGTCACTAAGCTGATTGATGTTATTCTCATCATCTCTTACCCTAGTGTTTCATAGACGAGCTTTCCAGGAAGCACTAGTATTAGCATTGTGGAACTCTCTTCCGGCTTCTTACTTTTTAGTCAATTAAAATTAAATGTTATGTCAATCGTAATCTTCTATCTACTTAATACCTGTTCTTTTATTGTCCTCTCTTGATTTTTCTCGGATTCTTTCACCTTCAGTAAGCCCCTTATGCTTTAGTGGCTTTATCGTCTTGCTTCAGGCGAAATGATTAAAAGCAAACGCTGACACGCCACCCTCCTGTTCTAAGTGGTCAATACGTGCAGCCTTACTACGCCTCCTAGTTGAAAGAGTGCTGCATAGTGCCAGAGCAGCTGTTAACCAGATCTACAAGCGTGATGCCCACGTGGCATAGTGGTCATCGGCCATGAAGGTGATAGCAGCGAACCAAATGCTAATTTCGAGTATTCAGTGATGTTGTATTCACTTTCGCACAAATGCTTTTGTGAAAAGTGTTAATCTTTGATAAACTTCCTACTTCCAGTCTTCTCTTGTCCTTTCCTTTCTTCTTCTCCTCCTCCTTCTTCTTATTTAAGTGTAATACTCTTTCCTAGTTCAATTTTTCTCTCCTGAATCTATCTTACGTAGCAAATTCAAAATGAAATAGCCAAGTTCAGAATGGGACGTAGCAAATTCAAAATGAAATAAATGCAGGCCTAATTCAGAATAGGACGTAGCAAATTCAAAATTAAATAAGCAAGTTTGAATTTGGGACTAAGCAGATTCATTATGCAAAAATGTTTCAAACTTATCTGTGCGTTTCAATAAACAAATATCATGGATTAAAAAAATCAACTCGGTGATAAATCAGATAATTAAAAATCGGAGCGCAGCGTGGCGTAGATTTTACTACCAATTCATTACAAGAGGCTATTCTTGAACGGATAAATTTGTCTCAAAGTTAGAGTTTCTGGCACTTTCATTGGTAAGACAATCAGGGAGAAGAGAAGAAGAAAGAAAGTTATGGATAGACTGTATATAGTGTTAAAAAAGAGAGAATAAGGGAGAGTTATTCAAAATGAAATTTTTTGGTGGACAAAAGGGCAAATCTCAAAAGTCCTAAGAAAAATCAGCAATGAAATATTGAATGCATATATCAAGACAGAATTTGAAAAAGATAGGTATAGTGAGAGATTTTAAGCGCTGAAAGTTGCATCCAAAAACCATGAAACTTTCATGAATTTTCTTGATTTATTGATTGCACCTAGAAGATAAAACTTTTCAATAGTAAAGTTTAGTTGAGCATTATTATTTTAATTTTAATATTTAATTTTAAAGTTTTATAGAAAATTAATTGCTCAGTCCCAAATTGAATTTGCCTCATCCATTTTGAATTTGCTATGTCCCAATTTAAATTTGACTCTTCGATTTTGAATTTGCTATGTCCCAATTTAAATTTGACTATTCCATTTTTAATTTGCTGACCCAATTTAAATTTGACTATTCGATTTTGAATTTGCTATGTCCCAATTTAAATTTGACTATTCCATTTTTAATTTGCTGACCCAATTTAAATTTGACTATTCCATTTTTAATTTGCTGACCTAATTTAAATTTGACTATTCTGTTTTTAATTTCTTGACCCAATTTAAATTTGACTATTCCATTTTAAATTTAACTATTCCATTTTTAACTTGGCTATTTCATTATGAACTTGCTTCGTTCCAAAATGACTTTGATTAGTCCTATATTGTATTTGAAATGGCATAGATGTAACCGTAAATTCTATGCTAACAGTTTCTTTTCTTGCATTTCTCGCTTGTGGAAATCTCTTTCGGTTTCTTGCTTTCTCGCACCCAGTAATCGCTTTCTCGCACCCAGTAATCGCTTTCTCTCTTAGTGACAGGAATTCGATTATTAAAAAACAAAAGAAACCTATTTCTGTTCTTCACCTGTGAGGGGATTTTTCAGCATACACTGCTATATAGGAGGGCCTTTTGAATAATAATTTCCAAACAGAGCACAGAATAGACTTTTAGACTAAGGTCATGTTATTCAATCCCATACCATTTAAAAAAGAAAAAAAAACACCACACTTTTATACCAACATGTTTCCTTTTACTATTTCTTAAATTCTCTCTTCTGTTGCTGTTACAATTAACTATTCGCATTCTACACTTCGTTTCTCTGACACCACATTTTAAATTGTCTTTGACGCCATCGTCAGTTATTGCCAAGTCCTGTATCGTTTATGCTGCTAGCAACAAACTGATGCAGCTATTGATATATTTCTATGTATACTCCCTGCTGATTTCACCATTCTTCGGCGGTCCTTTGATGTTCTCGTGTCTTGCTTTTTCTCGCCTACCAACTATATCCATTCCGTCATCTTGCTCCCAATACACCCAAACAACCCCCGATTCAACCTCAACCTAACTTTATTCCGTGTTAAACCTTTCAAACCGACTGTACATTCTTCTACACTTGTTTTTGTTTTCGTGTTTTTTTATTCTCCTCATATTCTTGTTATTCTAGTTTTTCTTTTTCTTTTTATTCTATATTGTTGTTCAGTTTTTGTTTTGTTTGTTTTTTTAACTCGTATTCACTTTCATAATTCTGTTATTCCTGTTCGTTTTTATCCCTCATTCTCACATTATACTTATCCCTGGTATTGATATTTTAGTAACCTTCTAATTCTGCTGTGACTATTTCCAATTTTATTTTATTCCGTTCTGAATAGTCTCTTTCTTTTACACTGCAAATTTTAGATATATTATAACAATATAAAATCAGCATATATATCTTTACTCAAATAACATTTCTCATATTCTCTCTCTCTCTCTCTCTCTCTCTCTCTCTCTCTCTATCTATCTATCTATCTATCTATCTATCTATCTATCTCTATTTATCTATCTATCTGTCTTCCCAACTACTCTTTTTCTACTCCCCGATCTATCGATCTATCGATCTCCGTTTTCCTTCGCTACTCAATAAAAATTACTTTTTAATCACAGAAACTTCACATTTTCTCTCCCAATATTTCTTTTAATCTTATCTTTCTCCTTTTTCTTCCTTTTACTTCTCTCTCTCTCGTGATTTCTTTGTTGCTCCTAATCTTTTACATCTTATCTTTCTCTCTCGCAATTTATACGTCTCTCCCATCTTCCTTTTCATTTTATATTTCTCTATCGCAACTTATACACCTCTCCCAATCTTCCTTTTCATCTTTCTCTCTCGCCATTTATACGTCTCTCACAATCTTCCTTTTCCTCTTATCTTTCTCTTTCGCCATTTATAAGTCTCTCCCAATCTTCCTTTTACTTCTGTCTCCCCCGTGATTTCTTTATTACTCCTAATTTTTTACTTCTTATCTTTCTCTCTTGGCATTTCTACGTCTCTCCCAATCTTCCTTTTCGTCTTATCTTTCTCTCTCGCAATTTATACGTCTCTCCCATCTTCCTTTTGATCTTATGTTTCTCTATGGCAATTTATACGTCTCTCCCAATCTTACTTTTCATCTTATCTTCCTCTCTCGCCATTTATACGTCTCTCTCAATCTTCCTTTTACTTTTCTCTCCCCACGATTTCTTTGTAAATCCTAATATTTTACTTCTCACCTTTCTCTCTCGCCATTTCTACGTCTTTCCCATGTTTACGTCTCTCCCAATCTTCCTTTCACTTCTTATCTTTCTCTTTCGCCTATTTTCCCCACATTTTTCTTAATTTATTAGATTATCCTTCTTTTATGTGCTGAGGCTCTTCAGGACATAAGCGATAATGGCTCTCAACAACTTCCTATCCTTTGTAGCTTTTTGTAGCTTAATTTTTGTCTTTTTGCTATCCCTGCTTCTGACATCCATTTACCCTAACTCGTTAGTTAGATGACTCGCTGTTTCCATCTCCCCCTTTTGTTTTCAGTATATCCTGCGAGTGTCAAATTTACCAAGCCACCTTTCCTCATTATGTGTCCCAGAAATTTTACCTGTCCTGATTCCTTATAAATATATTTCTCATCTTACTATTCATTTACATAAATTCCGTAGGTAGTTTACGTGTCGTTTCGTTTTGTCCACCTGTCCCAATATATCCCGTGAGTATCAAATTCTCCTAGCCCACGTTCCTCATTATACGTGAAAGAAATTTCAACTGTTTTGATTTTAAGTATAAGGGGATTTTTTTGTTTTCATTTTGCTTAAAACTTCTTTATTGCTCACATGTTCTTTCCATTGCATTCTCAGCATCCTTCCGTAGAACCATATATCTGTTGCCCTTAGTCTCCACTTCACTTGTGAGGAAATTGTCCAATATTCACAGCTTTATACTAGGGTTAATAATGCATAGCATTTAAGTTCTCTTTCTTTTCTTCTAACTAAATGTTCCTGTTTCTTATATACTTGCTTTTATTTAATATATTTATTTTATTCTAAATGGTCTTGTTTTGTTTTGTTTTTTATATATACTTCCTTTGTCTTATTCTTCGTTCCCTTTAAAAAAAAATGCAAATTTGGAACATTTGACAAGATCACAAGATTTCAACGGGAAGAATTTTACGAGCTAATCTTGGCCTCTGTTACCTGTGCATAAAACAAAACTCCCCCAGGCATGAAACTGACCACAACTTATTTTGATGAGTTGTACTTTGTATGACATAAGCCCACAAAGACGACAAATAACATTGCAATGCTAACGATCTTGATGAGAAGCAAAGTAATCGTAGCTTCACGTTGAGATACGTTAACATTTGTTAAGTGTTAGAAACTTGGCACAAGGTCAGCGATATGGAGCACACAATGAGGATCAAATTGACAGAACTTAACGAATTTCTGCATGTTTTCTCTTTTTCAATTCCTTCTCTCTATCGTGAATTGTATATATACATACAATACATGCATACATGATATATATATATATATATATATATATATATATATATATATATATATATATATATATATATATCTGTTGATACTTTATTTTTATAGATATTAAATAATTAAATAATTATCAGACTTAATCCATTTCATATATATATATATATATATATATATATATATATATATATATATATATATTAGTAGTAGTAGTAGGTTGGTGCAAAAATAATGACGTAATAATGTCGTTTTTTTACGTATTTTTAACGTCAAAAAACGACATTATTACGTCATTATTTTTGCACCAACCTAATAGTAAACTTATAAGTATAAGAAATTATACTCGTTCAAGTGTTTTGATTTGAAAATAATCAAACCAATACCAAAGGGAAAAAAAAGGTATAAAAAATAAAGAACAAAGAACATTTACGTTAGCCGAAAATAATCGTCTAGCATGCAAGTCCAAAGCCCAAAGAAAAAGAAAACCGATACGAGTAAGCAAAATAACTAAATAAAGTGATCAATACAGTAAGTAGAGCAGACCTAGTTAAACCTAGAGAGACAGACAAACCTACCAAGGTTTCAAGCCAGCCTTCTCTGACGATCCGCTTAGGTGAAACCTTGGTAGGTTTGTCTGGCTCTCTAGGTTTAACTATATATATATATATATATATATATATATATATATATATATATATATATATATACATATATATATATATATATATATATATATATATATATATATCATGAAGACAGTACATAACGATTGGCATTCCATTTAAATTTATGAAAATCAACGTTGGATGGAAAGCAAGGAGCTGGAAGAGAGTTCTGCAAGTGCGAGGGAAGAAACTGATAGCATAGAACTCCCGGTTAAATCTCACCAATTCAGCTGTAAATTGATGAGACCTATTTGCCAATCTAGTACTGCTCTTCAGTTCCTAGAGTCTACGTATCATAGGGTAAAGTTCAGCAGAACAATTACCATAAAAGTATTAATAGAAAAGGCACAGGGGAGCTACATTACGGCAATGAGAAAATCACTGAAGCCGAGATGCCAGGTCAGGACCAATTACATTGCTGATTCTTCTTTGGGTTTTATCAAGAGTCTCTAAATATATAACTATTTCTCTAAATATATAACTATTTCTGCAGGACGATCTCCTTTGCATACGTAATGTTTTTATATCTATAGCATATTTTGTTCCTTTTTTACTCTCTCATTCCCTCTTTTTATCTATTTATCTGTTCCTACCGCCTTCTCTCTCCCTCCCTCTCTCTATCACGCGCGCGCACTGAGCAATTTTTCATACACATTTTACTATTCACAATATATCTATCTCGGTCTATTATAGGTCTCTCATTATATCTCTCTTTCTCACGCTAAGCCTGTTTTTATTTATCTTTACATCTATCAAGCTATCTAACGATATCTAAATGTTCACATCTATCTATTATTCCCAATCTGTTCATATCTATCTATCTATCTATCTATCTATCTATCTATCTATCGCATTCTGTTCATTCTCCACCTCTTAATACTGATATACTGTCACCATTTAGCACGATCTTTCTTTTCTTCTTTATCTCCACTTGGTCTATTTATCTATTTTAGTCTGTTCATATCTATCTATCTATCTATCTATCTGTTTATATCTATCTATCTGTTTATATCTATCTATCACAGTTTATCAATCAATCACAGTATATCTATCTATCAGTTTATCTATCAACCACAGTATATCTATCACAGTTTATCAATCTCAGTTTATCTCAGTTTATCACAGTTTATGTATTGATCACAGTTTAACTATCAGTTTATCTATGCATCACAGTTTATCTATCACTGTATATCTATTTCTCTATCACAGATTATCTATTGATCTAACGATCTCTCTCTCTCTCTCTATCTATCTGTCTATCTATCACGTCACTTGTGTTCTCTTCATACACATACATATTTTGCCATACAAACTACTTTTATCTAGCCCCACTCATTCAAAACAAACATTTGTTTAAACATATATCTTTGTGATTTTGTGTCATATAAATATAGATATATATGTATATATGTGTGCTGCGTACTTGCGTGTAACAGTATATATATATATATATATATATATATGCGTCTGTGTGTGTCTGTGTGTCTGCGTGTCTATATATATATATATATATATATATATATATATATATATGTAATGTTCATGTTGGGAGGAGTTTTAATTACATTGCTATTCTTAACAGTGTAATTAGCGGTATTCTCTTTAAATTCTAATATTTCCTGTGTTGGTTCAATTAAAAGAAACTGTAAAATATTCATTAACAGCATGACACTCTCTAACCACGGCCCGGAAGCCATTTACCTGTTAAAGAAAATGGAAATTCTTTTGATGTCGAGTTTTTCATTTCTTTTTCTCAGTTTCAGTTTACGCTGCACTTTTGGTTTGTTGTGTTCATCTCCCTTGCACTAATTCTCGTATGCACTCTTTATATTAGAAGGCCACCAACAAAATTAGGGGTGGGGGGTAACATAAAAGCAAATATTTTGCAAGGAGACTTTTACCTGCAACTCCTGACCTTTTACTGGTTCTATAAGGCCCGCGATGGGGTTTCGATGAATCGATTTTTTCTTTCCTTCACCCTTCTTTCTCGCTTTCAATTCTTTCTACCTTTCTTTCTATGCTTCTTTCTTTCTTCTTTCCTTTACCTTTTTATTCTTTTTTTTTTTCTATATTTTAATATTTCTTTTCTTTGACTAATTTTTAGATGAACGATTGAACGATCATCAAACTATTCATCTCAGTCTTCCCATATCTGTTTTTCTATCTATTTATCTAAGTCTTTTCTTATCTATCTAACAATGCATCTAGCTATCTCAATCTGTTCATACCTATCTATCTATATCAGTCTACTCATATCTATCTATCTACATATCGTTTTTGACGTTAAAAAATACGTAAAAAAAACGACATTATTACGTGCATTATTTTTGCACCAACCTAATATATATATATATATATATATATATATATATATATATATATCTTTTCATATCTAAGTCCGTTCATTATCTATCTATCTCAGCTTGTTCGTATTTATCAATCTACCTCAGCCTGTTCATATCAATCTATCGTTAGAGAAAGAGAAGGTGAAATAGACAGAGTGAGATACAGATCAAAGGCAAAAAAAAAACAACGAGAAAGATACATAGAGAGAGCGGGTGTGTGAGAGAGATATGAATTGACCGAGCTAGTTGTCTTGATAGATAGATAGATAGATAGATAGATAGATAGATAGATAGATAGATAGATAGATAGGTGAATAGTCAAAGATAAAAAAATATATAGATAAGTAAATAGTCAAAGAAAAAGATAGATAGATAGATAGATAGATAGATAGATAGATAGATAAGTGAATATAAATAGCTAAGTCAATGGTCAAAGAATAGATAGATACATACATACATACATATATACATACATAACTGAACAGTCAAAGAGAAAGAAAGATAGATAAATAGATAAGTGAATAGTCAAAGAATAGATAGATAGATAGATAGATAGATAGATAGATAGATCGATCGATCGATCGATCGATCGATCGATCGACCGACCGACAGGGAGAGAAAGAAACAATGTGTTTCATGCATAGTGTCAGCATAATATTGCAATTATATTGAGAATTTTTCAAGCTTCAATTCCAAAGGTGTATCATTGTTATAATAAAAATTGATTCCAAAAAGACGTCCTTTGATGTTTTTCAAATATCACCTAAAAATCCCAAAGTTGTAACATATCCTGAACATCGCGCTTACTTCTCGAAGGTTTTTTTTTTAAACATATCGTTAAGGTGTTTTAATAAACAGAATTGAATAAGGTCTACTGTTTCTCCATAAATTCGTTTTCTTGTTTCTCTTCTCTATCTCTCCTTCTTTGTCCCACTCTCTCTGAAATGGGACGAAAGAATAATACTAATACGCACACTTTTTCATTTTCTCCTACTCTCCCTCTCTAATACACACCTTTTCACTAATACTTTTTCATTTTCTTCCTCTCTCCCCCACTAATGCACACTTTATCCCTCTCTAATACGCACACTTTTTCATTTTCTCTCCCTCACTAATGCGCACCCTTTTTCATTTTCTTCCTCTCTCCCTCTCTAATACACACACTTTTTCATTTTCTCTCCCTCTCCCTCACTAATACGCACCCTTTTTTCATTTTCTCCTCTCCCTCTCTAATACACACCTTTTTCATTTTCTTCCTCTCTCCCTCTCTAATACAGACCCTTTTTCTTTTCTTCCTCTCTCCTTTTCTAATACACACCGTTTTCTCCTCGCTCCATTTTTCTTTCTCTCCCTCTCTAACACATATCCATTCTTTCGCTATCACTTTCATTTTCTTTTCTTCTGTGCATGTCATTCGCGCACAGTTGTTCCTTTTTATTCGCTTTCCCTTACACAGCTAGCTTTCATTTACTTTCTATCTCCCTCTCTAAAACACACACACACACACGCACACACACATAATTACACGAAAGTCGTCTCTCCATCTATTAAAAACAGTCTTTAGTTTTAATCTCTGCCTCTCTAACATGCACATTTACACACTCTCCGTTTGATACAGTCGCACTCCCTCTCTAACAAACAAGTTTTCATTTAATTTCTCATTCTCTTTCTCTCTCTCTCTCTCTCTCTCACACACACACACACACACACACGCAAACATACTTTTAAATTTTTTATCTCAGTCTTTCTAATATACACTTTTCTCATTGTTGTTCTTCTCTCCCACGCAAATATACACCCTTTTTCATTTTCTCCCTCTGTCACTGTCTAATACACACCGTTTTTCATTTTCTTCTTCTCTCCTTTTCGAATACACACTCTTTTTCATTTTTTCCCTCTCTCTTTCTCTAATACACACCGTTTTCATTTCCCCCCTCTCTCCCTCTCTCCCTCTCTAATACACACTGTTTTCATTTTCTTCCTCTTTCCCTCTCTAATACGCACCTTTTTCATTTTCTTCCTCTTTCCCTCACTAATACACACTTTTTCATTTTCTCTCCCTCTCCCACACTGATACAAACATTTTTTCATTTTCTCTCCATCTCCCTCTCCCTCACTAATACACACCGTTTTCATTTTCTTCCTCTCTCCCTCTCTAATACACACATTTTCCATTTCTTATATACTTTCGTTTTTTTCTCACCCTGTCTAACACGCAACCACCCTTTTTCATTTTTTCCTCTCTCCTTCTCTAATGGACACACAAACATCTTTCTCTCTCCCACTTTTTCACATACATTTTCATTTCTATCACTTTGTCCCCCTCTCTCTCTCTGTCTCTCTTTCATATTCTTTGTCACTCCATTTCTTACACGCACAGACTTTAGTTTTTTCGCTCTCCCTCTCTAATGTACACATAATTTACTTTTCTTTCTCTCTCTCTTTTTCTAACACGCATACACACACTTTCATTTTCTTTCTCTCACCCAATATTTCATAACCACCTTCATCTCTCTCTTCCTCTCTCCCTCTTCCTCTCTCCCTCTCCCTCTTTCTCTCTCTCTCTCTCTAACGCACATACACACTTTTTCATTTTCTTTCTCTCTCCCAGTATTTCATACACACTTTCATTTCTCTCTCTCTCTCTCTCTCTCTATATATATATATATATATATATATATATATCGGTGTGTGTGTGTGTGTATGTATGTGTGTGTATGTATGTGTGCGTGTTTGTGTGTGTGTAAAGATAATACAAAATAAAGCGAGACTGGAATATTGTGTGTATAGCATTCATGGCAAATATCTTCAATCTCTGTTGGAGAACACACTTTGAGTTGACCGATAGACATAATAAACAAAAATGGGGCGTCTATTTCAAATACGAAATCTCCTCTAAAATTAACGTTTATTATAATACATATTATGACTTATCGTGGTGTTATGATTAATAAGTTTATCTCGCTAGTACAATTTCCGACTGAGTAGTGTGTTTTCGATCCTGACTACATTCGGCTTTATATCTAAACTACGCTTAGCAAATCCTGTGTGAATGTGTGTGTGTTTATACTCTATCGGTCAAAATTTTTAATCCGTCTCTCATCGCTGGATTTCATAATTACCAATTACCAATTTCCATACAGTCTTTCATTAATTTAATTCCTGCTAAAGCGATTTAACATGTTAGTGAATTACGTTATTTTTTTATTTTATTTTTTTTTTTTTTTGAGAGGCTATTACCTAAAATTTGAAATTCGCAATCCCTCTTATTATTATCAACCAGTATGATATCATAAGGGGGGGGCGAATTATGACTTTCCGGAGACATTCTGTAGTAATGTCTTCAATTTGTTACTATTGTTATGATAAACGAAACCCATAGTGGAGCCACAAACATTTCACACACAGAGAGAGAGAGAGAATATATATATATACACATATATGTATTAGGTTGGTGCAAAAATAATGGCGTAATAATGTCGTTTTTTGCGTCAAAAAACGACATTATTACGTCATTATTTTTGCACCAACCTAATAGATATATACACCCATACATACATACATACATACATATATACACACGCAGATATTTATATATATATATAT
The DNA here is from genome assembly GCA_963932145.1 of Acanthosepion lycidas. Taxonomy (NCBI): domain Eukaryota; kingdom Metazoa; phylum Mollusca; class Cephalopoda; order Sepiida; family Sepiidae; genus Acanthosepion; species Acanthosepion lycidas. Next base: position 18,986,148 of record OZ010598.1, read on the forward strand.
ATATATATATATATATATATATATGTATGTATGTATATTAGGACATATTTTCATATATATATATATATATATATATATATATATATATATATATATATATATATATATATATATATATATATCTGCGTGTGTATATATGTATGTATATATATATATATGAAAATATGTCCTAATATACATACATATATATATATATATATATATATATATATATATATATTATTATTATTATTATTATTATTATTATTATTAATTAAAGAGTATCAAACACTTAAAATCTCATAGGTAATAATTTTTATTTCATGCGAGCTCGAAAAAAAGCAGTTCTCAATCTTCAAGATGTACAAAGAATTGTTTGTACATCTTGAAGATTGAGAACTGCTTTTTTTCGAACTCGCATGAAATAAAAATTATTACCTATGAGATTTTAAGTGTTTGATATTCTTTAATTAATAAAAGTTTTGCTCTGTCTTTAGACATATAACTCTCCCTGCATTCATATCCTCCTGGAAATTCCATACGGATTACCATATTGTATCATTACTACTACTACTACACACACACACACACACACACACACACACATATATATATATATATATATATATATATATATATATATATATATATATATATATGTAAAACCATGTCTCATTGAATAAGTTTTGTCTACTTATTTTCAATAGGATCCTCTCATATTCACGGACAAGCTTCTTAGTATCTTTATTCATATTATCCTTTAATAAGGATAGTAAGAATCTTGTCCGTGAATATGTGAGTATCATATTGAAAATAACTAGACAGAACTTGTCTAAATTATTCAATGAGACATGTCTTAATGAAAATATGCTGTCAAAATATACGCAATATATATATATATATATATATATTAACAAAATAATGCTAAATGTAAATTTACAGAACATTAATATTATAAATTAATTGATTTAAAATATGTTTTTTTTCGTTACACAGTTCTAACCATGTTTCAAAAATAGAAGCTGAAAGCTCCGAATTTAATTTTGTAATTAAATTAAAGACATTAGTTCCATTTCATCCTCTAGCGAATTTTGGAGTAACTTTTAATATATATATATATATATATATATATATATATATATATATATATATATATATATATATATATTCCCAAGTGGATAGAATCCAGATAGAACTCAATGTCCAGGACAGAGTAAGAATATAATATAAAATTCTCAAACACTAATATTCCATGGTTATAGCTATGGAATATTAGTGTTTGAACATTATACATATATATATATATATATATATATATATATATATATATATATATATATATATATGTGTGTGTGTGTGTGTGTGTGTGTGTGTGTGTGTGTGTGTGTGAAAATATTGTAGAAAATAGGAAAGAAACTGGTTTGGTAAATAATCCAAAGTTCCTTAGTATTTTTGTAATTATTTTTAAAAAATAGTGCTCGAGAAAATAAATAATTATATATATATATATATATATATATATATATATATATATATATATATATATATATATATGTATATATATATGATTTGATCAAGAATAGTTCAAATATGGATCGGAATCACACAGATTTGAAAGACAAAGCAACACATAAGATTATTAAAGGTTTCCTATTTGTTCTTTATCTTATCATATATATATATATATATAATAACAAGGCTTAAACACTAATATTCCATGGTCATAATTTATTCGATTGGAATCGTAAATACGATCCAATTCATCAGACCTACAAATTCAAAAAGAAAACAGAAAAAATCCTACTCCGGAAATAAAAATATAATTTAGAGAGAGTGTAAGTAAGGGAGTGTGGGACGAATGTTAGTTCATAAGAGAGGGGTTTAATAGAGAGGGTTATTTAAAAACTAGGTGTGAGTGGAAGGGGGAAAAATGATTGTTGTCGGATGTCTAATACAATAAAGATACCTTTCGTGGTGACATACACACACCATGACCGATCAAATCTTAAAGAAGGAGGGAGAGGTAAGGAAGGAAGTGGTGGGGAAGAAAGATGGGGCGGGTGAAATTAAAATTGAAAGGGACGCTTTGTAATTGAGAAAATTTGACAAAAATAATATCGACTACGAGTTACAAATCAAATATAAACAATAAATATGACGATTATCTAATCTAGCGAGGACCTATATTTTTATGTTCAAAACGCATGCAAATACACACATACACGATAACTTACACACGTATATACATACACATCGCCGTACCACTAATATTATCTATCTATCTATCTATCTATCTATCTATCTATATATATATATATATATATATATATATATATATATATATATATATATATATATGATAAGATAAAAAATCCGAACAGTTGAATCCGCTATCTTGATTTCAAACTTACGGTGTCATCCGTCGCATAGGGATGCTGTAAGGTTGAAACCAAGTTAACGGATTCTGCTGACCTCTTGATTTTTATAGTTAAAAGCTCTATATGTTATTTTTACTTTTATTTTTCATTCTGGTATTATTGAGCACTTTTTAATACTACTACTGCCTGGTCTGATTCAACTCTGACCATTAACCTTTCATATATATATATATATATTTATATATATATATATATATTTATATATATATATATATATATATATATATATATATATATATATAGAGAGAGAGAGAGAGAGAGAGAGAGAGAGAGAGAGGGAGAGAGAGAGTGAGATGAAACATAATGAGTGGAGAAGAATCGGTTACATATATTCTTTGTTCCTAATATTTTCTTTCCTTCTCGCTTGACCTGTGCCTCGAACTTTATCTTACACTTCCTATCAGCGTATTAAATATTTCTTCCTCGTGCCCCACTCCGCCCCGGGTACCCACCACGCATTTCAATTCTTTCTTTAATCCTATGCTTTCCAATTAATGTATCTTTTCATTTTTGTTCTCTCTCAGCCTGTCAAAATGTCCAACTCGAGAGCCCTTTCTACAAGTGTTCCATTGTTGAGGGTCCCATGTGACCATTCTTTGCATTAGAGCTCCTGTCACTTCTTCGGCGCTTTGGGAAACCAAAGTGTCAGGAACGCTAACATTCCTATAACTTACGTCTTAAGAATCTGTAGTAATGTCGGATAGTTCGTCGGTGGCGAATTCTGGTTCCCAAGTAACAAGAATTGACAGAACATTGACTCAGGGTAAAATAAAAATGTTACACCAATTCGTTGTGCTAATATATAATATAATATAATATAATATAATATAAAAGGCTCAAACACTAATATTCTATTCCATGGTTATAATTTATTACATTAGAATCGTAATCACGATCCAATTCATCAGACCTACAAATTCTAAAAGAAAATTTGAATTTGTAGTTCTGATGAATTGGATCGTGATTACGATTCCAATGTAATAAATTATAACCATGGAATGTTAGTGTTTGAGCTTTTTATATTACATTGTTACTCTGTTCTAGACATTAAGTTCTACCTGGATTCTATCCTCTTGGAAATTTATATATATATATATATATATATATATATATATATATATATTGACCACTAATATTATCTATCTCTCTATTCACGTCACCTTACCATAACTGATTAGTTGATATATATATATATATATATATATATATATATATATATATATATATATATATATATATATAATCAGAAATCAAGATATAATAGAAAAATGTTTAACTGATTTAGAAAAAGAAATTCGCAATTTTAAATATATTTTTTCAAAATTTTCGATAATCGACAATTTGATTAATTGCAGTGTATTCTTTTTTTTTTAAGTCACACTGTCAAGAAAACAGCTAAGAGAACTTTGATCTGGGGGTTACGATATAGGGTAATGGTTAATAAGATACTATAGTGAATGCAGAAATTCTTTCCAAAAGAAAAGTAAACACATGGAATAAAATTCACGAAGAAACAATATCCTCGCTCAAATAACAATCAATAAATATTTTGACAAATAATTCACACATAAACAAATTAAAACAGAAGCTATGGAAGCTATTAAATTTAGTTTAAGGTACAATTCGAAATCCATTGAACAAAGAAAACTTATTCAAAATCTCACAAATTTCGGTTCACATCCACGGAAATATAATCTCTCAGTTTCGGATCAAAATTTGCTACTCGGATTACATTATCAATCCTTTACGTCTCACTTAAAGCCAGAAAATATTTTTAGATTGTAAAAATTGTTTGCAGATTATTATGATCTTGCCTCGTGCATGTATGAAAGAGAAAAAGAGAGAGGTGCTTTATGTGACAGTCTTTCTGTCCGTTTAATAGTTTCTTTCTGTCTCTCTTTCGCACCCTCTCTCTCTCACACTTTCTCTCTCACTCTCTCTCTCTCTCTCTCTCTCTCTCTTTCTCACTCTCTATGTGTTTGACACTCTCCTCTGTTTAAATCCGGGCGTGTATCTCGCTTTTTCATTTATATCTCAGTTTTATCTCTGTTTGAGAATATATATTTCTATGTTTAATTCTTTCTATCTCTCTCTCTTTTCCCCTATCTTTCTCCTTTCTCTCTCTATCTTTTCTCTTTCCCCGTCTCTCTCTCTCTCTCTCTCCCTCCCTTCCCTTTCTGTTCCTTTTTCACTATTTGAATCCCGACCGTGTTTTGTTTTGTGCGTGTCAAAATTTTTTAATTCTCTAGTCTATCTTAATATCTTTCCATTTGAAAAAGTTTTTTCCATGTTTAAATCTCTCTCTCTCTTTCGCTTTCTCTCTCCCTTTCTCTCTCTTTCTGTCTCCCTCTCTCTCTCTTTCTTTCTCTTTTTCTTTCTGTATAGCACTTTTATCCTCTTTTGATTCATGTGTACTTGTGTGTGCGTGTGTGTCACTGCTCTTTATCATCTCTTTTAGTCTTTCTCTACTTTTGATAATATATATTTCTCTCTTTCTCTCTCTCTCTCTTTCTTTCTATGTCTGACACTCTTTTTCTCTTTTATAATCTATATGTGTAGTTGTATATGTATGACATTTTGTTTTTTCAACTTTTTTACTCTTTCTCTCCGTTTGAAAATATTTATTTTTCCGGTTTAACACCCTCTCCCCCTACCTCTCTCTCTCTCTCTCTCTCTCTCTTCCTCTGTCTGTTTTAGATTTGTTTTCTTTCTCCTCTGTTTCTGAGAGTATTTTCTCTCTGTTTCACGTTCTTTCTTTCTTTCTTTCTTTCTTTCTTTCTTACCTATTTTTTCTCATTCGCTTTTTTCAAGCAAAAATAATTATATTCTGTTTTTATTTTCTTCTCTCTGCTTTTCCTTCTTGCTATTTACTAAACTTACTTTATTCGATGACAAGATTAAATCAAAAAAAAAAGAAGAAGATTGTGTAGCTCTTAATATGTCAAGTAAGACATTGAGAAAAAGAATCTATTCCTCATGGTGAGTCAACATTACTAAATCTGGTTTTTATCTGCCACCAACATTAACCAGCAGTGCATCTGGAGAAATGTGCAAATATATCAGCTACAAGGCAGACCCCACGTATCACAATCTCATTTTTTTCTTGTTGTCCCCATGAATTTTCATTTTTTTTATTATTCTTTGCTTTCTATCTGTCATTTTTTTTTCATTTTTTTATACCTAAGCCGTGTTTTCATCGTTCTTATTTGCATTAACTATGCATTGATTGTGTTTGTAGTAGAATCCAAACGAAAACTGTTATAATTATTACAACTGCAACAAGGAAGAATGATTGGTTGTTAGCAAAAGAGGTTGCCCAAAATTGAGTATTGTGCATTAAGGATGTCAGCATAAGCAGCTACAATAATTCAACTATCTGGTTATTTTAGTCAATCAATGTTAAAAGAAAATCAGAATTAATGTTTTCTTTTTTTTTCACCTAAATCGTACTCACGATATAGAGATTCGATAGCCAATAAGTTCGTTAAAAAGCCAAAATTGGCACACATGAAAAAACTTATAAAGTACACAGTTAGTAATTAATTTATTGATATTGGTTTGAAAGATCATCTTGCTTCCTACTACACCATGACGGATGAGGTTTCTTTTAGTAGAAAATCAACCAAAAATGTTTTTAAACTTTACTTTCAACAGATAAAGTACCAAAGAAATCCTTCTGTCTCTCAATAATCTGCCCAACTTTTGGGATGTGTTTACTACCAACTAAAATAAACGGGACGGTAAATCATAGTTCATTCTTGTTGCATCGATTTTTCAGCAATGATTAAACGACATTAGAGAAGCACATTCTATCCTTAGCATCCTTCTGTAGAACTACATCTCCGTCACCTCGAGTCTCTTCTTCATCTTTGAGGAAATCGTCGAATATTCGCTGCCGTAAAGAAGAACAGATGTCACGTAACAGTTCAGTATTCTTTTCTTTGTTACCAAAGGTGTCCTCCTGTCTCGCAGTACTCTGCCCAGCTTTTGGAATGTGTCCTTGGCCATCCCAGTGCGCCTACGGATCTGTGTCGCACTTACCGGTCTCTATCAAGATGCTTCCCAGGTATTTAAACTTCCGCGTCTGCTTGATTCTAGTGTTCCCGACCTTCTGATCGCATTTCGGGCTCATCCCCTTATTGACGACCATACTCTCCGTCTTCTTGTAGTTTATGCTTAGTCCCTTCTTCTCACCCTCCGTCGCTATATTCTGTAGGAGATTTTGTAATTTCTTTTCCGTATCTGCTATCAGTATTGTGTTATCTGCGTATCATATGTTCTTAAGATTGTGGCCACCAATGCTAAATCCCGGTAGAGTTTCCAATTTTTTCAGGATTACCTCGCCGTATATGTTGAGCGGGTAAGGTGAGAAGAAGCACCCTTGCCTTATGCGCTTTTCTATATAAACTCATTCTCTATGCGCATGCATGCTAATTACTGCCAGTAAAGGTTCTTGATTCATCTTTCTCTTCCCTTTAGTTTTATTTCTTTGCTGCTCCTTTTGTTGTTTCTCAAATTTGTCTTCTCTAAGTGAAGTGAATTTAATGTCCGTCCCCTCTTTGTTAGCATCTTAGTAAGGCGCATCAGGACTTTAACTAAGTTAAAACTTAAATTGTTTTTCCTTCACCTTACGGTGAGTATTCCAGTCGAAATGTCATTGTCAAAATCGACTACCCCATTCCGAGTTCCAAGTGAGGTCGCTCGTTATCAAGCCACTGGGATGAAAAACAAGACCTAAGAAAGGGCAAGGGAACTCACTGAGTCAACGACCAGCTAAATAAAGGTAGTGTCTCCGTAAACCACTGTGGATAAGGCAACGGGAAACCCCTCCACTCTCACCCCCAAGACAAATCATGCTTAACAACTCAGATAATGCGAAACCTGACGGCGTGAAAGGTTTTATGTCTATGGCGGGAAACAAGCGCCTCATAAACAGCCGATTCGGGTAGATGGTGCTCGACAGCCAAGAAAGGCTGATTTTAAACCTTCGTTGCCTTGCGTCCATTCCTTTAAAAGGCTATGGAATTAAATCCAGACAATAGACCTGAAGTGGAGCACCGAAGGCGGTTGGCTGCCAACACTGATAACTTGTCATATTTTGGTTCACCACTGCAGTGGCCTGGTATTGAACTCACAACTCTTTGGGTCTAGTCATTGGATCTAACCAACGTCTTTGTCCAACACTGCTAACTTTCCGGCAACTCCTGCAACAAAGACCTTCCCGAAATGTAATGCCATGTATTCCTTTGGATTTTGTCGGTACATCTGAGAGGGTGGGGGGTATCTAGTCTGGGTAGCGCACAGCTTACATATACCATCGACAGTCTAGGAGAAGGAAAACTCTGAATTCAAACCGCCTACTGCTTTGTAGGTGTTACCTCTTTAACATCTGAGAGAATGGACGGAGTAGCCTCAACATCACTGATGCAAAAGGAACCGGAAATCCACTGCATTATTCTGCCTTGAATGTTACCATGAGCCACAATTGTAAGATGAAGGGGAGTGGTAACCACAGCGTCGGTGCCAAATGCGCTAAGGGAATAAATAATTAAATTAATGATATGGAATTAATCATTTGGGTAGTGTTTTGGCGAATGATGCAAAATGTGATACAAAAAGCCGAAGCCATGTTGGAATACTAAAAAATGAATCTAAACAAAAGACGGGAAGATGTATTAGAAATAAAGAGTATTGAACTATCAAATAATACCTGAGTGGTGAATGCTGGACAGTCTCTTCACATATGAAGAAAAGACTTGAAACGACAGAGAAGTGGTCCTACTGACTACTGCTGAGAATTTTCCTGGACAGAACATATGAGCAACGAAGAAATTTTAAGAAATAAAGGAAACATATACTTACAATCGGAACGAAACAGCTGAAATCGCTAGGGTACACAATCGAGGAAAAAAGATCTGGAAAATCTAAAACTCAAAGGAAGTACTGAAGTCATATGAAATCGGTGGAAACATGGATGGCAGAACAAATATTGGTAAAGAGCAAAAAAAAACGGACAGGAACTTATGGAGAGGTATGATCAAGTAATTGCCATATTTTGCCCTATTTTGGTTCATAGCTGTTGTGGCCTGGTATTGAACTCACATCTCTTTGGGTTCAGTCACTGGATCTAACCAACACCTTTATCTAAAGCCAAAACTTGAAGAGTTGAGTTAAAGGTAAATAACTGAGACATCCGGAAGAGACATGGCACGTGGAACTAGAACAATCTATCCCCGGTGGACGAAAAAAGGGTTCGAATCGAAATTCTAATCACCTGAAGAAGGCCAGTGTACAACGTTTTGAATATGGCAATGAAGATGAAGATAATAGTCCGAATAATATAAATAATACATGTAATCATAACACGATATAGATGAATATTGATGTAATATTCTAATCACCTGAAGAAGGCCGGAGCGTACAATGGCCGAAACGTTGTGAATATGGTAATGAAGATGAGGATAACAGTCCGAATAATGTAAATAATGCAAGTAATCATAATAACTCATCCCAGCGATATAGACACAAGAAGGTGTTAATTTATTGAACTTTTGTTTATCATTCTATTATTTTTTTATTTATTTTCTATTTTCTGCTTAAATTTCATTTTCTTTTTTTTTATTTATAGAAAGAAAAGAAAAAGAAAGAAAAATTGAAAGGACTAACTAATCAATAATCAAAACGAGACAGGGGGAGAGAAAAGAAAAGATAAGCATTGAAGAAAGCTAGTACTTAAGTAAGGTTAATAGGCAAGAACGAAAAATGATCTATCTAACAAATTCAAGAGGAGAAACATTACTAAATATCGCGAAAAAGCAAGAAGCACTAGAAAAAATAGAACGACAAAAATAGCAACAATACAAGCAGATATAAGATAAGGTTGAATGTACGAAAAGAAGACAGAATATAATGAGGAGGAAAAGAATCAGCAGGAAGAGAGGCTGCTAGGTAACGGACAACCTGAATGAATAAAGATGGCTACCGAGCAAAGATCAAAAGACCGGAAGTAGAATGAGAACCTATAAGTCACGTACTTATCGATCCATCATTTATTTTAGTAGTTACACCTGAGACTACTTGCAACTTGAAAGAGAATATTAGCGGCTTTGTATCTGTGTGTTTGTTAATCTGTGCATTTGTCTAGCAGCGTACATGTGCAGTTTCATTATTCTGTATATCGTCATTAGCTTACATGCTTGCACACATATACTTCTGCACATGCGTATTCTTTTCTTGTATCTTTGCTTTTTACTGACAGTGTTTGCGGAATTTTGTTTCTTTGATTGCTTCATTACGCATATGTTACAATGATTTTGTTTGTTTTTTCTCTTTTACCTATAAATACATCCGATTTTTTTTTTGTTTTTACATTTGAGTAAATTTAAACGTGCTATTGTTTCAAGTGGATGTAAGTAACATTGCCTAGTTGTAAATTGTAACCTTCTCCATAATGTGTTTGTCTGAGGCAAATGGTTGGTTAAGTAGCAGTTATATGCGTGTGCCGTGATTACATTTTTTTCTATTCACTGTTTTGAAAATAGCGACTTAAACAAGAAAAATATTTGTTAGGTGGATTTATGTTACCATAAAGAATAGTGACGCATGCGCAGTGATACTTTCTTTATGTTTCCACATATTTACACAAGGGTATTCTAAATTTTATCAAATTTGACACGGCAGTGTTTTTTCAGTGGGAATATTTTTGTGAAATAAAAGTTTTCCTCTGAGTGTGTGTGTGTGTGTGATCATAATACACATCGATTTCAAATAATCTACGAAGAGATGTGTAATGTCGTTATTCTTTCATTTAAGACACTCTAAGATGAAATTCGAAAAAAGGGTCTCTTTATATTTCAAGTCGCCCATTTTCTTTGTCTTATTCACAAAATAGATAGATAGACAGGTGAAAAGTGGAGATAGATAGATAGATAGATAGATAGATAGATAGATAGATAGATAGGTGAAAATAGGAGATACATGAAAAAAAGAGATAGATAGATAGATAGATAGATAGATAGATAAGTAATATACTGAAACAGAAGTATTATCTACGGCAAGCGTCCTATTAGTAATACACTACGCTTAGCCTGGCACGCGGCTGCCAAAATAGAGCACTCAAACATGATAAAATTCGCTATATTAGTAATATCAGCTATTACCTATAACAAGCGCCCCATTAAGTATATTGATGCACTTAGTGAGAATTGAACTTATTGTACTTAGGAAACTAACTTGGTAACAAACAGCAGTCGACAGGTGGTACCGTTTCAGTACCCAACGTACGATTTTTAAACTTAAAATATAGCGGAAACTGTTTGAAAAACACATTTCTAAAAAAAACAATCAAATTATAAAACCCAACATTAAAGAGTCCAAGTGGCTGAAGACAGTTTCTTTCTGGTTTCATTTAGAGTATCTCTCTTATATAGTTCGCTATTCTCTCCATCAACTTTGTCAGTACAATGCCGTAGTTGATACAAACATTGCGAATAGTCCAAAATCAGAGAGATCGATGGCACTATACCGTCATCTGTTTTGTTTTGTTTTGTTTTTCCGAACCATCGTACTAAGCCAGAGCCCGTGCCAGAGGAGCCCATATTTCCTGTCGCGGCTAGAAGTAGTCGGGAAGCAGATCATTTCTTCAAGACGACCTTCGAGGTGATACATACATTCGCGAATGTTATGAACTCAGAAAGGTCCATTGCGCCTTACCGCGTCCTAGTCTTGTGTTTGTGCGAACCATCGTACTAAGCCCGAGTCTGTGCCCGAGGAACCATTATTTTCTGAGAAAATTTTATCATTGAATAAACCATAGAGACTGTTATGCCACTAAACAAAATCAACTAACCAAATTGTTGTACGTAAGGTGCAATTCTGTCTTTTACATTTTTAATTTCCAAATGCCCACCATGAAATGTTTAAACACCACAAAACTGACACAATGTCCGGTTATGGATGTTGACTTTATTAAAATATTATTATTTACTTTATCTTCCCTTCGAATTTTTCGGCAAGTAACAATTCTCGGTTGAATTTGTATTAAACTCAAACTGGCATGTTTTGTACATTACAAATAAACGCACACTTTTATAAATATATATTATTTTATAATATATATTACTTTTATAATATATATATATAGAAAACTACTCATTCAAGACACTTGATGTGAGTGTTCGGTCTCAACTAAGCATCTCGATCAGAAATGACTACAATGCCTGTTATTTCCATCCTCCTAGATCTGTGCAGAACCGGAACTCCCTATTCTAGACACGTAAAAAATTAGAAATGTTTAAGTCAATACAGTCTCAGAAAAATACTAAAGATCCATTAATCTTGTGATAATTCTAGGCTATGTTGTCCTTCAACAAACTCACCGTATCTGGAGACGATTCTCCACAAATATTGACATCACTGGATGATTCAAATAGTAAGATTTAGGAGTGATTATCTACCTAAGAAAACATTCTATTGGGAACTTAAAAAGGTAAGCTACTACAGCAAAAACTCAGGAACCTTTTCAAACATTCAAAGGCTCAATTTCTATGTTTGATCAATGCAGAGAATCAGGATTGGGGGCAGGCTTTACTTTGAGGCTTTTCTCCGTACTAAACAAAAGGCATAAACAGAACTAAAGTAAAACGTGCAGATAGGAAGAGTTTCTATTGACTCATTTGTGACCCAATGGGTTTTTGGAGACTTTGTCTGCTTATCACAATTTGGATTGAAAGCTTGTGAGGTGCCATGTTCAGGAACATTAGATAGAATATAAAGGTTACCATAAAATAGAGAACTTGATTAATAGCTTAACAATCGAATACCTCGGTGTAGGGATCAGTTACAAGAAATTTAGTATAGGAGACAAGGAAATTTAACAAAGAATTGTCTATGCTAGGAGTAGTTTCGTCCAATATCGTGCGCTGCTTCAAAACCAAAACATTAACGGGGATCAAGTGTGATGATATTAAATAGTCTCGCGAGATCGAGACTTTAATATGGATGCCATGCATGACGAAAAACTCGTTCTGAAATACCTAAACTCGTGATTATATACAACAGCTTTTCCAGGCCAACGGTCAAAAGGGCACATAACAAGGAAAGAGGGCTTGGAAAATCTGATACACACAGGACAGTTTGAATGCAAGAGAGCCAGAAGAAAACAATGTATAACAGATTGAGCAAATGGATGGCAGGACAATGTTTACGAGAAGTAGAAAAAAAATTTATTAAAAGCTATGAAGGACAAGAGAATGTGGAGAGTCATGATCGCCTACGTCCTGAAGAGACACGGAACATAGAAGGAGAATCGTGTAGACCTCAGAACGGACTATACTTTATCGAATCTCTTAGATTGACGTTACAGAATCACAAAGAAAGAACTAGATAGAATTAGATAACCGAAACACATCAGTTGAGGACATTCAACAGTAGCAACAACTAAAATCAATAGCCCAAGTAAATCGAAGAGAAAATAATGACAGAATCAAAATTCTGACCATCTTCTCTATCCCCACAAAGCAAAAAGCAAAGAAAGAAGGCACCATCAATAATGGAAAGAGCATTAATAGCGACTGGTCTTGGAAAACCTATTTTCCTGAAACATTTTTAAAAGAGAGTTTTTATAAATTTCAGCCGACTGTAAGTTTAAATGCTCTATCAATGGCATGAATGTTTCTTCATAAGGAAACGGCTAATAATACGAGAACCGTTACTATTGTTGCATAATCAATGTAAGAACAATTCTAACCTTAACAAACATCGGAATATCAATAATAAAGACACAAACAAATACAGCAAAATGTGTTTATCATAAGCGGGCAGCAGCAACAAATGCGTAGTTATGATACAGAAATGGCTCACCTTGTAATCAAATTGTTAGGAACTAATTTCAATGCAAGGAAAGACGTAACGTTCTAGAAGTCATGATTATACAAAAGAACCCCCCCCCATATTAAATAGAATATTTTCAGCACAGGAGAAGTGTATATAAATTATTTAATAGCCGTAAAAAAAAAAAAAAAAAAAAAATAATAATAATAATAATAATAATAATAATAATCACACTTTACGAAGGGCTTTATCTATGTAAGATATATATATATATATTGTTAGTGGAAAGTGTCATGATGCCATTTCTAACCTTAGGTCTCTGGGCGGGACGCGGAATGAATTGTGTATACGCCAGAAATCAAAGGAAATAAAAACAATAATATATGTGATATATTGTTTTCCGGTGCGTTCCACCTTCATCTCACAGTTATGCATAACGTCAATTTCGACCGATTCGAATTCAGTGGGTGATGTGCCATGGTTAGGAGATCATGCATCTGAGGAGGCAGATTATTTTTCCCGCTGTAGGTTGCCATTTCTTTCTGCAGTAGAACAATTGTCATCAAAGCTAGAGAACCCGGTCTGTCCTGTTATTTACCCATAGCTGGCGCGGGGGGACAAGAGGAGGATTGATACCGTTGCCAATGTTATTAGCACATAAGTGAATGTAATTCCTCTGTTCGAGCTGCTACCCATTGTCCCACCGTGCCTCCAATGATTCGAATTACAAGCTTTAAATAATGCTAAGATATAGCCAACAAAATCTTACCTACCACAGTAACAACAACCAGTTCTTGACAATGACTGAGACGCTTGAAAGTACTTGGACAAAACAGGACAAACACGAAATTTGGGCAGTTTTGATTCCGAGGGACAGGAGGTCATTCGAAATTGGGAAAAAACACATTCAAAAATTAAACAGTCTTATTTTGGCGCTTGAATTTGACAAAACTTGTTTGGATATATATTGTTAAAATTTTGTTATATTTATAGGTGACGAGTGTACAATATCCTCGATAGACCATTTATACATATAGACAGTGTGGACATAGGGATCAACACTGCATAGGGGCTGTCAGTTATACGCTTCAATACGATCTTCAAACCAGTTTCTCATACTCTGAAGATCGCATATACATAAATACATAAGCGCAAAAATACCCTAAGAGGTGGGGTTACTTGGTGTTAGAGAATATGAGAAAAATACTAATCAAGAGAGAGGACAATTAAACAAAAAAGAATTAAGAAAACAGAAGATAACAATTGTCATTGCTCTTAAATTTTTAAGGATCAAAATTGACTTTGGAGTAACAAGTCGGAAGAGCGAAAAGTGCAATATAAGAAACTCTCAGTATAGAACTTACGGTTACATCCAGCCATTTCAACTGTAAAATGATGAGACCTTGCCGCCAGTCTAGTACTGCGCTTAAATTCACAAAGTCTAGGTACCACAGAGGAAAATTCATCAGGACACTTACCATGATAGTTTCTTTTTTTTCTTTTTTTTTTTTTTTAGAAAAGGCATAGGAAATATCTGGAAAAAGACAGTATCAATAAATACAAAAGGAAAAGTTTTCTTTACCAACGCGTTTCGTCCTCTGATGATCCGTACAAAGCGAACGAAAGGATTTTATTTTGCAACATACTATTTATAAACAAGTAAAAAAAAAAGGTCCTTTCTTTAAATATTTTAAAGTTTTTATAGCCACATTTATCGTAGTTATTCGACTGGAAAAACTCATTATTGTTGGGTGACATGAAGTGAACGAATCTGTATAAATGCTTATGAAATAGTGTAGCATAGGGTTCACTGGTCAGGGAATTGGTTAAACGAAGCAATTGACCCAATCCATGCTATGTGACGACATCTAACACACGTATGAAACCACCAAAAACCTGGTTTGTTAATATCTAGAGCCGATTACATTGGATAACACCGCATATTGCCAGTGCTCCATGGTCTAATTAGCCTATGTTAGACTCTGTGTTCGGTTTCGTAGTGTTAAAAGTGGGTAGCCTGGTGATTGTTTTCACATAAAAATATCACATATAAAATATCAAATAAAACATAAAAATCTAAAAATCGCTGAACTAATTTGCTGGATATGTGATTGGTATTCGAACCAATGTCCCATCTCAGTTGCTTATCCTACTTAGCCGTCTCTAATACCAATTATTAAGGACTCGGGCTCAGACTCGGCGCTGTCGGCGTAACGGCAGAGATCGAGGAAGGTCAAAGGTCTCGCAATTTCAAAAATGAAATATTCTGTCTGGTACCCACTGTTATGTTCCGTTTGAACTCCAGTAATTCACGTCACCTTGCCAGAATTGATTGGTTGATTTATATATATATATATATATATATATATATATATATATATATATATATATATATATATATATATATATATATACGAGAACTGATCAAAAAGTATCGGGATCTACAAAAAATATCATTTCGGCATTTAATCTCCTTCGAAATAGTTTTTTTTTTTTTGAAGCTATACACTTTATACAGCGTCCTTTCTATTAACGGAAGCATCCCTGGAAATACTTTTTTTTTTAGCAAAGAGCGAGATCTGGGGAATATGGTGGTTTTCGGACCTGGGTAATGTCGTATTTCGCCCAAAACTGCTATACAAACCATGGTCACAGATGGCACGTCTCCTGTGTTGGGAAACGACCACATTCTACACACTTTTTTCAAGCACTTCTATAAACAACGGAAGTGAGCAAGAATGTTTTAACTTAATGTGCATGCGTGACAGAGTTCAAAGGTCAATCTGTACCAATCGGACAATGTTGCGTACTTTAGCTACGTTACCATGGGAAAAGTACCGATACTTTTTTATCAGACCTCGTATAAAGTATCGTCAAATACTATTGCAATAAGACCGATTCCTTTGTTTTTGTTGTTCATTGAATGCGTTTGGCTTTAAGATCAAACGAGTCCAGAATTTCAGCTTTTATTTCCTGCTATTTACATTTAGATGTATTTAGACATCTTAGGATATATCACTCCATTTTTAGGTGAGCATAATTAAAGAAACGGATATTCTTAAAGTAAATAACATGTAATATTTAATTGCATAACCCTTGCTTACAATAACTGATCAAGTCTTTGAACCACTTACATCATCAAACTTGCATTTATCATTCGTGATGCTTTTTCGGCCTTTTAACCCAACATATTTCAGTTCTTGTTTCTTTCAGGGGATTTCTTTTCTTTAATCAATTGTTCAGAAGATGAAATACATGCTCTAATCTGTAAAGGTCGGGTGACTGACTTGTCCGGCTGCTTGATAAATTTCCTCCTGATTAGTCTGAATGCATTTCTCAATAAATTGGCAGACAGAATATTTCTGTAGGCTTTGAATTAATTCTGCTGCTACCATCATCAATAAATATGAACAAGGCTGTTTCAGAAGCAGTCATGAAAGCCCAAAAAACGATTCTTCCTCCATCATACTTGAGCTTGTATGCTTTGGATCATAAGCAGATTCTTTCTGTCTCCACACTTTGACTTTTCCATCACTTTGGTAGAAATTAATCTTGGTCTCATCAGCCCATAAAACTTACTCTCAGAACTTTTTTGCTCATATCTGTACTTCCTTACAAATTCCAATCTGACCTTATTGTGGTATTGCCTCCATATTTCTGCCGCCTGAAGTCTTCTCAAATAGTGGATTGGGAAACCTTCATTCCTTCACTCTAGAGATTGTTGGCGATGTCACTGATTGTTGTTTTGGGGTTTTTCCTTACAACTCTCACAATGTTTCTATCACAACTGCTGTTGTTTTCCTTGTCCAATCTATTCTATGTCTGTTCCTCGGTACACCAGTAGTCTCTTTCTTATTCAGGATATTCCAAATTATTGTGTTGGCTATGCCCAATGTCTGTACAATCGCTCTGACCGATTTTTCTTCTTTTCTCAACTTCAAAATGTCTTACTTTTCTCCCATAGACAGCTCTCTCATTTTCAAGCTGGTTTACCCTTTTAACAAGAAATGCTGTTTTCCAGTTGAAACCTAAGATTAAAGCAGGTGTAATCATTGAGATCTATTTAATGTTTAAACAATCAATCTAAAAGGCAACACCTGGGCAACAAGAAACACCTGTCAGTCACGTATTCCAATAGTTTTACTCACTTGAAAAATGGGTGGGTTCAAATAAACTGTGATATCTCCTAAGTTGTTTAACACATCTAAATGTAAATACCAGGAAATAAAAGCTAAAATTCTGGACTCGTGTCTAATATTCATCTTTGGATCTTAAACCCTAATGTCTTCGTTTTCGAGTACACCTGCCTGCTACAGCGGTTAGCCAAACTGTTGAGGACGCCTGTTCTGGCATTTCTGTTTTTTCAACTGCCAAAAAGCCAACTTGTGGATTATACTGCAACTATTCGTTTTAGTTTCTTAGAGAGAATGAACTATCTGACAGGATCTGCTTGAAACAAGCCGGTATGCTCAAACCCTCAGTCACAATGACTTGTAACTTCATGCTAGCGCAAGCATGGACGCCTAGGCAGATAGGAACCGAGACGGTTATAAATAAACTCTCTTTCTCTTTGTCTCTCTCACTATATATATATATATATATATATATATATATGCCCCTGAAAAGTTCCCGAACCGACCCATATTTTCACATTTCTGCAAATGAGCAATCTTCATATTTTTGCTGGGAATTGATTCTTGTTCGGGCCGATAAATGTTCCTTGATAGATACAAGGGAACTGAGATAGATAGATAGATAGATAGATAGATAGATAGATAGATAGATAGATAGATAGATAGATAGATAGATAGATAGATATTTTTAATGTTTGTAAAACACCAGAGGACGCTGCTAAATTTGAATATGTTATTTTTCAAACTCTATTAATATTTAAATGAGTGTGGATGTACGTGGCGCCGAATGAATGCACTTAATGTGAACTGACGAACTTAGGTAGGGAGGAGAGGAAGTAGGCGTAGTGGAAAAGGGTGCTGCGAAGACGTAAGGATGGGGCAAAGAAAATCTGGCCTAATTGGTTCCACATCAAACAGAAGCCCGCTTAGTTTCTACCGCACTGCGTCCGTACGAAAATGAAAAATCATATTTTATTACACCTTTACAAGTCGTTCTTTTCCTTCCTTCGTTATTTTTTTTTTCATTCTCTAATGTTTTTGTTTGTTCTTTCTTCCGTTTTCATTCCGTCCTGTTTTCCATCATTAGATATTAATTCTAAACGTCTATTAAAAGCCTTTATTTTAAGGTCATCTTCTTTCTTTCTTTTTAATATTATCTTTTCTTTTATCTTCTTTTTCTTTTCTTTCTTTGATTTCGTCGTGTTTTTCCTCGTTCTCTCTCTCTCTCTCTATCTATCTCTCTCTCTCTCTCTCTCTCTCTCACTCTCTCTCTCTCTCTCTATTTTATGTTCGTTCTCCCGGTTACCCTTTCTTTTTCCTATTATACTTTCCTTTTCAATTTTATTTCCGCAAATCATCTTCCTTGTTGCATTCATTTTTTTTTTTGTTCATCATATTTTATCTTCTAACTCCTCTCCTGTCCTATATCTTCTTTGTTTTGTGTTTTTTTTTTGGGGGGGGAGGGAGATGTTTTTCTGTTTTATATTCATTTTTACGGTTTCGCTTATTTTCTACCATTGTTAATTATCTTTGTTTCAGTCTTTCTTGTTTTTCTTCATTTTTTTTTCATTCAGTTTTCCTTCTTATATTTCATCTTCTCCCCTTTAATTCCTCCTACTTCTTCCTCTTCCTTTTTTGGTCTCCTATCCACTGCTTTACATGTTTATACGTTCTCCTACCATCAAATGGATGTGCGGGTGGTGTAATTGATAGTGGCTCGGAATGAGAAATTAGTAAGCAGAGTTCGACTTCCAGTCCGGTTCGTTACATTCACTTACGCGCAAATACTCTTGACAATGGTATGAATCAATCCCCCAGGTATGGGTTAAATGGTAGTAAATGAATCTGGAAAATATCATTGTCATTCTCAAAAAATTGTTAATACAATATTCAATCAAATAGCAAAGAATTATTCTTACAATCCAAAATTATGTTTTGGCTTTTAATAACTCACAAAGGGTTGGCAAGCCATAAAAAATTAACAATCTTGTCATTAATATCTTTTTTACTCTACGTTTTGCTCTTTGTAAATGATATTTACCGATTTTACATTCGACTGCACAAATTAAGAAATCAAATCAATAACTATGTAACCTGAAAGAAGTATAAACTGAATATTGATCTAAAATGTTCACTACATCACGTTCGAAATATTTAATTCATTCTCATCACTGAATTAAGTGCATTGACAAAGAGGCTATTCTGAAAAATAATTAGAATTATTTAAGATTAACAGGAACAACAAGGTACCTGATAGTGAGGAAAGAACGATTTGAGAATCTAATGCGCTCAAGGTATACAGAAAGTAAAAGAATTTATGTCATCCTCCGTGATTTTCTCCTTGGCGCTCATTGGACTGACATCTTTAAACTCCCAATTGAAAATTGGGCCACTGAGGTTTCTTCTTGGGTCAAAGTCCGCATGGACGCTTTCATTCCAGGGAAACCTCAATCCTCTTCAGGGTTCACACCAGCATGCTCAATCGATATAGCACACAGGAATCACGTGACGTCTTTTGCCACAACAGACGCCTATTCTTTGTTGTTCGCAATAAATGTAAGCATGTACTGGAAGGGCCAAGGTCCCTTTCTGCCGTAAGAATGAGGCACTGGATAGCCTCTAACAACCCGGCCTATCGCGATTAATGGCGGCTCTATAACAGGGCATTAATTAAGCGTAAGGTCAATATTCCTCCTTTCTTTAATCAATATGATGTGTTATCATTCTCTGCTGATAGATCTAACTAACGGACACATGGCACAGTGGATAAAGGCGTTAGTTAGATCCAGTGACAGGACCCAAAGGGTATGGGTTCAATTCCTGGTTAAGGCTGTGGAGAACATGGAAAGGGAAATTAACATGAGATAACTGATAACTGAAATCCATTATACATGGCACGTGAAACTAGAACAGTCTACCCCAGTGAGCGAAAAAAAGGCTTCAGTTCGACATTCAAACCACCGGAAGAAGGCCGGAACGTAGAACGTCCGTTGTAATAAATATGGCGACAAAGATGAGGACATTAGTCTGAATAATTTAAATAGTGTACAACGACTTAGTCCTGCCTCGATAGTAAGGTTTATCTGTCTGACAAGGTCAAAATGGCAGCCGATATCCAAAACGACTTCAAGCCCTGATTTAACTGGGGAAAATGTAGCTTGTTAATTTTATCGCCATCAAAACTAAACTTCTCTACATTAATCATCTGAGTGAACACTTGCGGCCTTCAATCAGCATGGCTGATGCTATCCTTCAGGAAACTGACTCGATGCGACTTCTCAGCCTCATGTTCTCTACTGATATGAAGTGGAAAGACTATATGGAATCCATTACTAGGTCAGCTGCTAGGAAAGTCGCTTCTCTATGTCTAACGAGATCATTTTTCTCTCCAGAATCTATCTTACATATCTATAAGTCTACCATTCATCCATGCTTAGAATATTTCTGTCACATACGGTCCGTTTCCCCTGCTATTTACCTTGAGCTTCTTGATAAAATCCATAGAAGAATCAGCAATATTGTTGGTCCTGATCTGGCTGCTCGGCTCCAGTCATTTTCCCACTGCAATAAGGTTACCTCTCTATGTCTTTTCTATAAATATTTTCATGGTAATTGTTCGGATGAGCTAGACCTTACCAATTTGAGTTCAGTACTAGACTGTCGTCGTGATCTTATCATTTTACAGTTAAGCTAGCTAGATGTAGCCGTAAGTTCTATGCCAGCAGTTTCTTCTCTCACACATTTCGCTTGTGGAATTCCCTTCCGGCTTTATGCTTTCCATCCAACTTTAATCTGCAAAAATTTAAATGCAATATCAATCGCTATCTACAGTACTCCTGATTACTGTCTTTCTTTTTCTGCTCATGTGCATTTTAGATAGATTCTCTTCAATTGTATATGTCACAGGGTTAGTTGGCAGGATAATACACTTCAGCTAATTCTATCATATCTACTACTACTACTACTACACATACACACACGCACACACACACAAACACACACACACACGCATATATATATATATATATATATATATATATATATATATATATATATATATATATATTGAACAATAAAAAATATTAGAAATTAAAATCTTCAGGCACACTGAGTTGTATATTAATATTCCTTCGTTTTTATTATTATTTCATTTAGATTCCTCGACTAGTTTCGGCCAACATGGCCATCATCAGGAGAAAAAAAAATTCTGCTTGCTGGTAGCAGTGAACTACAGAAATGATGGAGTTTTCATTTGTTTGTTTTTTTATTTTTTTAACATGAATTTTGGTCGGACCTTGGTCAAACTCTTTTGAGTTGTTATTTAAGATAAGTGCTGGATGGATTCATGTTGCTCTGAATTCCCTTAATCATTTAGACAGTTTTATTGGGGATGTGTCTCTTTTAAGTGTGTGTATTATTTGGATCTTAGGGAGTGAGTGAGTATGATTTGTGTAAGCGTGTATATTACTATGGGTGTGTGTTATCATTTGACTCATTAGGGAGTCAGTGAGGATGTGTAAGTATATATATATATATATATATATATATATATATATATATATATATATATATTGTCATCCACAGACAGATTGTTTCGCTGTATCACAGCTCATCGTCCAGTTGCATCAAGGTAGGATCGAAACCCGACTGAATTAGCATCAGTCGGAGATTCTACCACAATGCCATTGGCACACTGCAAGTTGAATTTAAGCGTATTTATTTTTAGAGAAGCACACAGTGGCTGAGAGAACGATCCGATTTACCGAAGAGTCTTGCATTATTAGCCGTAATAGTCGTTGTTTACAAACCCACACTTCCTCCCCAGAGAGCTCAACCGAAATAATTTTTTCGAAGCATATATATATATATATATATATATATATATATATATATATGTGTGTGTGTGTGTGTGTGTATATATATATATATATATATATATATATATATATATATATATATATATATATATATATAAGTGTTATTTGAGCACCGGCTCTGTATATTTTAAACTCCATTTTATTTCGACTACCGGCATGGCGCATTCGAGAAAACTTCGAACCTGCGCTTGTCCCTTTGTAGGAGTAACTGTTTAATCCGCCGTCCTTCAACCGCTCAGCCACGAAGACCTTCACAAGGGGTGACGAAATAAAATAGTATAAAAATAGATAGCTGGCGAAATAAAACGGTGCGTCTACTCAAATACGGGTATCCGCTAAAAATAACTTTTAAATTAATAAAATATGTCAGGTTAAATAATAAAATCATTTAATACTTGAGAAATATATATATATATATATATATATATATATATATATATATATATATATGTGTGTGTGTGTGTGTGTGTGTGTGTGTGTGTGTGTAGTCTTTTTAAAGAATTAATTGTTTATTATTATGATATATGTTATATTTGGACGATAAATTTGTCTGAGCAGACGCCTGTGTGGTTTTTTTTTTGTTTTTACTTTTTTTATCAGTATTTTCCTCTGCCGACCTGTTTTTGTTTATTTGTTTTTTCAATCTCTTTAATAAAGGGAATGTAATGATTTCTTGCATTATGATAATTCCATATTGCTTTACCATGAAGGCATTTGTGGCAGCGGCGATTTAAAAAAGCACGACGTGCTACACGATGCTTTCGCCTACATAAGGGCCAATGGTCACATTTTCTTTTTTAAAGATATTCGACAGTCATAAACGTAATATACTCATAAAGAAAAAACAGACGTCTACTTAAACAGGTTTATCCACTAAATATAACATATAGTAATAATAATAATAATAATAACATATATATATATATATATATATATATATATATATATATATATATATATATATATTAGGTTGGTGCAAAAATAATGTCGCTTTTTGACGATTTTTTGGATTATCGTTCACCCATTTATCCAACTATTTTGACTTCCCTATTTGCTTTAAATGGCGAACGACTGTTGAGTGGTTGACCTCGAGTTCAACAGCAACTTCTCGTGTGGTTTTGCGAGGATCGGCTTCAATTAAGGCTTTCAAATGTTCGTTATCAACCGCAGTCGGCCCGCCGCGACCGTCTTCATCTTCGAGGCTCTCGTCACCATTGCGAAAGTTCTTGAACCACCGTTGTGCCACACGTTCGTTAATGGTTCCTGGGCCAAACGCATCAATGATATCACGAGCTGTCTTGGCAGCTTTTCGGCCTAGTTTGAACTGGAACAAGAAAATCATGCGGATTTGAATTTTGCCCATGCTGTCGAAAAGCCTGCAAAAAATGAATGAAGAGATTGAGAACGGTAACGAATAACACGATTCGATAGAGCGAAAAACGCCGTTCAAAATTATATATAACATGGTTATATATATCAGTGAATTAATTCAGAAATTATATATAAAAGTAACATATGTGAGAAAACGACATTATTTTTGCACCAACCTAATATATGCGTATGTGATTGAGAGAGGACAGAGAGGGAAAGAGTGAGAGAGAAAAAGAAAGGTTGATGTTAACAATGACGAAATTTTAAGGAAAATGGTACCTACAATCAAAAAGAGACCGCCGAAATTTTTGCGACGAATAACGAGAAAAGAGTGTCTGGAGAATTTAACACTCACATGACATGCTGAAGTCAAGAAATGTAGAGAAACAGCGAACAACCTACGGGAATAAATGAAAAATCAAGTACAAACAAGAACAGTAAACGGTAAAAAAAAATTAACAAAGGCAAGAAGCTGTGGCGGACCATGATCGCATACGGCCTGAAAGGACATGTCATATAAAAGAAGGTTACGTAAAGGGTTTAAATGAATAGAAAAGGAAAAATTGAGTTACGCCATGTGATCAGAGACTTGTGCTTACTTTGAGAATCAGCATTACGCCATGGGCAAGAATCCCAACCACTTCAAATGTTTCACGTAGAAGGGACATTGCCGTTTTAATATAATTACTTTTTTTAAGCATTTCATCCCAAGCAAGGCGGGAATGCCACTAGCACGCAAAGGGAGAGATTGGAAGCAAGAGTAGAGACGTGGTTGAGGAAAGGATAAAGAGAGGGATGGGGAATTAGATCAAGGCATCAGAAGATGTCGATTGACATTACATTTTAATATTTAAAGACTCTAACTGTCAGGGAAGCAAGTAAGAGGAAGGGAGTTCCACAGACGGGAAGTGTGAGACATTAAACTATGGGAGTAGAAGAGACGCCTACATGTCAACCTTGTATTTGTTTAAATTCATGCAGTTTAGGAACCAGCTCGTCGGAGCAGTTACCGTGAAAATATTTGTAGAAAATACAGAAGGAAGCGACGGCACGTCTGAGAGAAAGTGACTGTAGGAGAGATGCCAGATCAATACGAACCACATTGCATATTCCTCTGGATTTTGTCGAAGACCTTGAAACAAACAGCGGGGGCTCTAGACTTTCTGGCGCGATACAGAGAACTAACTTTCCTTACGGTACGGGAAGCTATTGATTCAATGTATTAGCAGTTTTAAGCGTCCCCGTAGAGTTTAGCATCTCTGTGGTGGGTAAATGAGAGCCGTTTTGTTTTTTAGGCATTAAAGTTTACCAGCCATCTCCTGCCCCAGTCAACCACAGATTGGAGGTTCTTTTCACGACCAACGGCCAGTTTAGTTTTATCAGCGATACCATATTTGATATTGAGGCAGGAGTAAATAGTAGTGTCGTCTGCGTAGATGTCTATTTGGGAACTGATGACATCAGGAAGATCGTTAATGAAGATCAGAAACAGTGTAGGGCCCAGGATAGACCCTTGGTGAACACCAGCGTTCGTGAGAAAGGTACTGGAGGAGAACCTGTTTAAGACGACCTTCATTTCACGGTTTGACAGAAATTATTGTATTAAGTCAAATAATCGTCCTGAAATTCCAACATGCCAAATCCTATCTTTGTTATCCTATCTAATCCTATCTATCTAATCCTATCTAATCCTATCTAACGCTTTAGTGATATCAAGAGCGACGGCTCAAATTTCTCCGTTATTGTGAAGTGCTTGGTAAACAAATTCAGTTATGGCCATGAGCACACCAGCGGTAGTTCGGACAAAGTGGAAACCATATTGCTTGTCAGAGAGCAGATCATGGGATGTAAGGTGCTTAACCACTTCGGCGTTGATTAAAGACTTTGCCGAAGAGTGGTAGGAGACTGGTAGGACGGTAGTTAGATGGATAAGAAAAGTCTCCAGAGTTCTTAAAGACAGGGACAACAGATGATGACTTCCAACAAACTGGAAAGCAAGAGTCGTTGAGGCAGTAGTTATATAGTTTGGAGAGGACAGGAGCCAGTTCAGGGGTACATTTCTTCAGGACAACGGCTGGTATCCCGTCCCCACGACTAACCTTATGGGGGTCTAATTTAGAGACGATGCCCAATACCATCGATGGGGTTATATGCATCTCGTTCAGAGCCTCAGTTCTAGAGGGAAAATCGGGTGTGGGTACACGGGATAAGTCGAGCGTTGAATCGGATGAGATTTTCCGAGTAAAGCACTCCACCTTATCAGCTGAGAAAGTCAGGACCTCAAATTGATTGAATAAAGGAGGTATTGAGGCCAAATTCTTAATACTTATTCCATTTTCCCCACCCGACCCTTTTTTGTTTTCGACTTAAAGATTTCATTTGAATCCTGGTTATTTGTGTCTGCTTTTTCCCTTTCTTTTCATAGAGAATTTCTAAATTTTTTTTCTCATTTTCACTCTTGTTTTTCTTCTATTCTTCGTCTATCTTTTTTTTCGTTTCTTTACTGTAAATTTATTCCTTGTTTTTCTTTGATTATTTCCTTCATTCATTTTTTACCATTTATTCTTAAATTTTGTTAATTTTTTGTTTTCATTCTTAATTTAAATTCTTAAATTTGATTTTTTTTTATTTCTTTTGTTTCTTCCTCCTCCTTTTATTCTTTTCCCACCATTATATATATATATATATATATATATATATATATATATACATATATATATATATATATATGTGTGTGTGTGTGTGTGTGTGTGTGTGTGTGTGTGTGTGTGTGTGTTTGTAGCGGGCTGGAGGCTAATCAAAGAAGTTCGAAAAAGCAGACGTGTCCGAAAATTCAGATTTAAAAGATTATTTCTCGTCATATTTCTATTTCGTCACATGTACTAATAATATACCATCTCTCTCACTTTCTCTATCTCTTTGTCTTTCTTTCCTCCTATCTCTTTCTTTTTTCTCTCCCTTCATCTCTCTCTCTCTCTCTCTCTCTCTCTCTCTCTATATATATATATATATATATATATATATATATATATATATATATGACTTTAAAAATTAGGAGATCATTTGGATCCGCTACCTTGGTTTCAGCCCTACAGTATCTTCATGTGATTTTTAGCAATTGACATCCCAACGCTTTATTTTAAAAAAATAAATAAATAAACAACGCTATATTATTTAAAAAAATAAACAAACTTCCGACTAGAAAAAGACGAAGAAGAAGAAAAGCAAGAGTATTATAAATGAGTCGGTTGGGGCTAATTGAAATGTAATTTATTTTTAACTAACCTCATATTTGATTAAGGGGATTTTTTTTAGTATGTATGCAAGGACTCATGACTTCAGATTTTTCTGCTCTTTATTCTGCTTCTCCTTTCACTTCTCTTTCTTCTTCTTCAGCTCTTTCTCCTTATTCTTCTTCATTACACACACACACACACACACACATATATATATATATATATATATATATATATCTGTATGGTATTTTTTTCTAAATTATCATTCAATATCTTACTGTCTTTCGTATTTTTTCTTTAGATCTTATTAAAAAAATCATTATTTCTTTTATTATATATTCTACACAATTTTTTTCCTTCTTCGTTCTTTTCATCTTAATTCTTATTGTCTCTTATACCGTGAATTTATACTTCTTCGTTTGGTATTATAAAATATTATGTTGGTGCAAAAAATAATGACGTAATAATGTCGTTTTTTGACTTTTTTTTAACGTCAAAAAACGACAATATTACGTCATTATTTTTGCACCAACCTAATATATATAAAAGTTTCTTCTATTTCCTCTTCTTCTTCTACAACTTCTCTCTCTCTCTCTCTCTCTCCTTCTTTTCCTTCTACGTCTGCTCCTTCTTATTTTATTCTTCTTATTATTATTATTTTCTTCTTCTTCTTCTTCTCTTTCTGCTTCTTCTACTTCTTCATCTTTTCTTTCTTCTACTTCTTCTCCTTCTATTTGTACGTCTTCTCCTTTTTCTCCTTCTCCTTCTCCTTCTTCCTCTTCTTTTTCTTCTCTTTCTTCTTCGTTCATTTTCTAATTCATAAGTCTTTTTTTATTATCGTTTTTTTCCCTATCTTTTTTCGCTTTCTTTCTTTTTTCCCGTTTTCGTTTTAAACTTCAGTTGCTCTCCTTTCTATATTCTACTTGTCTTTCTCTTTGTCGTTTGACACCTTTCCTTTCCTTTCCTTCCATAATGTCGTCCCTATGTTCTTCTTAATCACTCGAACCTATCTTCTTTTCAACTCATTATCTTCCGATTCCTTTGTCATTAATATTCCCTCCCACAGTTTTTTTCGACCTTCTTTTACCCACGCGCTCTCACACAAACAGTCTCTCACTCGATCTCTCTCTCCCCCTCTCTCTCATTCTCTTCTTCTCTCCCTCACCCTCTCTCTCTCTCATTCTCTCTCTCCCCCTCTCTCTCATTCTCTTCTTCTCTCCCTCGCCCCCCTCTCTCTCTCATTCTCTCTCTCTCTCTCTCTCTCTCTCTCTCTCTCGTTGTGTGACGCTTAGGATTTTCTTCTTTATTTCCCGTTACATTATCGGTATCTTCACTTTCTTTCTTATTATCCTCCTAATTTCCTGTCGCATTATTTTCAGCGCCCTTCTTTTTTTTTCCCGCCAGTTCTTTCATCTTATTATGTTTTCATGTCACGTGACATATCTTTGTAGTTTTATTTCCTTATTTGGTTACTTGTTGGACTATTGTTCTTATTTCTTTTAAACCCATTTGCAGCTCTTCCTAATGTTATATACACAGGTCGATCTATCTCCCCACCACGCACACACACACACACACACACACACACACACACACACACACACACACACACACACACACACACACACACACACACACGTATTGGTGAATGATGAAAAGTTCTCCGCCTTCAACACTTCCGAAAATCTGGTGGATTGACCAAACATCAGATTTTTTTTCATTTATTTATTTTTAATTTGTCTTTTTTTTATTATTATTATTTTTTTTTTGCTAAGGCTTCTTTCATATTTGATCAGAAATGTTTTTTGCAACTACATATATATATATATATATATATATATATATATATATATATATATATATATATATATATGTATATATGTGTGTGCGCGCGTGTGTGTGTACTTGCATGTGAAAATATTTATATACAATATATACAAATCTTTTTCGAAAAATCTATTTATATTTGCTCTCTCCCCTTCTCTCTATCTCACACCCTCTCTCTCTCTCTCTCTCTCTCTCCCTCTCTCTCTCTCTCTCTCTCTCTCTCTCTCTATATATATATATATATATATATATATATATATATATATATATAGGGCGATAGCTGTGTATAATTGCGTGTGGGAATATTTATATACAAATATATAGGCAATTATTTTTACAAAATAATATATTTATATTTATGTATATATTTATGTAATATATATTTCTCTCCCTCATATATACATATATATATATATATTTGTCTTCCTTTGTTTTTCTCTCACTCTCTCTTTTTACATATATATATATATATATATATATATATATGTGTGTGTGTGTGTGTGTGTGAGAGAGAGAGAGTGGCGTCTGAGTATACCTGTATACAAATATATATGCAAATCTTTTGCCAAATAATGTATTTGTATTTATGTATGTATTTATGTAAATGATTGCATTACTTTCTTTGTTCCCTCGCTGAAACGAAAATAGCAGTTCTCCTAATATCTCTCCCCGTGCTTCCTAGCTAATTATACACATCGCTCTCAGTGTGTTTGTCTATCTTCTGCTTATGAACAGACGAATACATCTATTTATACGAAGTAGGCACGTGTGTTTGTTTTTTTGTTTTTATTTTTTTGCGTCCGCTTTAAACATCTACTAGTATTTGGTTCCTCTAGAAATTGAGAATCTCTCTCTCCAGAATCAAACAGAAACACAAACGTACAGAGACGCATCAATACTTACAATGACGTCGGGTTCAAATCCGTAGCCTCATACAGCTGAAATTCTATCTATAATTCACACTTTATAAGGTATTTTTATCGTTATAATACCGACTTGTTGATTTACTTACTTATAGTGATTCCCTTATCTCGTTTTGTAAAGTCACCCGTCTGTTAGGGCTTAGACAATCCCTGTTGCAGATACCTGCACAGGCATATTTGTTTTTGTTTAATGCCTAACTGTAACTGCAACTATGCTCAGCGGATCTTAGTTACGATTCTTGGAAGAAACACTGGCCAACAAAAAAAAGTTTGAAATGGTGTCGAGACGCCAAACATATTTTTAGCTAATTTGAGGCCGATGAATTTTTCTTGGTTAGCTACCGTTTTTGTTGTACATAATTGCCTCATTTTTGAAAAAAAAACAACATTTTTTTGCATTTGTTTCCTATATATATGATATTGACTGATAGCAATACTTCTCAAAATAAAATCGTAGTTCTCCACCGCCTTAAACATGTATTGAACCCACACTCTTTTGGGTCCACTGTGTCATGCGTCTTTGAAGACAGATGGCGCAGTGGATAAAGGCGTCAGTAAGATCCAGTGACCGGACCCAAAAGAATGTGAGTTCAATACCTGGTTAAGGCGGTGGAGAACTAGGAGAGGGGAATTAACAGGAGATAACTGATATCCATTAGACATGGCACGTGGAACTAGAACAGTCTACGCCAGCGAGCGAAATAAAGGGTTCACTTCGACATTCTAACCACCTGAAGCAGGCCGGAGCATACAACAGCCGAAATGTTGTGATAAATATAGCAACAAAGATGAGGATGATAGTCCGAACAATGTAAATAGTATGGTAAAATTTTTCTCTTTCTTGATTGACTGTCATGTTCAATGTTATTTAAGTCCCTTTTGATATTCCAGCAGTATCATCTAAAATGGAATAGGTACATTCAATTGGGATGTCTTTAGTTGGAGTTTCTTTTCAACTGTGAAAACAAAATGCTCTCAATTTGCTTGGTTTCCTTCCGTAGTGAAGGGATAAAAGTGATGGCATAATTTTAGGATATGTCCCGGAAAGGGATATATTTGTTCGAAGTAACAAAGTGGTTGTTGACTACTGTAAGCGGGTAGGACACTCTAGCAGGTAACCGTAATGGACTGGTCCTCGTCGTAGTGGTAGGCAATAGGCGTAGGCCAATAGGCGTAGGCCAATAGGCGAAGACTGTAGGCGTAGCCAATAGGCGAAGACTGTAGGCGTAGCCAATAAGCGTCCTGTACCTCCACATCAGTCTATATTTATGGCTGACACCAGCCAATCTTATTACTGTGAGGGGGAACCCTGGTGTATACATATTCATTGCATCATTTTATGAATATCAAACAGAAGATTTTAAGGTCTCATTTTTATGTCGCCTTAATTATCAGGTTTACTAAAGTGTATTATTAATAAAGTTTATCCGTTACTTTGAATTTTGGCGATAAATTGGAAAAATTCGCTATTTCTATTATAAATATTTTGACTTAAAAATACTTTTTTTTCTTATAAAAATAGTTTATTTCAGGTGGCTGACATAAATTACAGAACTTACCTGAAAACTGATAGGTTTCTACAATCTTTATTAACTAAATTTTTCGATAGGCCAAGATCGTAAATTTATGTTTTTTTCCAAAAATGAGCAATTCCAGTACATCAAAAATGGTAATTAATCATGAAAAACTAAGGTCACTTTCGGAATCAGCACCATCAAATTAGCTAAAATATGGGTTTCGTTTCTTGCTACCAAAAATCGTGTTGACCAGTGTAATCTATCATGAGCAACGCTCACACCCTCGGTCACGATGAACTGTGACATCGTAGTAGCACCGACGACTTCCAAGCATCTTCTTATACCCCAAAATATTCCCACAAGTTTTAATCTCTATCTTCAATCATATCGTTTAACTCTATTTAGTCAACCATTCTTAATCACCATCAATCATCAGGAGTTATGGCTTTTTTATTTAATTCGACAGATTTTATTTCTTCAATGTTATTTCTAGTGGATACCCATATTTGAGTAGATGCTCTGTTGATTTATTAAACAGTATATTTCTTTATTTTAGTCTACCAGCATGAAAAGAAAAATGCGCTCTCTGGTAGGATTCGAACCTGCGCCCTCCTTGATAGGAGAAACCATCGTACGATACGACCTGCTTTAAGACGACACGACTACGGAGTGCGTCGACTACAAGGTAAAGTTTAATAGTACCTTATAAACGCCAATATTTCTCAGACTTTCAAACATTCATATCTACTCAGTTTCGTATCCTAATGTAAACAAAGCAATTTCTAAAGAAGTGATGGATTTCTTATTTATTAACCCGACACATCTTTATCATTTTTTAAACGTTATTTTTAATGGATACTCATATTTAAGTAGATGCTCCGTTTATTTATTAAACAGTATATTTATTCATTTTCGTCTACCAGCCTGAACATTCGGGAAACTTTTAGAAAGATACATATGCGCTTAAACATAAGTCCCCTGTTCAGAGGGAAAACGTCGTTAGACCCGACCTGTTTTAACGAACTTAGCCAAGAAGCTTTGCCAATGAAAAGGAAAACTTTTCTTAACAGACGCGTTTTATCCTCTGATGGACTTTATCTAAGAAAATATAATTATTTTAAAACAAGTTTTTCAGAATCTTTTTTAATTTAAAAACGCTTATACATATTGATCAGGCTAATTGAAAAATCTACATAAATCATCTTCAAATTCAGATTTACATACAGATTTTTTTTTTTTTTTTTTTTTTACTTAAACGTCATTTTTAGGGGATAACCCTATTTGAATAAACCCTCCTATATATTTATTTATTTTCGTCTACCGTCCAGAATATTCTAGAAATCTTATTAAAGAAAATATAAGCTCTAAGACATACCGACATTAGGTCCGAAATATTTTAAACCAACACGCCCATGGAGTAATTCGTCAATCAAGCAAAGTTGACGAGTTCAATCCGTTTATTTATTAAACAGATTTTTTTTTTATTATTTATCAAAGAAAAATATGGGTTCTCTATCATATATATTCTTTAATAGAATTTCTCGAATATTCAGGCCGGTAGACGAAAATAAATAAATATAATCTTTAATAAATAAACAGATCGCCTACTTAAATATTAGTAGCCACTAAAAATAAGGGTTAAGTAATTATTAAACCATATCTTTTTACTCTATTTAGTCATTGTGATTAAGTGACAATAAGTTTACTTATACAGTACTTCAGTCCTTAGTATTCTTGCTGATTTTGGTAATACTGTTGTCTGGATGCATTCAAGTATTTTCTCTTTTCCCAATCCCTTTACAAGACTTTTCTTCCGCTGAATTCGAACTATATAATTCATCATCATCAAGATTATTATTATTATCATCATCATCATCATCATCATCATCATCATCATCATTATTATTATTATTATTATTATTATTATTATAAATAGCAGTAGATAAGTTCATCTATCGCCCGATTCACACTTCTTCTTCTTCGTCTGCTGCTTCTTCTTCTTCTTCGTCTGCTGCTTCTTCGTCTTCTTCATCTTCTTCTTCTTCTTCTGCTTCTTCTTCTTTTTGTTCTGCTTCTTCTTTCAGCTCTTCCTCAATTTTTTTTCTTGTATTCTTCCTACCATTTTTCTCATCTTCGTCCTCTTTCTCTTTTCCCTTTATTTCTCTCCTCCCTTTTCTTTTCAGAACTTTTCAACTTTTCCTTTCTCTTCTTAACATTCTCTCTGTCTTCCCTTTTTTCCTCTTTCTTGAATTTCTCTGTACTCTTTCCTTTTTTTCCTACCTCTTTCCCCTCTTCCTACACTTCCCCCTATTCCTTTTCCCTCCTCCGTTTTAATCTACAACTCTACTACTTTTCTTTTTTTTTCCTTCCTTCTTTTTCCTCCTTCACTTTTTTCTTTTTCCCTCCCCTTCATTTTTCTTCTTCTTCTTCTTCTTCTATCCTTTTAATAGTGTTTCTTTTTCTTCGTACTCCCTCTCTTCTTCTTTACCTCCTCCCACTGTTCCTTTTCTTTTTCAATCTTCTCTTTTTTTTCTTTCACCTTCTTTTTGGTCTTTATTTCTTTTTTTATGACTTGTATTCTAAAGGTCCCTCCTGCCAAAAAAAGATAAATTCTTCAACAATAATCCCTTTCCGTTGGTGACAGTAATCCCCAAAAGATATTGTCTGACCCTTTTCCAAAACGACTGTTTAGACATGTCGGGAAAGTAGCCAAGAGAAGTTTTAAAATCCCCTCCAAGAGTTTTCTTTAGAACTGTCTAAAGCACCGCCTTCCAAGTAGGCTTTCCGGCTACCGAATTGTGTACGAAGTCATTGATCTTCTACTGTTTCTCGCGACCTCTGGCGCACTTCCATATCCTTCTTATGCGGCGTGTCCCTTCAGGGCGTTGGCAATCATGACCCCACACATCTTCCTGTTCCTTTTAGCCCTAAGCAACGTTTAACTCCTTGCCGTCCCTCTTTGACAACACTACCATCTATTCACAAAAGCCTACTAGGCAGGACACTCAGTGCTTCCCTCCGCAATCTTGCCTTCAGTATGCCCTGTGAGTGTTAAATTTTCTGTGCCCTCTTTCCTCATTATGCGTTTCAGAAATTTTAACGATCTTATTTCAGATTCTAAGCATAAAATTTATTTTGGTTCCCACCCAGAACTTTCACTTTCTCAGGGAAAATTCGTGCTTTGAGCGCCTCTTGGGACTTAAACTCAACCCAATTATTGAAGTAGTATTCGTACATACAATCCATCGTTAAATATAGTGGAGGATTTGTCGGTTCCATATACCGCTCCAGCAAGTACCTCTCTCCTCCCGCTATCTTCTATATTTACAAGAGCTAGATCAGCCCTAAAATAAAGTACTGTGTCCATATATGACTGGAAGATGCCCAGTCTTCACTTTCCTTCTTGCCTATCTCACACTGCGAATTTTTTCTAAGCTCTATACTAAACATTAAATCTGTTACGAGTAAAGAACTAAACAAAATGAACACAAAACGATAAGCTTTAAAAAAGGACTTGTAACTGGAAAAACCGAATGAAAAAAGAATGTTAACAACAAATACTTTTTCACATCCAACCAAGTTCTGCGGAATCAGAATCAACGTTGAGTTTAAGCAAGCGAATGAGCCAATTGGAGTAAAGTGCCATGCAGATTTAAATTTTTTCCACTTGTGATGAATGCAGCTATCGATTTTTTTTGCATGCTAGCATGCTAGTTAACATTCGTGCCAGTCAGCTGTTGGCTCTCATGCTGGCCAATAGAATCTTCCTGCCTATTCGTGGCAGCCAGCTATAGGCTCTCACTCTGGCCAGTAGACAATGGTCGCAAACTACATGAAAACTGCTGTAGAAGCATGAAAAAATCAATTATTTCCACGATCGATGGGAGTTGGGAAATGCAAAGTCGGTCTTAGACTTGTCACTAACTTGGAGTATGTGCATGTAAATTCTTGTACAAATCCGTCGAAAATTGCGGCCGTGCATTCGTTACACACACACACACACACACACACACGCGCGCGCGCGCACACACACACACACACACACATATCCTGCCTTTTATAGATAGAGATTATGTCGAGAAAGATTGTCTAGCACGACAAAATGAACCAACTTTCCTAGCAGTGGATTTAGCAATTGATTCGGTGTAATCGTTCCACGTGTCAATGAAAACGCTTAGCCCGCAAAGGCACAATGAGTCACTCTCCTGGAGGGATTTTTTTAAATGGTATCACACTATGCAAGTCATGCATTACTGGGTGTGGAATAATTAGGAACAGAAACATTAATAATGAGTAGAAAGACAAAAGAGCAATCAGGACAACAGATAGCGATTGACATTGCATTTGAATTTTTGCAGATTAGAGTTGACTGGAAAGCATAGAGCAAGAAGGGTGTTTCACAAGCAAGAAGTGTGAGCAAATAAATTGTTAGCATAGAACTTACGGTCACATCTATCCAGCTCAACTGTAAATTGATGAGATCTCGTCTCCAGTCTAGCGCTGCGCTTAAATTCATAAAGTCTAGGTACCATAGCGAGGAGATCATCCAAACAATTACCATGAAAGTATTTATAGAAAAGCCATAGAGAGGCAGCCTTACGGCGGTGGGTAAGAGACTGCAGTCGAGCCGCCAGATCAGGACTAATAATATGACTGATTTTTCTTTGGATCTTATGAAGGAGATCCAGGTAAATAGCTGGGTCACCAGACCATATATGACAACAATATTCTAAGCATAGAGGAATAGTAGACTTATAGATACGCAAGATAGATTCCAGAGAGAAAAATTGTCTCGAATGACACAGTGAACTGACTTTCTTAATAGCTGACATATCTTCATATCTACACTATTTAAATTATTCGGACTGTTGTCCTCATCTTTGTCGCCATATTTATTACAACGTTTCTCCACTGCCCTAACCTGGTATTGAACTCACACCCTTTGGGTCCTGTAACAGTGGATAAAGGCGTTAGTTAGATCCAGTTATAGGACCCAAAGAATGTGAATTCAATACCCGGTTAAAGCAGTGAAAAACTTGGAGAGCGGAATCAACAGGAGTTAACTGATAACTGACATCCATTAAACATGGCACGTGGAACTAGAACAGTCTACCCCAGTGAGCGAAATAAAGGATTCAGTTCGACATTCCAACCACCTGAAGAAGGCCGGAGCTTACAACAAATGTAAATAGTGTACATAATACCTCATCTCAGAGATATAAACAGATTCTTCATATCTATCTATCTATCTATCTATCTATCTATCTATCTATCTATCTATTTCTTCATATCTATATATCTATCTGTTCCTTCATATCTATCTATCTATCTATCTATCTATCTCTTTCTTCATATCTATCGATATATCTATTTCTTCATATCTATATATCTATTTGTTCCTTCATATCTATCTATCTATCTATCTCTTCATATCTATCGATATATCTATCTATTTCTTCATATCTATATGTCTATCTGTTCCTTCATATCTATCTATTTACCTATTTATTTCTGATATCATACAAGAGCCCACGAAACTGAGATGATTTACTGAATTCTTTCATGCAAAAACATTGTCTCCTTTGATATTCTTCAACAATTGTTCCACGTTTACGGAGATAAAACAGTAGATGCGATCACAGTTAAGCAGTAGGTAATGTTTCACTGAAAAAAGTGGGTCGTCTCCGTTTGTACAAAACTTCTGTAAGTTTGTTTTTCAATGAGAAAAATTCATAACCAGTGGCAGCTATTAGGGGAAAAATAAATGTTTTATATTTAAAAACTTAATCTTTCAGCATTGGCTATTCAGCATAGTCTTTCCACTTCATGTCAACTGAGGACGTTAGTTCGAGAAGGCGCAACGAGTCACCTTCCTGAAGGTTAGCATCAGCCATGCTGATTGAAGGCAGTGAGTCGTCTCTCAGATGATTAATGAGGAATAGTTTTAGAGGCGTTAAAATTAACAAGCCATCGTTTTCCCCAGTTAACAATGGACTGGAAATCGTTTTGGGCATCGATTGCCATTTCGACTTGTCGGACTGATCAGCCTTAATATCGAGGCAGAAGTAAATGGATGTCTCGTCAGCGTAGATGCCAAGCTGAGAGCTGATGTCCTGAAGAAGATCATTAACGAGAATTAAAAACAAAATAATACCAAGGATGGAACATTGTGTGGGGGGCGAAGAAAGGATCTACACGAGTGGCTGTTCTGGTTAACTTTCATTTCACGATTTGATAGGAAAGACTGGATCAGCTCAAAAATGTGTCCGGAGACACCGTAACATTTCAGCTTTTGGAGAAGACCAGAATTCCAGACCCTGTCAAAGGCCTTCGAGATATCCAGTGCACGGGCTTCACTGTTTTTATCTAGAACATGTGAGAGACTTTCCGCAAAAATCTTCAGTACATCAGCAGTTCACCTGGAGAAACGAAAGCCATATTGCTTGTCTTCCAAAAAGCCCTGCGATGAGACATGATGAACCAAGTCAGCATTGATTAAGGCCGCTAGGATTTTGCCTAAATGATGTAGAAATTTAATAGACCAATAGTTGGCAGGGTCGGACGGTTCACCAGAGTTCTAAAAAAACTGGAACAACAGACAATGACTTCCAGCAGGCGGGAAAGCAAGAAGCAACGAGGCATTTATTATACAGTTTAGAGAGACCAGGAGCCATTTCGGGAGCTCACTTCTCTAATGATTATTACAGGAATAACATCAGGTCCACATGACTTGAGCGGATCTACGTTAAAGATGATAGCAGAAAACTTTGAAGGGATTATATGTATATCAGTCAACAGAGACTCAGTTCTAAGTGGGAAATATTCCAGATGAGTCAAGAGTAGAGTTTGAGGAGAATTTACAAGGAAAGCATTCAGCCTTATCAGCAGAGGATGATAACATCTGAGATTGATTGAAAAGGGGGAGAATAGATACATTGCGCTTGTTTAGTACCATTTTACAGAACCGCCAGTAATAACGAGAGCCAAAGTTGTTAGAGGCCTCATTCTCTTGGTAAATGTAAACTAAGCTGCTTCGAGGACTCGTTTACATTAATTACGAGCAGTAACAAATAGGGGTCTGTTGTGACGAGAGCTGTCACGCTGGTATAGCCGAAAATAGTGTTTCCTGTGTACTCTAGCGGCCGAACATTCTGCTGTGAACCATGGATTGAGGTTTCACCTGGTGTTTCCCTGAAGGGATGCAAGCCTCCATACCGGCTTTCACCCAGGAAGAAGCCTTAGTGGCGTAATTTCCAATTGGGAGGTTGAAGATATCAGTCCAAGGGGCGTCAAGAAAAAAAGCACGGAGTGAGTTCCAATTAGGTCTTATGGATACAGAGTTCCTGTTTAACGGATGTTTGAAACGAAATTCAGTAGCTGCCACAGAGTGGTCCGAGTTACCAAGAGGGTAGTATTGTGAATCTCTCCAGGAGCTTTGTGTGGATCTCGCTTAGATATGATATGAAGGGGATATATGTATATCACTCAACTCAGTTCTAAGTGGGAAGTAAGGCAGGGATATTCCAGATGAGTCAAGAGTAGATTTCGAGGAGAATTTATAGGCAAAGCATTCAGCAGAGGATGATAACACCTGAAATTGATTGAAAAAGGGAAGAATAGAGACTTCGCGCTTATTTAGTACCCTATTACAGAACCGCAAGTAAAAACGAGAGCCAAAGTTGTTAGAAGCTATGCTGGATCTCATTCTATCGGCAAATGGGAACATAGCTGCTTCGAGGACTCGTTTACATTGATTACGAGCAGTAACAAATAGGCGCCTGTTGTGATGAGAGTTGTCACGCTGTTATAGTCGAAAATAGTGATTTATGTGTACTATATCGATCGCGAATGCTGGTATCAACAATGCAGTGTAATTCAGCAAGTATTTCTGAAAAAGGATGAAAGCGTTTATTCCGGCTTCGATTCAAGAATGAACATCAGTGGTGCAATTTACAATTGGGAGTTTAAAGATGTCGTTTCAGGAGGGGGGTCACGAAGAAAATTAGAGTGAGTTCGAATTTGCATGCTGACAACGGAAAGAGGTCTTATGGATAAGGGGTTCCATTTTAATGGATGATTGGAACAAAATATCAAGAGATGCTGCAGAGGGGTCCGTGTTACAAAGTAGGCGGTGTTGCGAAACTCGGCAAGAGAGAGAGGGGGGAGGATGTAAGAAATAAATCAAGTAGAGAAGCCTGTTGTTTGGTTTTGCTAGAGAAACGAGTAGGGAAGTCAACGATTTAAGTAAGGGATTGGTGAATGGACAAATACACAGATATTAAACCCTATTTTTTATTAGTGTGTTTATTAACAAGATTGGAAATTGAAACAGGCGTTGAAAGGCCAGTATTTTAGTCAAGTGCCAAAGTTGAAGTTACCGTGCATAGTTGAATCAAAAGTAAATGAGATGCTCCATATGAGTCAAAAGTAGAGTTTAAGAAGAATTTACGGGCAAAGCATCCAGCATTATCAGCAGAGGATAATAACACCTCAAATTGATTGAAGAGGAGAGGAATATAGACCTTACAATTATTTAATAACTTATTACAGAGACGCCAGTAATCATGAGAGCCAATGAGGTGATTCTCTCGGCAAAATGCAGCAACGAATAGGTGCTTGTTGTGACGAGAGCTGTCATGCTGGTATAGCCTAAAATAGTAGTTCCTGTGTGCTATAGTAACCGAGCATGATGATATGAACCATGGAGAGGCTTGAGGTTTTACCTGGTATTTCCGATAAGGGATGAAAGCGTCCATGCCGGCTTTGACCCAAAAAGAAATCTCAGTGGCGGAAAATCTCAATTGGGAGGTTAAAAATGGCAGTCGAAGGGACGTCACGAAGAAAATCACAGAGTGAATCCCAATCGGCATGCTGGTAAGGGAAAGGGGTCATATAAATAGGGGTTTCCTGTTTAAAAGACGACTGGAACAAAATATCAGGCGATACTTCAGAGAAGTTCAAGTTACAAAGAGGGCGGTGTTGCGAAACTCGGCAAGAGAGAGGGGAGGATGTAAGAAATAAATCAAGTAGAGAAGCTTGTTTCTCGATTTTTCTAGAGAAACGAGTAGGGAAGTCAACGATTTGAGTAAGGGATTGGGGAATGGAAAAAATTGATGTCTGAATACCGGCAACATCAGTACCTTTAGAATGGTTCAGCCATATGTCATGGCGAGAGTTCAAAAATATTCTCTAAGGTTTTGACATTCTAAATATGTCGGCACAATGAGACATATCTACATATTGGTAGGGCACCTCGAGGAGGTGTAATGGTTAGGAAGCTTGTCTCGCTAGAGCAATTACGACTGAGTAGTGAATTCAACCCTCACTGGGTGCCCCATGCTTTTGGCCTTGTGCCACATCTAAGCTACGCTTGGAAAATCACTATCTAATATTGGTAATGTTTCAATCAAGTTGGTAAAGAATATAACTGTGGGGAATGTTGTAACAGACAATAGAAAGCCTAACACCAGATAACATCATTATCCTAATTCCACTAGCGCATTTTGCACTGCTGCGCTAACCACTCCCCTTATGTCTGTCTCAATTGTGGTTCATGGTGATATTCAAGGAAAAATAAGTACAATGGTTTGCCGGCTCCTTTTGCACCGAGGATGTTGAGGTCATCCCCTGCCTCCACTCAGAAGTTCCTCAGCCCACTGGAGCTCCTACGCTCATGCTGGCGATTGGACGATGACCGCTTGGTACAGGCGGATTGAACTCTCCCGACTAACCTGACACAGTTTAGCCGGCAAGTCGATGCCGTTGAACTGGATGTGGTCGGCTAAACTGTTTCCATGTAATCACTTGGAGCAAGATATGTGAGATGAATGTAGGCCGTGGACCAATACAGTTCCATATCCCAATTCAGCTGAGTAAAGCAGGGTCAACCGCTTAACTGCAAAAGTACTACGACTGACGATACAACCCAGTAACATAAATGCATAAACTTATTTGTTATAGAAACTATGTTTAGTAAGTTGTCTATGGAATTAACTGTTTGGATACTGTAGTAAATACACAGAAATATGAAAATGCATCTGAATAGCGAAAGTTGCCTTTCAGAAACAAAGTATTAAAGGTAAGAAAATGTGCTTAAAGTATTGGACTGGACGGTGGGGGTAATGGATAGCGGCTCGGATTGAGGAATCGGAGAGCCGAGTTCGATAATCCCGTCAAATCCATTACATTTACTTACGTGAATGGGAAAGGTATGAATCCTCTTCTCTATGGCTAAATAGCGGGAGAGACCGGGTTCTCTATCCTTGGATGGCAACTGGTCTACACCAGAAAAAAAACTACTGCGGGAAAATATCTGCCACGTCAGTCATGTATCGAAAGATACATGATCGCCTAAGCATGTATCACGCATGGCATATAACTGACTGAGATACCTTTCAGAAACTAAACAAAGTATTAAAAGTAGGAAAATGTGCTTAATGTACAGGACTGCTATATAATATTTAATAGATGCCTTTCAGAAACTAAACAAAGTATTAAATGTAGGAAAATGTGCTTAAAGTACAGGACTGCTATATAATA
Organism: Acanthosepion lycidas; assembly: GCA_963932145.1. Classification (NCBI taxonomy): domain Eukaryota; kingdom Metazoa; phylum Mollusca; class Cephalopoda; order Sepiida; family Sepiidae; genus Acanthosepion; species Acanthosepion lycidas. Next base: position 19,027,818 of record OZ010598.1, read on the forward strand.
TTTAATAGATGCCTTTCAGAAACTAAACAGAGTATTAAATGTAGGAAAATGTGCTTAAAGTACAGGACTTCTATATAATATTTAATAGATGCCTTTCAAAAACTAAACAAAGTATTAAAGGTAGGAAAATGTGTTAATAGATGCCTTTCAGAAACTAAACATAGTATTAAATTTAGGAAAATGTCCTTAAAATACTGGACTGCTAAATAATATTTAATCTTCAATATGGCAGTGAATTCCGAACAATCTCTTCAGATGTGGTTCTCCCGCTGATTACTGAAAACACCATGGACAGAGCATGCAAGAAACGAAGAAGAATCTGTGCTACAAAGAAACTGCTTATAACAATCAAGAAGTAACAACTGGGATTTCTGGGTCACTTTATGAGAAAAGAAAGCTTGGAGAATTTAATACTCACATGATATAATGAAGACAAAAGAAACAGAGGAATACATTCAGTGACGAGTACAAGTCAACAAGTACCACAAAAATGGTGCTAAAGTGACAATAAATACAGGAAGTTGTGGAGCGATATGACTGGGCACATACTGGGGGCTCAATTGTTCTGACCTTGAACCAGACTTAGATAAGCTTAGTAAATAACAATACAAATTGCACACACACTAAATCAAAATTTATTTCTACGCATGCGCTAAATATTTGTCTCATTTTTTGTCTTTCTTCTTTATTCGCTGTTATTTGTTTTGTTTTTTGTTTTGTTTTTTTTTTTGTTTTGTTTTGTTTTTTTGTTTTTTGGGGGTTTGAGGGGGATTTTTTTTTTTTTTTTTTTTTTGCCTTTCCCAAAACTTTTAAGATCCTCGGTTTTCAAATTTGCCAGGCTTTGGTTTTCAGGAAGCCCCACAGTGATGTCCAATGTGGTTTTTCGAGAAAAGAATATAACAAGAAGGAAATCGAACATCTCTACCCTGCCTACACAGCTCTTTTCTCTTCTCCACATCGATTACACCAAAAACAGCTGTTGATTTGATTTGATGCGGGGGAAAAACCGAAGCCGCCGACCCCCACCCGCTTAACACCCCACCACCTTCCTACCCTAAACACTGCCCTCGCTTCCGCCAAAAGGCATTCCCTCACTATACCAATCCGCGGTTTTCACGAAGCCGCTTCAAATAACAGACAGTATTTGCAAACACGGAATGGTGAAAACGAAAGCATTGAGAAAAAAATAATTAAATAACGAAGAAAAAAAAAAGCAATGAAAATATGAATGAATAAAGAATGAGTAAAGCAATGAATGAATGGAAGACATTGAATAGAAAGAAAGAAAATAAAATGTCTGAAAGACAAACCTATGCCAACATGTGTTAACAGGGTCTTATATTGCCCGTGGAATCAAATTGAGAAAGAGCCCTATCTACGTATTTTTCGTTTCCTACCAATTTTAGTAACTTTTTTTTTAAATAATTTCACCCTAAGCAAGGTGATAATATCACTTTATATTATTCATTACGTCGTTTAAGTTCTTTCAGTCATTTCACCTCGAGCAAGGTGATAATGCCACTAAGATACATGAGGTTACTGCGAGTGAAAGAGAATGAGAAGAGTTAAAAGGAGAAAGGACAAAGAATGATCTATTATTTCCGTACCGTCATCACAATACTCCACCCCAGGTGGTTTTGTCCTGCCTATCATTCTCTTATTCCAATTGGTTTTCATCTAAAGGCATCTTGAAATATTTTTTCATTGGTTTGTTTTGTTTTACGGCATATCAACCTCAATGGGTCATTTAATGCCAACAACTTTTTTTTTCCTGGTAATATTTTTGTTTTGTCAAAAATCTATTTCTGGCAATAGTTTTTCCTCAAAATTGCATAGCTGGTAATATTATTTTCAAAAACATATTGCTGGTAATAGTTTTTTTCAAAAACATATTGCTGGTAATACTATTTTCAAAAACATATTGCTGGTAATATTATTTTCAAAAACATATTGCTGGTAATAGTTTTTTTCAAAAACATATTGCTGGTAATATTATTTTCAAAAACATATTGCTGGTAATATTATTTTCAAAAACATATTGCTGGTAATAGTTTTTTTCAAAAACATATTGCTGGTAATTGTTTTTTTCTTCAAAAATTTATTTCTGGTAAGTTTTTCTGGTATTAAAACCTATTTTTACACTTTCAAAATGCTTTTTACCTCAGTTTCGGGGTTAACTATTTACCCATCTCTGGGACCCTAACAGGTGCTACCACACCGGGTTAGGGTGGAACTGGGAACACCAGCAATTAAGAGGTGGTTCCATGCTCCTCAAAACCTCTTGATCAGAGACCATGCCCTTCCTTGCCTTTGTCGTGCTAATGTTGCTACAAGCCTTACTTCTTGCCTATCTCACACTGCGAATTTTTTCTAAGCTCTATACTAAACATTAAATCTGTTACGAAAAAAGAACTAAACAAAATGAACACAAACGCTTTAAAACGCTTTATTTCACTTTACTCTGAGTATCTTTTTTTAAATACTGGGGGGGGGAACACATTATTGTAGTAAGCTTTTCAATTTATGATTAGTAAATATAGTTTTTATTTAATAATAATACAACTTGACCAATAAAAATTATATATAATTTTAAAATATTTAAATGTTTATAAATTTTTCTAATTAAAATTTAAATAAATGAAAACAATCCTTGTAAAATTTCATTATACATCGATGTTTTTTTTTTTCTTCAGACTATAATAACCATAATATATTTTATTAATAAAAGCAATTAAAAGCATTTCTAATTAAATAATGTCTCAGTTTTATCGAATTTCTAATTTTACGATTCAGAGCAATTTTTTTGTAACCGTTCGTTCTATGTGACCAATGAAACTTGAAGATTACATTCTCCTCAGACTTTTATAAACATTAAGTGATACAAAAAGAATTTATCGACATTTCATCAAATTAAGCAACTCTGTAGTAACAAACGTATAAAAATATTTTCACCAAGATTTTCTGACTTATAATTTAATTCATTTGTAAATAATTTGTGAAAGTTTCATTAAAATCCGACGATTATAAGATTTTTACAAGAATTTCCAAATCAGTGCGTTATGTACCGGAAAGACGCCAACATTTCTCTAGATATTGTTGACGCCAGAGAAACAAGATTTTTAACCAAAATTTTAAAGGTTCTAAAAGGGATTAAAAAATATATTTAAATAATAAAAAAGATACTTTGGTCTTTCCACCTGAGAATATAAAGATTTAGACGATAAAACTTTATTTTTATTAAGTATGGGGTATTTTGCAGGCACATGTTTTAGCGAATCTACTGATATATATATATATATATATATATATATATATAAAGAAATATAGTCTTAAGGTGTGCTATATTTATGGAATAAAATGCTCAATATCAGAGATAGAGCGTGTGTAAATATAAAAGTGAACATAGAAGTCAACACTTAGAGGCGACAGTCTGTTTCATGCTATATGCAATCGTCAAGTGGCTTGACGATTGCATATAGCATGAAACAGACTGTCGCCTCTAAGTGTTGACTTCTATGTTCAATTTTATATTTATATATATATATATATATATATATATATATATATATATATATATATATATATATATATATTAAAGGGAAACCACAAACGTTTTTGGTTATAATGTGGAATTTTAAATATATTATACTTTATTACCTACGTCTGTGTGTTTGTGTGTGTATTTAGGCAGCAATCC
>OZ010598.1:19034014-19109014 GCA_963932145.1 Acanthosepion lycidas
CATAACAGAAATAAACAAATTAATAAGTGAAATTTTCGTAGATGATACCAAAATATTATATACGACAAAATGCAAAGAAATAATTAAAAGTCTGGAGGCTGTTGTAATACAAAAGAAGCAACCAATATTAAATAAGGTATCTTTCTTCGTAGGGGGGGAATCGTATATTGAAGAGTGCACAAGAAATTAAATGCACATAAAAAAATTAAGTTTGACAGTTTAAACGATGTCACCTTGAGTGTCTTGAAATTGATTTCAATGAAGGTGAAAACGTTGAAATTAACCAATCACTATTGCATAAACATAGGCAAAACACAATCCTTGAAAACAAATGTAGCAATATTCGAAAGTATTCAGGAGAGAAATAAAATAAAAAGAAACATGAAATTCGGTAATTTACGGTTATACCGAGCTAATTCAACAGTAAAACAATAAGACCTAATTGCCAATCTAGCAGTACGGTTAAATTCAGGTGATCGATGCACCAAACAACTAATTCGGGAATTTGGATAGTTTCGTAAAAACTTGGATAATTAAAACTTGTCGATATTATTCACCCAAACATATTTGAAAGAATTTTTTCTACCGGAGTACACCATATATATATATATATATATATATATATATATATATATATATATATATATATATATATATATATATATAAACACCATATATCATAATTGAATTTGAAGTTTTTGGTTGCTGTTTTTGAAACATGTTAATTCCTGTGTAGTGATGAAACCATATTTTAAATCAGTTAATTTATAATATTAATGCTCTGTAAATTTACATTGAGCACTGTTTTGTAAAAATATCAATAAGAACACCGGATTACATAGCTTACTGTTCTTCTTTTTTTACTATAATATATATATATATATATATATATATATATATATATATATATATTCTACATTGTTACATTAGAACATGTAAGTATCCACTACAAAATTGTACATTTTGTTTCAACGTTTAAAGAAAACGTTTCTTCAGGTGGCTAACAATGATGTTCTAATGTAACAGCGTATAATAAATATTTATTGGTCTACTTTTGAATTGAGCCCTGTTTTAAATTAATGTTTTGAACATTGTAATTTTATTCTTGTTTTTTTTTTACATTTGCGTATATATACATATGTGCGTGTGTGTGTGAACAAAGAATTTGATATATGATGGCATAGTTTCAAATAAATTACATTTGTCGTTTTAGAGGTTTATTCAAAGCCTTAAAGTAATCAGCTATAGTTATTCTATTCTCAGCTGTTATATTATCTAATAAATGAATTTGTTTCAAACTGTCCATTTGTGGAGCTGGTTCAAGTCAGATATTCTGGGCAATGATTGTTCTGCTTCTGAAATTATTGGATCTATTTTAGGATAATTTTTTTTTCTGGTGAATTATATCAGTTTTCTTTCACGGGTGAAAAATGGTGATAAATGGTGGTATATGTAGATCAGGCAATGTTGTCTAAATTCGCCAAGGAATTGTAGATTTACAGAATCTAAAAAGAATGGATTAAATAGAGGAGAAAAGTGATTAATAATCATTCAAGGGCGAATATATGAAAGAAAGAGAGAGAGAAAGAAAGAATAGATAAATAAAAATAGGCGAAGAACGAAAAAAGAAAGATATATTAGCTAAGTGAAAAGAAAGAAAGGAAGAAACAAACAGAAAAAAAGAGTAGATAAATGAAGAGAATGGGCAGAGGCAGAAAAGGAAAAATATATTAGCTAAGCGTATATAAAAAAAGAAAGAAAGTAAAAGGTAGAAAGAGATAAAGAAAAAGCAAATAAATGAAGAAAACGGACAAAGACAGAAAAGCAAAGAAATATTAGCTAAGTGAAAAGAAAGAAAGAAGGAAAAAAAGAAAGAAAGAGTAGATAAATGAAGAAAGAAAAAGAAATACATATTAGCTAAGAGTAAAGAAAGAAAGAAAGAAAGAAAGAAAGAGTAGATAAATGAAGAAAGAAAAAGAAATACATATTAGCTAAGAGTAAAGAAAGAAAGAAAGAAAGAAAGAGTAGATAAATGAAGAAAGAAAAAGAAATACATATTAGCTAAGAGTAAAGAAAGAAAGAAAGGAAGAAAGAAAGAAAGAAAGAAAGAAAGAGTAGATAAATGAAGAAAGAAAAAGAAATACATATTAGCTAAGAGTAAAGAAAGAAAGAAAGGAAGAAAGAAAGAAAGAAAGAAAGAGTAGATAAATGAAGAAAGAAAAAGAAATACATATTAGCTAAGAGTAAAGAAAGAAAGAAAGGAAGAAAGAAAGAAAGAAAGAAAGAAAGAGTAGATAAATGAAGAAAGAAAAAGAAATACATATTAGCTAAGAGTAAAGAAAGAAAGAAAGAAAGAAAGAAAGAAAGAGTAGATAAATGAAGAAAGAAAAAGAAATACATATTAGCTAAGAGTAAAGAAAGAAAGAAAGAAAGAAAGAAAGAAAGAAAGAAACAAACAAACAAAGAAGGAAACAAGGAAACAAAGAAACAAAGAAAAATAAACAAGCAAGTAACAAAGAAAGATCAGCGAACAGAATTACGGTGAGAAAGAAAAATAAACAATAAAAATCAAATAACTAGAAAGAAAGAAAGAAAGAAAGAAAGAAAGAAAGAAAGAAAGAATCGTGTGAAACCTAAAATAACACCAGAGATTAATTTTTTAAAAATGAATGAAAAAAAAAGATACTAAGAAAGATAGAAAGTGAGGACCGAACAAACTGAACAAAGAAAGAACAGCTTAAAAAAGAAAATCAAAGCGAATGAAACAAACCGATAAAGGAGGAAGGAATACAAGAATTGAATAGAGAAAGAAGAAACGAAAAAGATTCCATCCATAAGACGCAAGAAAATGTCACAGATGGATGGAGAAAGAAGAAAAAAAATAAGAGGAAGAAAACAAATAAATCAAAAGATTTTGGCACAAATGAAGACTTGAAGTCGCCAGACATTGAAGGAAGGACAGAAAAAAAATTGATCACGTGTCCAATTATTTGTCCAATCACTTGTCTGTTCGTTTTTCTGTTTGTTTGTTAGCTCTTTTTATCAATTCATCTTTTTTTTTTATCTTCTTTTCTTTTCATTTCTTTACATTCGCTACCATTTTTATTCATTTCTTCGGCCATTTAATATCTCCTTCAGCCATCCAGCTGGACAAGCGGACCGGCCAACGTTTTTCAAGAATTTCCCGCCAAAACACAATGGAGACCTTACCACTCTCTGATATCAGCCATATTAGGTCCTATTTATGCCAGTCGAAAGGTAGATTAAAAATGTACTTATGTATGTTCAGTTTGAGAGTTTTGGCGCAGAGAATGGATGGAGTGCATTGTCACAGTATCGATAAGGAGTCGCTAGCAGAAGGGCTTTTGAATCAAAATGCTAGTTAATGGAATGCCAAAAATACGTCTCTAAGGAAATGATAAACTAATCAATAGAAGTAACAGTTTACCTGTTATTATGGGCAAGTTTTAATAGGTACCTACTTGAATATGAATTTTCTTATTCTATATGCCGTGTTCATTCAGGTCATATGCGATCATGGCTCTCCATAACTTTCTATTCTTTGAAGCTCTAAGTAATATTTGTCACCCTACTATCCCTCTCAGTCCCTATTCTGCGATTTATTTACAAGATCGTTAGATAAATTACTAGCCGTTTAACTCTACTTTCAATATGTGCCGTGAGTGTCAAATTCACCAAGCCTTCTTTCATCAGGTGCTTCACTTGTCTTTTTCTGGTCATAAACACAAGTTTCTTTTTTTCGTTCCCATTCTCTTTAAAATTTCGTAGTTGTTCCAATAATCTGTCCAGCTTTCTGTATAACCACATCTTGTTGCCTCAGAAGTTTCCTCTTCATCTATGAGGAATTTGTCCAGCATTCACTGGCATATAAGCGAACTGATATTACATTTCTATCGAAAGTTTCCAGTTTCTTAATACTTCGCTTTTCCAACGCGCCTTCGGATTTCTGCCATATTTTCCCTTGACTGTGACAACACTTCCCATGTAATAAACTTTCTGTACTTATTTTTATTTTAATGTTTCTTCTTCGAATCTCAGAATTTAATCTGTTCCGCTTGCTAGCTATACGTTCATCGAAGTCAAATAACATTGAGCCTAGTCAGTACCTAGATGGGTGACCGCTTGGAAAAACCAGGAGCTGTAAACTTGGATGTGCAGGTGGTGTAATGGATAATGGCTCGGAATTGTTAATCGGAGACCCGAGTCTCAATTCCTGGTGGGTCCGTTATATTCACTTTCGCGCAAATATACTTAGGAACGGTATGAATCAATCTCCACTACAGGTATGAGTCAATCTCCACTACAGATATGAGTCAATCTCCACTACAAGTATGAATTACTTAGTAAAACTTGTATCACTACATCATACTTATCTTGAAATAAAAAAATAACTATTCTTACAATCTAAAAATATTTTCTGGCTTTAAATAACCTGAAAAGGGTTGATAAACCGTAGAAAACGAATCAATCAAAAAACAGTTTCCATTGATTTTTATAACTGTTTTCATATGGTTATTTTTCTGTACTTGATTTTTGACGACCATTATTTTTTATTTTCATTGGGTTGTTTCCTTTTGAATTTGTAATACAGCAGTTTGTTTTAATCAGAAAATAAATCCAGATTCGTTCGTAAATCGTAGTTTCTGTTCAGGATCAATATTTCACATATCCTTCCTAACAGGTAGATCTCTAAAGGTAGTTATTAACCCTCAGTCCGCCGATGCCCTGGCGGTCAACGAAGACGTTCCCCACGATGTCAATTCTCGAACCAACTATCGTTTCTGATTTACGTAAATATATACTCAGAATATATACTCAGAATATACTCAAACTATATACTCAGAATATAAATTCAGAATATATATTCAGAATATACTCAGAATATATAGTCAGTATATATATTCAGAATATATACTCAGAATATACTCAATCTTTTGATCTAGCACTACCCCCTTTCCCCCCAAAAACTGGCTGGTTACATTCAATGCTTCGAAAATCAAACTAGCTTAATTTCATCATCGACGATCGGATCCCGAACAACCCCACTCACAATGAATGCATGTCCTCACGAGGTGGTTCCGCACTTTGAGAGAATATTGGCTCTCAAGCTCACACCTGACCGCAAGTGGAACTCTTATATATGATCCATCGTTAGAGATGCCGATCAAATAATTGGCTCAAGTAATACGGCTCAAGTAAGTACCTGACTCGTCCTGCTATCTTCTGCCTTTATAAGATGAGGATCAGGCTGAACCTAGTGTACTGTTACCATATTTGCACAGGAATTGCTCACAAGTCACTTTCCAGAGTTTAAAAGCATTTCCGAGTCCTTGTTGGAGAAGAATCTTTTTCCATCCTGCAAAACCTTTTTTCAAAGTCGGGTATGTGGCAAGCCTCTATCTGCTATTCTACGGAAAATGCTCGGACGAACTACAATTACTTGATACCGTCAGGTCTAACCTTCACGGATAGAACCCCGCCATGCCACTTACATTGGGGCAAACCACATATTCTCGCCGTATTCCATCGATGAGAAGTAATTTCCACTCAAACAACTTCTTCCTGCGCACCACTGATATGTGTAACAGACTCCCAAGGTTATGCTTTCCTGATCACTACAATATCAACCGATTCACATCTATGGTTAAATGTTATCTTCTCCTCCTATCCATATAAACTACACCTTAACGTAGCCCTCTGCCTCGAGTGAACCCCGAGTCTTGTACACAGAGAACCTTACTGTAAAAAAATAGATTCGATTCATCACGGAAAAAAAGATGCAAACAATGAAATTATGTGCGTTTTTATATTTATGTCGATGGATATAGTTTCTTCTTTATTTGTCTTTGTATACCAGCGGTGATTTTGCACGAAAAATACCCAAATGTATCTGTTATGATTCCATATTGGTTTATTCATTTAACTAGACAGCGTAAAAAATGAAAGAAATAGCGCGAAAAAAAGTACTATAGAAGGATGTCACCAATATTAAGAACTGAATTGAATTCTCAGAACAGAATTATGGCCATTAATAGCCTTGCCATTCCAATGATTCAATATAGTTTTAACATTTTGAACAGGACTCTAAATGACTTTAGAAGAATGGATTCTAAGAGAAGAATGCTTCTTTCTAAGCATAACATGTATTATCCAAAGGCTGATCGCCCGTAAAGAAGTTCTGCGTTATTGGTATATACAAACTAAGTATAGTTTTGTCGTGATAAGTATATATGAGAGTGGGAGACAAGACCATAGAACTAGTACATTCAGTTTGGATTGTACCTACCTTCTACCTTGAACTCGACTGCTCAGATTAATTTTACAGCAGACCCTTAAATACAGGGTAACCCCAAAAAACGGGAACTTTTTAACAATCCAATAAAACCAACAGTGATGGAAAAAAATATTTTATTTATAGTAATTGAAACCTTAAAATATGCCGTTTAAGAAACAATGATGGATGGAATTTTCATTTTTTTTAAATTATGTCCTGTAGATGGCGTCCTCCTGTACGAATGCATTTTTGAAATCTGCTGTTGAGATTCCTCATTGACTGCTGCAACATCTCAGCTGGGATACTGTGAATTTCATCTTGAATTCTAAATGGCGAAATGTTTACTTGCTCAAGGTAACTGTCTCGCTGTGTTGCCACTTGCTCATGTCTGGCAATACGCACTTCAAAAATTCCCATTTTTTGGGTCACACTGTATTATTGTGCTGAATCAAGAGAGGAACAAAATTAAAAAGGGGAAATTAAAAAAGTACGAAAGCTTTTGTTTAGTATCGGACTGACTACCACACACACACACATACACACACGCACATACACACACACATATATAAATGAAATCGGCAAGATTAAAAAATAAAATAAAAATTCCCAGTATCCCTCATTCGTGCGCATGTGTAGTCGCACCAACCTAACAAATTTAATCCGATAAAGGCCTAAACGACGAAACGCATATTTTCCCCCAATATTTTTCTTGATATGTAAAAATATGTATCGTAATCTTATCTTCGCTATGAATTGAGCCCCTCTTGTACCCGTTAATGCATATATATCTTGTATATAATAAGTCCCCTTTCTTCCTAGCTTACGTTGATGGCCTCGAGGTGGGAGTCCCCGACTGATATCAAATCGGTCGGGTTTCGTGCGTGTGTGTATAAGTATATAAGGGATATAATATTGTGATATTACGTTATAATATAAAAGCTGTACATTCTAATATATTTACGAAAATAAGATCCGGAGGGCGTAAATTCAGAATCTTAAATTCTGTGGGAAAATACTAAACCAAATTTTACAAATTGGATTAAAGTTAAGTCTATGCAACTTTAACTGAAAAACATATATAACAACAAAATTCCGTGGATTTATCACATTACAAAATTTAAACAAAATTCTCACTTTATTGATTTAAACAAGAACTCTAGCGTTGCGGCATCGTACGCTCCAAAATAATATAACTGTCAATAAATAGCATATCTGTATAAACATCCTTCGATCTACACATAATTCGTCTTGGACCCCGAAAAATGACAATTTGAAATTGTCGAAAGTACTTGGTTCGTCGATTCCAGCTGACAACAACTCAAATACAAGGATTATTATCAAGGAACTGATAGTAAGTTAATGTCTCATTAAGTATTGTTAGCGAAGTGATTTCGCCATTAATCTAATTCACATTGCTATTCAATTCTTTGCATAAATTACTTCTTTATGACATAATATAAAAGCATCACACTCTAATATATATATATATATATATATATATATATATATATATACATACATACATATATATATGTGTGTGTGTGTGTGTGTGTGTGTATGTGTGTGTATGTATGTATGTATATAAGGGTGAGATTAAATTTATTCCAACGATGTATATTTTAAAGAGAAAAAGCAAACGTTTTTTGGTCATTATATGTATTTTTTATATATCATACTTTTTTATATATTATACTATATTTTATTTTATTAATTAGTCTTACCTACAACTAAAAAAAAAAACTTCATAAACAAGTTTAAACAAAAACAAATTATAACCCCACACTAGTTGGGACTACACGTGAAAGACTTCAAAAGATACAGAAGACATAAAAATGGTAAGACCAAAAACCTCATTCCTTCCTCTTTCTCTGACTAATCATAATTGTTTTATTATTCCTTAAGAAAAGCAAAATTTTTTTCCTCCAGTCTAAGAAGAATTTGGATTACTACCGCACAAAAAAGACAATGCTAGCTATAACATGAAAACATAAGAAAAATTTAATAATTCCTTTAAATAATATGTGGAAATAACCATTTTTCGTCTGATGAAGGTCACAAGACCCGAAACCCGTGTAGAAAAAATATGGAAAATAAAGTATAACATATTTTTAAAAAAATCCACATTATAACAAAAAACGTTTCATGCTTCTCTTATATATATATATATATATATATATATATATATATATATATATGTCAACCCACTCAAATCAAGACAATAAATCCATTAGGACGGAAGGTTACTGAGTGTTAAGGAATATGAGAAAAAATACTATTCAGGAGAGCGAGCAATAAAAGAAAAAAGAATTAATATGACGGAAGGATAATGATTGACATTTGGAAATCAAAGTTGACTTGGTAGCACGAAGCCGGAACAGAGTTACACTAGCGAGAAATTCGATAGAAGAAACTGTTTGCATAGAACTTACGGTTACATCTAGCTATTTCAACAATAAAATGGTAGGACCTTCCCGCCAACCTAGTACTACTACCACCGAGGAAAGTTGATCAGGAAAATTACCATGAAAATTTTTACAGAAAAGACACAAGGAAGCTACGTTACGGCGATGGGAAAGGGACAAAGGCCGACATGACAGATCAGAACATTGCAAATTCTTCTTTGGATTTTATCAAGATTTTCCAAATATATCGCAGGAGCACCAGGCTATATGTGGCAGCAATATTCAAAGCAAAGACGAATGATAGACTTATAAATATGTAAGATAGATTCCGGCGAGAAACATTGTCTAGTACGACATAGTTGACCAATTTATTATAAGTATACGTAACAAATGATACAATATACTCTTTACACTTCACGTCAACTGAAAACGTTAGTTCGAGAAGGCGCAACGAGTCTCTCGCTGGAGGTTAGCATCAGCCATGCTGATGGAAAGTAAAAAGGGTTCTCTCAGACGATTGAAAGAGAGCAGCTTTGATTTTCTGGCGAAAAAATTAACAAACCACTCTTTATATAAATAAGGTATGTTATATTTACGAGTAAAAATAAACAATAGAGCTTATGTCGATATAAAAGTAGATACCGAATTCAACAGTGGGTGGCAATAGTCTGTTTCATGCTTGAACACAATCTTCTGGTCTGATATTATTCGTCTCCCTCTGATATTGTGTCATATTACCGATAAATATAACACATCTTAAAACTATATTTTATCACATATATATATATATATATATATATATATATATATATATATGTGTGTGTGTGTGTGTGTGTGTGTGTGTGTGTGTGTGTGTGTGTGTGTATATATGACTTCCATCAGCGTGAAAATACACACACCCTCACACACACACACACACACACACACACACACACATACATATATATATATGTATATATATATATATATATGAGTTCCAACACACTGAAAATAGATTTTCTAAGTCCGACGCTTCGACTTCCTGTTACCTATTCCTTTTATTATACTTTCTTTCTTTCTTTTCAAAAAAAATCTCTAGATAAATCTAAATTTATACCATTTATATCTCGGTCTTATGTGTCTTACTGGTTGAAATAAATCATAATTTATTACCGTATTTTCGTGATGTGTTAAGCTTTTCCTTGAAGTATATCATATTGATCTGTATTCTATACATTGAGCTCTTTACGGAACTATTTTTTTAATATTTTAAATTAAAAAGAACCACTTAGATTATACTTTCCAATTATGGATCTGATATTATTATCTCTCTCTCTCTCTCTCTCTCTATATATATATATATATATATATATATGTATGTGTGTTTGTGTGTGTGTGTGTGTGTGTGTGTGTATGACAATTTGAAAATTTTCTAATTTAACATATTTCACAAATGAATCGGCTTCAGTCGAAGCATTTTAACTCGCAACTTTATTTGTTTGGGAAATGAAATATAAAACTGAATTTTTAGAGCAATAGGTCAAATACAACTAATTTGACAGACGAATTATACAAAATAAGAAGAAAAAATTATTCGTACAGCAGAAAATACCGTTTTCAGTTGATTGATTCGTGTAAGTATAAATAATTTACATAATTATATTATCAGTGAAGCCTTCTAGAGTATATATTCAATCGAATATTTGTGATAATTCCAGGAAAGAACATCACGTGGTGCATGGAGTGACACTATTGTTATTCTTACGTTAACAACTCGATGGGGAAGACAAAGGAGCTTAGCGTTGATTCGAGGTAGAGTATTATTAACTCCCACAAGTCGGGAAATAGTTATAGCACTATTTCAAACCCGTTAGCTATCCCTAGATCTACAGTACAGTCCGTTATAAAGAAGTTTAAACAGTTTGACACGGCAGAGAATTTGTCTGGGCGTGGAAGAAACCCGAAATTGTTACCGAGAAATGCAAGAAAACTATGTTGCGAGGTTAATATAAATCCAAGAGTTGTTTTGAAAGAGATCGTCAAAAGTTTGGATACAATGGATATCAGCATAAGTACTCACACAATACAACGTTGTTTAAATGGAAATGGGTTGTATAGAAACTGATCACGACGAACCCATTTTCACAAATCATGTCCCAATGTTACTCGGTTTAATTTTGCCAAAAAGTTCTTGAACCAAGAAAGGTACTATGGAGTGATGAAACAAAACTTGAGCTTTTTGGACATAATGATGTACAGAAGATTTGGCACAAGTGAGGCTTTCCTCCCAATGAATATTGTGGCAACATTAAAACATGGAGGCGGCTCGATGATGTTTTAGGGTTGTTTTAGCTCAAAGGGGACTGGACAAATAGTAGCAATAAAAGGAAGAATGAAATCTGCAGACCATTGTGACACTATTTAGGTCGCTAGAAGGAAAGAAGAAAAAAAAGGCGAGAATTAAATTTAGGTGATAAGAAGCCACCACGAAAAGGACACTAAGCGATGTTATTCTTTTTTAACAAAGAAAAATGCTAAAGGTTTTATTCTCATTAGCGAGGAAGGTAAGGTCGCGGATGTGTCGGATTTGATTTGATTCATGACGGCGCAACGAATGGTGAAAATTTCAGGTCGTTCAGGTGACCTACAGGGCAGAATTCTAAATAGATCAAAATTAATTGGGTCGCAGAAAAACGTCCGATTGGATCAACCGCAGAATTACAAAAACAAAAGACTGAGCCATTGGCTATCTACGAATATCTTTGAAAAAGGCATCTGGCTATGATAAGAAAATTATTTTATCAGGAATAATTAACGCCAGAATGCGATCTCATCAGATGACCACCCACTTGATGCTGGCGAAAAGTCTCGATTGATAAAGTCCAGGTGATTTGGTTAAGATAAGACTCTAAGGTTTGTTGTCGGGCAGAAGAAAGGGAAGAAAGGAAAAAGAAAAAAAAGGAAGATAATTTTTTTTCTCTGAGCAAGATTTTTTAAACCGAGGCTAGTCTGGCCACACCCACGCCGCTGAGCGCCCATTGGCTGGATGGTGGCATGAGCGTTAGGCGGAGGTAATCATGTGAAGAAGGAGGGGAGGCCTGTTGCGCCCCCTTAAGGGATAGGTGTAAGATGCCACTGTGAGAGAGAGGGGAAACCCGTTGACACCCTCTGAGGGCATGGTGAGATACCAATATGAGAACAGAAGAAGGTGAGAAGACGAAAGACTTCCAAAAATGGAAAATAATAAAATTTTCCTGACCGAAAACAAAGAAGTGGATTGTGGGTTTAGAATTATCACGGAACCTCAAACCCCGACAAGTCCATCCCGGTTTTGGTCGGCGTCCATAGAAGCAGAGTCGCAACTAGTGAAAACCAGTTCAGTTCGAGTTCGAGTTCAAGTTCGCAGTTGGAGTTACACCAACCCCGCAGAAACCTGGCCAAAAGATTCCACGCAAATCACGACTCAATTTCTAACCAAGAACAATTTATTTTTGAAGAACGACTTAGACTCACACCACCAAAACAAGTTTTACGAATATCACCTGAAGAAACACCAAGAACCAGTTTCTTAAAGAACAAACAACTTAAGATGTTAAGAATCGCCTAACAAACACAAAGTGTCACGAATCCATATAGCGGGTTGGGAAGAAGACGCAGTCCTGTATTCAGCAACCAGATATAAAATATTGTTATCCTTTTTTTTAACTGATTGATTTCGTCTGCTTAAGATCAATTCATAACGTGGGTAGGTTAGACTGGAAATCAAAACAGTTACTTCGGTAACCAGACGTTGGAGGCGAACTGGGAACGACAAGGCTGATACCGAATCTAACCAGATTCCCATCCGAATCACCAAAAGGTTAGAACGTCCTATTTGGTGCCGCGACCAATACCAAGCCAGTTGGTCGTCACGGGACAGGATAGCACGACGGACGCGGCTAGGCAGACGTCACATTTGGCGCAGCGACACCGGGGGGGACGTCACACCATATCAAAATTCTGTATGAAAATCATCTAGGTAGAGGATTTACTTTCCATCAAGATAATGTTCCCAAACATACGTCTAGATCAGTGAGTGCATGGCTTAAGAAAAAGAAGATTATACTTCCGCCATGATCTTCAATGAATCCTGACTTGAGTCCTATTGAAAATCTATGGGAAGAATTGAAAGTTCGAATAAATCGTCGGTCACCAAAAAAACCTTCAGGAATTAGAACGTTTAACCATAGAAGAATGGAAGAAAATCCCAGAAAAGACTTTGTTCAATTCTCATTAAAAACATAAGAAAACGATTGCAGCAAGTTTTTAAGTTGAAAGGTCATCTTATTGATTATTAATATTGTGAAAATTGCCATTTTTTTCTATTTTTCATACTGTACGAATAATTTTGTCTTTTCTTATTTTGCATAATTCGCCTATCAAATTTGTTGTATTTAACCTATTGTTCTGAAAATTGAGTTCTATATTCCATTTTTTTATGCTTATGAACATTTTATATGTTAATAAACACAAAAAGGAATATAAAACCGAATTTAAAACCGGCATCATACAGGTATTAGATTCTGAGAAATGGATAAAAATAATTAAAATTGATGATTGTACGAATAATTTCGCCGTTGACTTTATATCTTATTACTTTAAAATTTATATTATATTGGAGATACGTGTTTGAGTAGAATGTTGTTTTTTTTTTAAATATGTGTAAATTACATGTAATTCACACTTACTAAATCTTACTAACAGACTCGCCTGAGTAAAGAAAACGAGGGCTACAGTAGGTTTCCAACTTGTATACCTTTTTGCAGGGAATTTCATCGTCTGATCCGGCGTGCTTCAGTCTACTCGGTTACGGAGAGTTATACAAGACAACAAGGTTATAGATCTTCTTTTTTTTAATAAATTCACATCTTCTCGTTTAGCTTTTCCCAAAAGGCCTTATCTTCTTAAAAGACCATATCTGCTGACTTTTTATTTCTTTATCCAAAATGTAAATAATTTCTAAGTTTAGTTTTTTTTGTTTTTGTTTTCGTATTTTTTGTTTTGTTTTGTTTTTCTTATTTTTAATCCCACGTTTGTTTCTTATTAAATAATATACATTTTAAGCTCTATAGTAAGAAATGTGAAATTTCTAATTTAACATAGAAAATCAATGAAAGAAATTTAAAATTAGATCTTATCAGAAGAATTCCATGAATTTTAGCAATCTTACGCCGATTTACCAATAGAAGAGCGATAAAATTGGATCTTATTTCTGCGAGAAAATTATTTCAAATTCGTCTTAATGTCTGATCGCCGTCATAGTAAATAAAGGGCACAGTATTAAAAGTTGAATTTAGTTTATTGATATGTGTCCAGTGTATTATGTCATTTTGCGTCACTGTGTTCACCACTCGCCTCCAATTGTGGTTCATGGTGACATTAAAGGCAGAATAGTGCAATGGCTTGCCGGTTCTTTTTTTGCACCGGAGATGTTGAGGTTACCCCGTCCCTCATTTCAAAAGTTAAAGAGGCAGGACCTATAAAGCAGTAGATAGTTTGAATTCCTACTTTTCCTTCTTCTAAAATCGTTGCTAACCAAGGCTATTTACCCATAACTGGGTGGGAACGGAGTCATACTTTTCCAAAGGGATTAGCACGGAAGTAGATGCAATGAAATCGACCGGAATTCGAAATCGGCTCGCCGATTCCTTAGTCCGAGCCACTATCCATTATTAGACTTCTTTTAGCTTAGCTCCTAGTTAAATTTCCGAATAAAAGATTTCATAATTCTGCTTATATATATATATATATATATATATATATATATATATATAACCCTAAATATTTACTATGTGAACTCAAAGCCAGCCACAATAGAAATTGTGTTCTTTTTTATAAAAAAAAAAAAAGCTTTAAAAATTGTATGTGACAATACTTTTGTATCTGACTGTATTTAACATACAGTGGGTACAGTGTGACATTTTCATAGTATTAGTAACGTAGTGTTTTCAAACACCCCTTTTGAAACATTGTAAATGTATTATTTTGTATTTAATATTCTTTTGTATTTAATATTATTTTGTATTTAATATTTAATATTGGGTGAATTTTTGTTTTGAATGTGATAAATAAAAATGACAAATGGGAAAATTTAACTTGGAATAATCGAATTGAATGGTAAATATTTTAAAAAAGTTTTGTTTTATTGCGCTGTTCTAAGCTTTTTGTGCTTATTTTACACTAATGCCTTTGGGAAAGGCATAAATACACTCCTTCTCTTTGCTATGTGTAAATAGTGTCAACTAGTCCTGAGATAGCCAACTATGAATACAAAAGAACATAGCCCCTGATAGAAGATTGAGGATAAACTCTTTTGTAAGGGTCTCTGCTGTAAAAAAAAAAAAAAGGCCAGCAGTTGTGACGTATCATTGGGGAAAAAAACACCTTAGAAGCAAAAAGCGTGAGATCTCGATACAACGACTTTTGCCTTTTAAACAAAATTTTTACTCACTGTGCTAATTTACTATTCTGCATAGCTACAGACATCAATGGGATATTTATTAAGAAAGAGGGAAAGAAACAAATTTAAAATTATTCTAAATTAGCTGACAATTCAACAAAATTCATGTTAATTAATATGAAAAAGAGCAAACAATTTGTTACGAAGGGTTATCAAAATTTATAGAATATAAATCAATAAAATTTCAAGCATTTGAGTTTCTTTTAGATCGCCGACTAATAACGAAGTCAACAAAGATATTGAATTAAAAAAACAATTAAACACGTGATCAGTAGTCAATTTCCCGTCTCTTTCTTTACAATACACTTTATATCTCTTAACATATGCAAATAGGTACAATCCTATTTACTAATCCACTGTACCCCACCGAAACAAAGAGGTTTAATGAGCCCTCTCCTGGTTAGGATAGAACCTATTTGTTTACCTAGTTAATAAGTAATGGCAAGTAAGTGTCGTTCCCGGCCTGTTCCCGGCTCCTTCTTTGGTTATGATCTAAGTCGAGATTCCCAAACTTTTCAGTTTGTTTTCGGACCACCTTTTTTCATCTCGACTGTGTCAGAATTTTTCTTTCCCCATAGACATATTTATTTTTTCCATCCCTCTCTCTTAGCAAGAGAGCCTCTTGATTTAGTCTAATGACAGATTACACCGGCCTCTCTTATTTTTTAGGGTTTCATGTATCCAACTAAAATCAGCTTTCTTTATTTTGTGCATTTGTTTTGATATTTTAGTTTGTTTTCTGGGTTCATCTCCTCCCCATTCATAGCGTATCATTTATAGGTTCTTATATATAAAATATGCTCATTCATTTTTTATGTCATTGTGGAATTTCGTAAGTTCCCTAAATGTATGCGGTATTTTGCTATATGATCGATTGAATGATGATGGATGAGTTTTTGTGGTGGATGTGCAAATTGTAACGAGTGATTGGTTAGTGAATCTGATTAGCTAGGTATAAGAAAGTGAGTGATGATCAGCCCCCCATTTTTAGGACTTGTGCCAAAATTATATTTTTATAAGCAATAAATATTAGGTTGGTTCAAAAATAATGACGTAATAATGTCGTTTTTTGACGTATTTTTAACGTCAAAAAACGACAATATTACGTCATTATTTTTGCACCAACCTAATATTCACTCAGTCCAGATCTGCTGTTTCAGACGGTTTCGGCCCTGACTTGTTGAACTCTCTGCCTTCAGGCAAAATGGAACCTAGACGTGACTATGCCGTAGTGTAGAGTCACGTCTGGGTAGGTAGACAAGCCTGACCCCGTGTATGTGTGCTGGTGTTCACAGATCCACCCTGACCTAGCGTGTTAGCACCTGTTAGGGTCCCAACTATGGGCAAATAGTAGACCCTTAAACTGGGATCGCAACACTATGAAAGTGTATATTAATACCAGCAATAAATTTTTGAAGAAAAAATTATTACCAGGAAGACATTTTTTTTTACCAGCAATAAAAATCTTGTCAGCAATAAATAACCCATTGAGGTTGATATGCCATAAAACAAACCAAACCAAACCAAACCAAATCACCTCTGTTAAAACACTTCCAAGATATTTAAATTTTCGCATTTGCATGCAACAATGCATTCTTTCTTCTTGCAATTAATGTTTACTCTTTTCTTCTCGCTTTCCTTCACTAACTTCTGTTTTTTGTGGCTTTCTTTGTTTTTTCTAACGACACTGTATCATCTGCATACCTTATGTTGTTAAGATTTTGGCCACCAATAATAAATCCTGGTAGGAATTCTAGCTCTCTCGGAATCGCCTTGTATTATAGGTTGAATAAGTCCGGTGAGATGACACATCCTTGTCTTATATCCCTTTCTATTTCTAGTAAATATCTCCTATTTCTTAGTATTCTGCTTAGCTTTTTGAATGCTTCCTTGGCTATCCCAACACGCTTTCAGATCTCAGTGTCACCATTCCGTCCTCTGTTAAAACACTTCCAGGATATTTATGTTTCCGCACTTTGATTTTGCTAACTCCGATTTGCAATTCTCACGTTAAGCTCGTCCTTTTGCGAACAACCATGTACGTTTGCTATTTTATTAAATAAAAGTATAGTTCATAAATAAATTTAAATAAAATATTTAAATAATTATACTATCAAACCTTCTCTTTAAGTGCCCTTAAAACAAAAGATATACTATGTTTTCGCATTATTGTGCCAGTTTCTTCAAGTCCATGAACCGGTTGAGAACCTTCAAACCCTAATTTAACTATCCTTTCAACATTCTGAAAATTTAAAGGGAGATAAGCCAATCCCAAATGGGATATTTATCACTGAAGCTTACAATGCGAAATTACTTCAGTGATCGCAGATTTAAAAATGCACTTTTGAGATAGATTTATTAATTTTGATTAATCCCGATGAACTGTTTGTTCTCTCGGAGAGGCCCCATGTCTTGAGCGCTTATTGGGATAAGCTCAAGCTGAATCTAGTGGAAATCATAGATACGACCTATCGCTAAAGATGCTGGGAAAATAGTTAATTCCCTGTACGGCTATATGACTCCTCCTACTTTACAAGAGTCAGATCTGACCAAAAATGAAGTGCTGCTGCCATATATGGGTAGGAGTTATCTAGAATTCATTTTTCATTCTTGATAGGGTACCAAAGCGCCTCCACATCCTTGTGGGTGATGAATTATTTTCCAACCCGTTTTTCATAATGAAACGTTTCAAGACTCTCGTTACTCTATCGCTATTTCCATGAAAAGGGTTCGGACGAACTACAATTCTTAGTTCCATCTGTTCTAAACTTCACAGCGAAAATTAGATCGTATCTTCTTGGGAGTCGTTTCCAGAAAGTATTGGTTCGTAATAAGAAGCTGCTCGAGTGGAACTTACATCCCATGGAATACAAAGAGAATGACATGACTAATTTTAGCTGTGAAGTTTAAAACAGATGCAATTAAATTATGCCATTCTCTTTGTATTCCATGAGATGTAAGTTCCACTCGAGCAGCTTCTTATTACGAATCAATAATTTCTGGAAACGAATCCCAAGATAATACGTTTGGTCTGGTTTGGTTTGTTTTGGTTTCTTTATTTAACGGTATATCAACACCGCTATGGGTTACTTAATGTCGAATTCTAAATATTTTGAACGCAATATTTATTTTATTTTTATTTATTTATTTATTTATTGGTGATAATAATTGTTCATTGATACAAACTTTATTATTTAACCCATAAGTAGGTGAGAAGAGATGGACCCATACATTCCCAAAGGTATGCACATAAGTGGATATAACGAAGCCAACGGAAATTCGAACTCGGTTCTCAGATTAACAATTCCGAGCCCTTATCCATTACACTATTCACAAATCCAAGCTTACAACGCCTAGTATGTCAAGCGTTCAGATATCGAGGAACTGACCAAGCTCGTCGTTGCTTAACTTTGATGATCGTACAGGAAACGGTGTTTGAACGTGATGTGGCCGTAAGTCGATCACTACAGTATTAATTTGTTCAAGTCTATGAGTAAACGTTATCTTCCCCACAATGTGACCCTCTACCTCGAGTGGCTTTTGGGGCTTGTACAGAGTGGACATTATTGTAAAAAAAACTATGTAGATTCAAAGTCCCGTTTTAGGATCAAAGTGTAGTATCTGTGCTTTGTGATCATGCGGGCTGGCTTCTGTCGAACTCTCTGATGCAGAGAGGAACTCGGAGGAAGCTTTGCCGAAGGGCAAGGTTTCCTTCGGGGAGGTAGACAGGACCTGAACCCGTCCAGGCGGGTTCAAAGGTCATATTTTTGGCCGAGCCTACGGGCTCGCGGGCAACCCACATTAAACCGGCCTTGTGCCACATTTAATCCTCGTGGGTGGATTAATAAATATTAGCTGTGATTTTACTTAAACTCTTCTTGGTTTGTTTTCTACTTATAAATAAATATTCAGTTTCTACATAAATTTTACATTTTTACATGATATTTAATTGCTTT
This sequence comes from Acanthosepion lycidas, assembly GCA_963932145.1. Taxonomy (NCBI): domain Eukaryota; kingdom Metazoa; phylum Mollusca; class Cephalopoda; order Sepiida; family Sepiidae; genus Acanthosepion; species Acanthosepion lycidas. Next base: position 19,053,146 of record OZ010598.1, read on the forward strand.
TCTTTCTTTCTCTCCTCGTCCAATTGATCATTATAATTTCATTCCTGTTTCTAAGTTTACTTATCGAATGAACAACATTTTGGAAATCTTATTTCGCACTTCCAGTTTATCTGACTTCACAGAATACAGACCATTCTCAACTAGCAGAGCGAAAGAATTATATTGGTTGTTCTTGAATGCAATACCCTGGATTTCTTCAGAATCTTACTTGCCGTATATACTCGTATATAAATAGACTTCCTGTATAGTGCGACCTTTGAATTTCTTTGTGAAAAACTTGATTTTTTCATATAGCTGGTATATAAGTCGACCCCAGCTTCTGTGCAATACTTTTAGGCCTACCGTAATCAAATATTGCAGTACTGGGTAGCATCCTGGATATATTTTATAGCAAATAAATGGTTTTGATTCTTTTTTTATACAAAGTTACCCGAAAATGACGAGAAGAACCACTTACCGTAAAATATCTGATACGAAGATTTAAACAAAATACTTTATTTCCCTTATAACTTCTTCAAAAATATTACCTGTCTATAGTGCGACCCCCTATTTTTTGCGTAAAAAACTGATCATAAAAATTCGCACTATATTCGAATATATACGGTAATTCTTTCGATCATATTGAATATTTAAAGTTGCTAGTTATGAAATTTATTATCGTTCCTAATCTCAAACTAGCGAACCCTTCATATCCATCAATAATGAATTCGTTGTGTTCATGAAGTTCAATAGGATATGCTCTCCTGGTCCATATACACGTTAATCTACTGGCCAAAGTGTAACCACCTTGAATTATTTAGTGGGCCAGTTTCCCAGGCAGTAAATCTAGGGTTAAGGTCACCTCTGTAAATCCCTAGAACATACTCTAATAGGGGGCCTCTATTCGCCACTTAGACCATCTATTGTCCCCATAGTATGTTTCATGTCATCTAGAGCCCCACTGACTTTGACAAATTCTTCTTGGAGCAAATCTTGATAGTCATTTTCACACAGTTTCTCTCGTTAGCCTGTAATAGCAGTTGGCCTTTTGGTTGTACGATCGATATGTTTGAAAAGATTTCTGAAGGGAAACTCATTCTGATGTTAGCAACCAATTGCGAAACTTTTGTTCAAGCGCCTTTTCTAGAGCTGTTACAGGGACTGCCTTAAATCGAGTATTTGTAATTTTGTTGTCCAGAGAAACGCTCTTAATGGTATCTATACTATTGAATCCTTTTAACGAACTAATAAATTGTTTCTATGCCAAAGCAATTCTCCACTTTCCTCTTCCTATTTTCTGAGTAAATGTTAAATGGTAATTTTGTCCCTTTCTTCAGTTTAATGTCATCGTTTTCCACCATGAGTGATCTGTACAATAAAGTGTATTTGTCAATTTTGTTATCAGCATCAATGCGGATAGGTTTTCGCTTTCATTCTTGTTTTTACTTGACTGTACTTCTTATTTATGTTATTTTGTTTCTAAAATCAATATCAGGCTGAATAAGAGATAAGACCAAAGGGAAAGTTAATTCTAGAATGGGGATGAGACCATGTTGCCAATTTAGTACTGAGCTCATCAGGACAATTGCCATGTATAAGTATTTATAGAAAATGCACAGGAAAACTACATTACGACGACAAGAAAGTCACTGGACCCCAGGCCAGGACCATTAGCATCAAGAATCTCTTAATAGAATGATTTTCCAAGCGTAGCTTAGATGTGGCACAAGGCCGAAATTAGAGGATACCCAGTGAGGATCGAACTCACTACTCAGTCTTAATTGTTCTAGCGAGTCAAGCTTGGTAACCATTACACTGCCTCGAGGTGCCCCAAGAATCTCTAAATATATAGCTGGAGCCCCAGACCCTATACGGTAGCAATATTCAACAAACGGGCGAATGGTACTATGGTCGACTTATAAATGTGTGAGATAGATTCTGGTGAGAAAAATTGTCTGGCACGACAGAGGGAACCAACTTTCTTAGCAGCTGACCTAACAATTGATTCAATATAGTCTTTCCAGTTCATGCCTACGGAACACAAGGTAAATAGACACCGTACCATATGTGGCAGCAATATTCTAATCATGGACGAATAGAAGATTTATAAATATGTGAGATAGTTTCTGGAGTGAAAAATAGTCTAATACGATACAGTGAACCAACTTTCTTAGCAGCTGACCTAACAGTTGATTCAGTATAGTCTTTCCAGTTCATGTTAGTTGATAAAATAATCTCTAAAACAATATACAACGAAGAACTCATCCGAACAATTTGCATGAAAGTATTTATAGAAAAGGCACAGAGAAGCAACCTTATGGCGATGGAAAAGTGACTGAAACCGAGCCGACAGATCAGGACCAATAATATTGTTGATTCTTTGGATTTTATCAAAGATTTCTAGATAAATAGCAGGAGCAGCGGACCCTATCTGACGGCAATATTCTAAGCATGTACGAAAAGTAGACTTATAGATATGTAGGATAAATTCTGGAGAGAAAAGTTGTTATCAGTTGACCTAGCAATTGATTCAATACAATCTTTCCACTTCATGCCAACGGAAAACATTAGTCAGAGATGTGTAACGAGTCATTCTACTGGAGATTATTATCAGACACACACACTTTTGGGAAGAGTATGTCACAAGGTCCTCAAACTAGCATCTGCAGGTTTTGAATTCAGATTTGTCCTTCTCCTAGACTGTTCGCCACCCAAGGCTATAGGACCAGCTATTTATTCATAAACTGGGAGTAGAATAGATGAATTCATACCTTTCCAAAAGGTATTAGCACGTAAGTGAATGTAATTAACTTGAATTGAATTCGGCTCTGCGATTCCTAAAAAAAGCTGCAATCCATTACTCCACCGTTCCCCCCTCTCTCTCTCTTTCTATATCTCTCTCTTTCTCTCTCTTTCTCACTCTCTCTGTCTGTCTATCTATCTATCCGCTCTCTTTTACGTATAAATATCATTATAGTTCTTTCTTTCCTCTCAAACATTCTTGCCTTCGTTGATTTACTTTTTCAATTTCTATTTCTCGAGAACAATCCCATTTCCATGGGTAATCTCTCTCTCTCTCTCACACACATACATACATACATACATACACATACAAACACATAATCCCGTACATCATAATCCCGTACATGTCTTTCTTGTACGAAATTTTTATGAATCCATAGATCAAAACAGCTTCAGAGTATGAGAGAGCGAGAAGAACATTAACAAACTGTGATAGATAGATAGATAGATAGATAGATAGATAGATAGATAGATAGATAGATAGATAGATAGATAGATATGAATAGACCGAAATAGATAGATAGATAGATAGATAGATAGATAGATAGATAGATAGATAGATAGATCCGAACAGACTGAGATAGATAGATAGATATATAGATAGATCCGAACAGACTGAGATAGATAGATAGATAGATAGATAGATAGATAGATAGATAGATAGATCCGAACAGACTGAGATAGATAGATAGATAAATAGATAGATAGATAGATAGATAGATAGATAGATAGATAGATAGATCCGAACAGACTGAGATAGATAGATAGATAGATCCGAACAGACTGAGATAGATAGATAGATAGATAGATAGATAGATCCGAACAGACTGAGATAGATAGATAGATAGATAGATAGATAGATAGATAGATAGATAGATCCGAACAGACTGAGATAGATAGATAGATAAATAGATAGATAGATAGATAGATAGATAGATAGATCCGAACAGACTGAGATAGATAGATAGATAGATCCGAACAGACTGAGATAGATAGATAGATAGATAGATAGATAGATAGATAGATAGATAGATAGATAGATAGATAGATCCGAACAGACTGAGATAGATAGATAGATAGATAGATAGATAGATAGATAGATAGATAGATAGATAGATAGATCCGAACAGACTGAGATAGATAGATAGATAGATAGATAGATAGATAGATAGATAGATAGATAGATCCGAACAGACTGAGATAGATAGATAGATAGATAGATAGATAGATAGATAGATAGATCCGAACAGACTGAGATAGATAGATAGATAGATAGATAGATAGATAGATAGATAGATAGATAGATCCGAACAGAATGAGATAGATAGATAGATAGATAGATAGATAGATCCGAACAGACTGAGATAGATAGATAGATAGATAGATAGATAGATAGATAGATAGATAGATAGATAGATAGATAGATGAAGAGATTGGGATAGTTAAACAGATAGACCGATATGAACTGAGATGGATTGATCGATCACATAGGTTAAACATTATACAATGAAAACTATTAAATGTATGTCAGGCTAAAAACTTGTTGATACACGGTCGAAAATTCATAGGCACAAACATAGATAGATAGATAGATAGATAGATAGATAGATAGATAGATAGATAGATAGATTTAAACTGGGATTCTATCGGTTAATACCGTTTAAGCATTCAGCATAATCCGTTACCCAACTTTCCACCAATATGTCTTCCGTCTCGTTCCGGTCGCTGTACCTTCAAAGCTGGGAAAGGTCCGTTGCATGTTCAAATGTTAACGAAAGATGAAAATAAACACCGCGGCATTAAACGAATACTCGAGAACTGTTTTCCATAATTTGTGGATGAATAGTTATATAAACAACTACTCCAGACAGTCTCTAACACGACGCAGGCGAAGAATTTAATGTCCACGTGTCAGACTAAGGGGGACGGGATTCACTGACGATATATTCGAGTGAATAAAATGTTAAGTTTTAAACAGTCAAGTCTCGTGTTATCATCTTATCGGCACACCCGACCCCTAGTGATTTCAGAAATAGTGAACTCTGTGACATCAGAACCCGATCCAGAGTCTTCATCCCGGTCACGGCGCCAACTGCGACGTCGGCCACTCCCGTACGTTCGTTCGGGTGGGTGTCGCTCCAAACGTGATGTCCACCTGTCTGCGTCAGTCGTGCTATCCCGTCTTGTGACGACCAATTGGCTTGGTATTGGTCGCGGCACCCAAGTGTGACGTTCCAACCTTTTGGCGATTCGGATCGGAATCGGGTTAGATCCGATAACAGCCTCGTCGTTCCCAACTCGCCTCCAACGCCTGGTTACCGAAGTAACTACTTTGATTCCCAGTCTGCCTATCCACGTTGTGAATTGATCTAGGCAGAGGAAATCAATCAGTCGTCGGGGCCGTAATGCAAGCTGAGTTCGAATGAGGGTGGTATCACACAAATAAATGTGAGAGAAAATAAAATAACAACTCGAAAAGTTCAAGTTATTAAAAAAAAAGGATAACAATACTTTATATCTGTTGCTGGATACAGGGTCACGTCTATCTCCCAACCCGATATGTGGATTCGTGACACGTTCTTTGTTGTTTTTGTTTTTTTTTTTTGTTAGGCGAGTCTTAACATCTAAGCTGTCTGTCCTTTAAGAAACTGGTTCTTGGTGTGTCTTCAGGCGAAATTCATAAAACTTATTTTGGTAGTGTGAGTCTAAGTCGTTCTTCAAAAAATAAATTATTCTTGGTTAGAAGATGAGTTCGGAATTTGCGCGAATCTTGGTCAGCTCTTCGTGGTGGGTCTTCAGAGCTCTCAACTGGAACTCGGTCTCGAACTAACTGCAACTAAAAACTCCCTCTCCAACTCTCATTTTCGCTCGCTGCGACTTTGCTTATATGGACGCCGACCCAAACCGGGGTGGGCTCGTCGGGGTTTGAGGTTCCTTGATAATTCTAAATCCATAGTCCACTTCTTTATTTTCGGTCAGGAATTTTCCACTCCTTTCCATTTTTGGAAGTCTTCTCTTACCCCCACCTTCTCTTATTCTCATATGGATATATCACCATACTTCAGAGGGTCGTCAACGGTTTTCCCACTTCCTCACAGCAACTTCTCATACCAAACCTCTCAATGGGAGGCGGTGGGCTCCCCACCCCGCGTCACATGATCACCTCCGCCTGGCTCTCATTAACATTCAGCCAATGGCGTTCAACAGTGTGGGCGTGACCAGACTAGCCTTGTTCTTAAAAAATATATATATTTTGCTCAAAGAAAAAAAATTATCTTTTTCTTTTCCTTTTCTTTCTTTTGTTTCTCTCTTCTTTTCTGGCCGCCAAGAGGACAATACGACCCGTAGAGTGATAATCTCAATTCTTATCCTAACGTCACGGCATATGGAATTCTTCAATCAGATTTTCGCCAGCACCAAGAGGCTAGTCAACCAGACACACTCATTCTTCGGCGCCAATGAAATATTGTTTCGCTGTCATGTTCAAATTCCAATACAGCTCAGATGTGTTTTCTCTCAATGACACCTCCCATCGACAAAGACCCAACCTAGAGTTGGCTCTCTTTGTGTGTGGTCAACAGATGGCCTATTAAATTGTTTGCCACCATGACACAGTTAATTCTTTATCTATTTAAAACTCTGTAACCACCTGGTGTTTGTTAATTAGCTTTATGACAATGGCTATAAGAATTTTCACCATTCTTCATTTATCAAAATAACATCGCCAAATGTCTCTGTCGTGTGTGGCTTTCCTTCATTATCTAAGCCTAACTCTCGCCTCTCTTTTCCTTTATTTTTTCCTCACAGGGAATTTTCACCAACCTCCGATAATTTGCTTGCCACCATGACACAGTTAATTCTTTATCTATTTTAAAAAAAAAACTATGTATCAACCTGAACTTTGTCAGCTAGCCCTACGATAATGGCCGTCAGAATTTTCACAATTTTTTCCATTATCAAAATAACATTGCCAAATGTCCCTTCTCGTGGGTGGCCTCACTTTATCATATAAGTTAAGTCTCGCCTCTCTTTTTCTTTCTTTTCTTTCTCTTTTTCCTTTCCTTCTTTTTCCCTCTTTTTGCGCCCCTAAATGGTGTCACAATTCCTTAGTATGTATTTTGGATCATTTACTCTATTTCGTCTATATTACCTGTACGTTTGATCTTGAGTAAATTGAAACACATCTTCAGGGTGTTGTGCTTGTATTTTTCCGCGTGTTTATTGCAATAGCCACATGCATGTAAAGATAGATAGATAGATAGATAGATAGATAGATAGATAGATAGATAATGAACATAGCCATACATATAGATCGATTATTATATTTAATGACGCTGCCATCGATCGATAGATAGCTTGATAGATGTAAACATAGATAGATAGATAGATAGATAGATAGATAGATAGATAGATAGATAGATAGATAGATAATGAACATAATGAAACATAGATTGAAAAATTTAAACAAATTGCGATTGATTGATTGATAGATAGCTTGATGGACGTAAACATAGATATGATTGTAACGAATGAATGTGATAGATAGATAGATAGATAGATAGATAGATAGATAGATAGATAGATAGATAATGAACATAACGATAGATATAGATCAATTATTATATTTAATGAAACTGCCATCGATCGATAGATAGCTTGATAGATGTAAACATAGATAGATAGATATGGATTGTAACGATATGAATTTGATAGATAGATAGATAGATAGATAGATAGATAGATATGAACTGTTAAAATATCAATGAAATAGATAAATAGATCGATAGATAGAAGCATGTGCGTGCATTCTTTAATCTTAAAAGCAAGAGTTTTCTTTGCCCTGTTTGTTACATTTTTCCTCATTTATAAAAAAAAATATTTTGGCTTTGATTTATTAAAAGAAAAACATCATTTCTAGCTAAGTATAGACTTGGTCTTTTCACCTTTAATTACTTACAAGTCTATTCTCGCTGTCTGGTGTTATCTTCAAAGGACTTATCTCGGCTTTGCATTGCGTGATTTCAAATTCCACTTTCTCAGAAGTTTCTCACGAAATTCGTTCACTGATTCTATCCTGCGTCTCATTTAAACCAAAATGTCTTCCGTCCCATTAACGACTTAAGTGCGCATGCCTACACAGTCATTACCTGTCAGGAATGGTTCAATGTTTATGACCCGAAACTGAATGCAGCGAGGTCCGAGCTTTTTTACCGAGCTTATATCAACTTAAAAACAAAAGGTGTAAATAAAATTAAAAATGTTTATTAATTACAGTAAATGATCACGTATAAATATCAAGATATATTTGAGACATTTACCTATAGCTAAATGACACGTATCAAAGAGGTTCTGTTCTTTAGCAGCCAGTACTCAGCTCGTAACTTCTACTGTGAACAAAGAATGTGCGTACGGAGAGAGAACGAATTTAGTGAATACCCAAAAATAGAAAGAGGAATAATTCAATGATGCTTTTTCTCTCCGGATTTATGAAGTAGAAAGACTATATTCTGACATGAAGTGGAACTACTCTATTGAATCCATTGCTACAACAGCTGCTAAGAAAGTTGTTTCCCTCTGTCGTGTTAGACAAATTTTCTCTCCAGAGTCTATCTCATATATCTATAAGTCTACCATTCATCCATACCTAGAACTCTGCTGCCACAAATAGCCCGGCGCTACTGCTGTCTATCTAGAGCTCTTTGATAAGATCCAAAGAAAAATCAGCAATGTTATTGGACCCGATCTGGCACCTCGGCTTCACTCACTTTCGCACCACCCATAAGGTTACCTCCCGTTACCTTTTCTATAAATATTTTCATGGTAATTGTTCAGATAACTTTCCGCTATGGTACTTAGACACTTCGAATTTAAGCACAATTCTAGATTAGCGACGAGACGTCACCAATATACAATGGAGCTGGCGAAAGGTAACCGTAAATTTTATGCTAACAGTTTATTTTCTCAGGCTTCTCGCTTGTGGAACTCATTTCCGACTGGCTCTATGCTTTCCAGCCAACTGTAATCTGCAAAAATCTAAATGCAATGTCAGTTGCAATCTAATGACTCTTTGTCTTCCTTTCTTGCCGCTCCTTAGCAATGTTGCTGTTTTTAAGTCTTCTACACCCAGTAATCCCTTGTGTTTCTGTGGGTTTACTGCCTTGCTTGGGGTGAACTCGATTAATAGACACACACACACACACACATATATATATATATATATATATATATATATATATATATATATATATATATATATATATATATATATGAGGTAATATCTCTTGATAATTAGTAGAGTTAATTCCAAGGCGGATATAAATCCAAAGAGACCTAAATGTAAATGTAAAATATGGTCTGAAGAAACGGACTTCCGGGTTCACGAAATAAAATATCACCTGAATGGATTTTTAAGGGTTCTGTATTCATTATATATATATATATATATATATATATATATATATATATATATATATATATATATATATATATAAACAGAGAGAGAGAGAGAGAGAACTATAAGTCTTATCAGGATTTACACACGGCATATAATTTTATTTTAGGATATGCAGTTAACAATATGTTGATTACAGGCCCAGAAAGAAAACTGGAAGCCAAAGAAAGCAAGAAGAAAGGACTATTAACGATCAGAACTGAGAATCGTTAGTTGTCAGCCCAAGTGTTAAGCTACATATTGTGGATACAAAATGAAGTAGGCAAGGAAATTTAACTTGGTAGTATATTAACACACAATGAAAATGTGGTACTGAAATCCGAAGTGCATAAGATTAGTGAAACGTGTCTTCCAGAAACTAAGCCAAAGACTAAGGCAAATGAAATATATTTTCTTTAACTTGGATGAAATATTTTATTTATTAATCTCCAACATGCTGGACCATTTCTTCTTTTTTATGTGATATAGACAGTCATAGCTCTCCACAACTTCATGTTCATGTAGCTTTTAAAATATTTTGTCTTTCTGTTATTTCTTCTAAACCCTGCTCCACCATCCATTTACTCAAGCTCACACGTGATGCGCTGTTTTCCTCTGTCCATCTTGCTTTCAATCTGTCCTGTGACTATCAAATTCTCTAAGCCATCCTTCCTCATTTTCTGCCCTAGAAACCTCAACTGTCTTCCTGATCTTAAGTATAAGTTTCCTGTTTGTTTCCATTTTTTCTAAAATTTTGTCGGAAACCCTACCCCAAACAGGATACAATGGATAAACATCTACCCTTGTTTAAAAGACTGGGGAGGAGTGTAAACCAGACGATAGGCTAACCTAAGTAAATGGATATAAAATTGTGTAACAAAGATGGTGATTGATTCATTCGTTTTTTACGGTTTATCAACCTATTGCAGGTTATTTAAAGTCAGAATCTTTTTTTAGACAGTAAGAATTTCTTTGGCGATAATAATGGTTTAGCGATACAAATTTTCCTAATTAACCCATAGCTTGGGGAAAAGAGGTGGATTCATACATTTGCCGAAGAGTATTTGCACGTAAGTGAATATAACGAACCTAACGGGAATTGGAACTCGGCACTCCGATTAACAATTCCGAGACATTATCTATTACACCACCGCACATCCAAGCTTACAGCACCTGGTATTCCCAAATGGTCATCCATCTAAGTAATGGCTAGGCTCGACTTTGCTTAACTTCAGTGATCGTATGGGAACCGGTGTTTCAACGTAATATGGCAGTAAGCCGACTAATGTTAAGCATATCATGGATAGAAAAAGTGAGTAATAAAAATGGCTTAAGAAAAATAAGAACTACAAGGAAACTTATAGCCAAAATCTGAAATAGAAATTCCAAATGAGGAAAGAGAAGCAGGAGAATTTAACACTCACAGGGTATTTGAAAATAAAAAAATCTGGAAGAACGTGCGAGTAACCTAATGATAAGATTGTGTGAATGGATAGCAAAAACAGAGACAACAGAGCCCTAAAAAGGAAGCTGTAGAGAGCAATAACCGTCTTGATATAAAAAGTGTTCGTTAATGAATACGCAATAAATAAATTTCTGTAACTATACATAAATACAGCAATTTCTAAAGAACTAGTGAATCTAATGGTATTACCAAACGGTCACCCATCAAAGTACTGACCAGTCTTGATATTGCTTAACTCCGTTGATCGTACAGAAACCTGGGTTTCAACTTTTTATCATCACCGAGCTGACTTTACATTCTCACTAGTAAAGAGAGGTAACTGGTGGAACTCAAGAGTGGAATACATCTGAACATTTGCCATGGAAATAGCGATATAGTAACGATAGGCTTGCGACTTTTTGTATGTGGTGAGAGAGAAAAAAGGTCATCCCCACAAGACCACGTAAATTATTTTGAACTCTATCCAGAAAGTGAGGATTAAGCAGCTCTACCCCGTGATAGTTTAACCTGTTCCATAACTTCCCCCATCCCAACTTTGAACGGAAATTCAGTTATAAATATACGATTAACATTGAAATGTTGTGGTGTCTCTTTTATAATATATATAAAAATGATTTTCTCAAGCACTTATTTTGATTGGGCCGGGGAATATAGAAAAACTTGACACGCAAGATGTATACTCAGATCACAGGCCTCTCAGCTGCCCTAATCTCTGGCCTCAATCTATAAGTGTCAGTTCTTAGGGACCCGAAAACAAGAATAAAGACTGCCGTGCGTATAACGCAACCAATTGGCTGTCATGACGAACATGTCTATTATAAATTCATCCATCATCAAGACGCATGCGCAATGACATTACTCAAGCCAATACTTTTGTCCAAGCGTGAACTCATGATACGGTAAATATGTGTCGCCTTTAAGACTAATAAAGAAACCTCATTCGATAAAACAAATATAAAAAAAAATCTTGAAACCCGAAGTTATCAAATGTTAAATGACAAAGCCTTGGGTAGCAGGATAACCCCTTCAGGAAAAAGACTATAATTTTATAAACCTATCAATCTTATTATATTGGCATGTGGAAGGAGAGATGAAGCGTACAAAAACAAGAACCTCCACGTGTATAATATATAATAATAAACTTGCAGAAATGGTCTGCTTCGTATTTGACAGAGATCTGCTGTTCCCCCTAGCGTTTGTAGTCGGCATTCAAACGACGATTAAAAGCAAAAAAGACAGAAATTCGAAACTTACCGTATGTCATATAAACCCCATCCTTTTTTCGGAAACCCCAAAATGACTAAAAACTCCCCCCACCTCACACCGGGTTTTATATGCAAAATTTATACAACTGATATCTGATGTATCATGATTATGCAGACACTATAAATAGATGAGACTTTCGTCCCGTCAAAAATCCTGTTACCCTTTGGAGTCTTAGAAAAACTACATGTTCTGCAGCCATAACAACAGTGGCTTAAGGTAAGATAGTCTGACTAAAGCCGTCCTTTTTCAGGCTGTGTTTTTGAACTCATATTTTTCCTTCTACTATAGTTTCTACTTCAAGACAATTTAACCCATAGCTTGGAGGGGTGAAAAAAAATGAAACCATACCATTCTCTATATCTGTGCGAAAGTGAAAGCAACGAGCACAGTCGGGATTCGAACTCGGCTCGCTAATTTCTTTTTCCGTGTCGCTATATCACCTGTACACCCAAAGCGGAAGGTCTTAAATGCTATCAAATCTGCAAGATCTCAGAAATGGCACATTGATCCTCTATATGGAAAGTTTGACGTAACACAATCTTCCCTTTTCTTGTCTCCATAAAAAGGAAAACGCACCTTAAATCAAATTCTAATAACGCTTATTCACTCGCAAGTACGAAAAACTAACACTCAGTCACGTGACGTTGCTCAAATGCTATTTTTATAGTAATACAAGGCTCGGGAGCCACTCATAGTATGAGGGTGTGTTTTAACAATGGTAGAAAAAAAGGGATATATCTTACTTTCGAAGTTTAGTGTTTTATATATATATATATATATATATATATATATATAGGGGCTTTGTTTGTTTTTTTTTCAGAAGTTTATATATATATATGAAGGAGGTTGTAATGAACTGTACTCAGTGTGAATTTGACAACATTTGTTTCCCATGAATGTATTGGAGTAATACAATGAGAAAAATCTTCTGATCAACTGAGACGAGGCACCTGTCTTCAATGTCCTACTCATTCACACCGACTTCGGATTGACTCATCAAATCGAACAATTCCAACGTCACTCGGCTGTCGATAAATTTATACACATGAAGCCTGTACCGAAGAGAAATATGAATTAAAATGGACGTAGAAGTGAGAGTAGGTATCTATTGTGCACATGCATCTTTCTTCTTCTTCTTCTACTACTACGACTACTACTACTAGTAGTAGTACTATCAGGGTTCTTAATAAATTTTGTTTTTTGTTATCTCCCCTAAACCTTGTTCCGTCATCCATTTACTCAAGCTCGCTAGGAAAGTAATGCGTTGTTTTCCTCTGTCTCTATTGACAATCTGTGAGTATCAAATTTTCCAAGCTCCCTTTCCTCATTATGTGCCCTAGAAATGTCAACTGTCTCTTCCTGATATTAAATATACTCGTCGTTTATGTAGCCATTGTCTCTAGAACTTCGTCGTCGCTCACATTTTCGGTCCATGGTATGCTCAGCATCTTTCCATAAAACCAAATTACAATTTCTTTAAGTCCCTTTTTTCTCTATTTGTCAAGAATTCACTGCCATATATTACTGATAGTAATCTTTTTTTTTTTCTTTTTTTCTGTTACAAAAAAAAAAAAAGCATTAGCCACTATATATGAGAGCGTAAAAAGAATATGACCTTAATTCCACGGGTTTATCGCTTATCTAAGTACATTTTCACTGACACTGCACTTTCAAATTAGATGTAAATATTTGCAGTGAAATTGAAATTTAAACTCCACACTCTATTCAATAGAGTCAATTGTGTGATGATTCCAGTGAAAAGATCCTGAGTGCCAACACATTACTGTCTGTCGGTTGATGACGCTTTGAAGAGATTCTTTATAATTTAAGTATTAACAGACCTTTATAAACCTAACATAAATAAACAAATATGATACAATATGTTTGATAATATTAGCCTCTCACAAGAAAGTTTGCTTAAGTATATAAAGTCATGAAGATAATCTTACAAACGTATTTTTCTCTTTTACTTAGAATTTATTTCTAGTGGCTCAAACACTAATGACTCCATTAGCTTGAAAACTGTTATATAGGAATAAAGTGCCGCTGCTGACACTTGAGTTTGAACATAGATCGCGAGTGAGCAAACACAGGCGATACCAATATTGAATTAAGTAGACCACGTGACCACAGAGGAAACGGATATATGGGAGTTAGCGTGTGTCTAATTGATCGTTGTTTCTATTCTATATTCTATTACTATTCGAATCACTATTTCTACTCTATCTTCTATTGTATACGGTTTGCGACTTTCTTTTTTACGCTATTCACTATACTATTTCTCTATACTGATCTCTATTCGCTGGTTACCATTCGAGCGAATATTATCGAGCAAGTACTATTATTGCGAGTGTTATTCGAAAGCGTCTGACACCAGTATTGTTCAACGGCGTTACTATAGTTGTATCTGCGGTTACAAAGTCTCTACTACAACGAGCTTTACGAAAGTGACTTCAAGTATTTGTTGGCATTACAAAAGTGTAAGAGAGTTCGTTGACATCACAAAAAAACCTTTCCGTCCCCTTATCCAGCTACGAACTATGTATACCTAAAACCTTCAACGTCCCATTCCGATCTTCTTTTATATACAGTGTCCCCACTTCCTACCTTTCGCAACTCGACGTAATGCTTGTTCCCAAACTCTGATCTGCCATCAATTCACAACAAAAACTCATTAGGTAGATTATTCACAGTTTTTCTCTGTTCTTCTTGCATTCATTATATCCTGTGAGTGTCAGATTTTCCAATCCCACTTTCTTCATTCTGATCCCGAGAATTTCCAACTGCCTCTTTCTGATGCTAAGTAATAAGTGCCCTTTTTATTTCCATTTTCCTTTTGTATTTTTCTGATAATCCTCTCATATAGGGTAGGCATACTAAGGGTGTTTTCTGCGCATTGTTATCCTCTTGTCCCAGTTTGTGGGGACTGCTGCCATGTACCCAGAGTAGCTTTTACGTTGTAGGGTATACATATATATGTAGGTTACGTATATCACCTGAAGAAGACTGGAGCGTACAACGGCTGAAACATCGTGAATATGACAATGAAGATGAAGACAACAGTCCGAACAATGTACATTTTGTAAATCAGGGGTGGCCAACCTTTTGATTCCATGCGCCAATATTTTGTACGATTAATTTAAATGCGCCACACAAACATTCACTTCCTTTCAGTACGTGTTGTAATATGGACATATTCTAAAGTTATAATAAAATCTATTTATTTGAAAAATATATGCTTATGACCAGGGGCGTATCCAGGAGTTTTGAAAGGGGGGCCATCAATCAATGCTTTGACTTTTTTTTCTCTTCAGATTTTGCAGAGTGGGACCATAGCAGAGTTTATAATGTTTACATAGGAAAAATAAACATAAATAACTTTAATGTGTCTTTTGATTCTGCTTTGTTTTCGCCAAACCAGCAATATTAGGAGTTAAATTCGTAACTGAAAGCAACAAACAATTCTTCAAGTTGGAATCGGACAGTCGCGACCTTTTCATCAAAAGTATGCAATGCGCCACTTGTAAGCATCCAATGCGCCACTTATGGCGCATGCGCCACAGGTTGGCCATCCTTGGTGCAAATAGTTACAATATCTCATCTTAGAAATATAGACAGCTCCTGAATAAGGTCGGAGCGTACAACGGCCGAAAGGTCGTTAATATGACAATGAAAATGAGGACAACAGTCCGAACAATGTAAATTGTGTAAATAGTTACAATATCTCATCTCAGAAATATAGACAGATCTCAAACGGTAATATCTAGAAGTAGATAAACCTGTAAGCATGTTTTCACTGCGATCAGATATTATCATAGCGAACATTAGCTAAAAACACACACAATTAGACTGTTACAAAAACGAATATCTTTAACTGGGCGCTTTCGCTGACATAATGGTGGCGAGTTTCTTTTTAATGACTTAATATTCCGGAGCAATCGTAAAAAAAACGCTGGGTTTTGAATAACTCATTTCATGAAAGTAATATGCTATGCTTGGCTTAGCCTAATAAATATTCACCTATATGCGCACACCCGCTTCTAACAAGCGCGTGGCGGAGTAGGTAGCACTTTTCGACCATAAGACCGGGTTAGAATGTCACGATTGTCAATTTGTCAGGATACCTGTCTTAGTAGCAAGACCCAACAAACCCGACAAAGTAAATCTGGCAACTGCCGTTGAATAGAGCCTTCATTCACTGGCTAACTTGCGCAAGAAATTTAAACGCCTCCCAAACAAAACTGCTTTCATTTAATCAACACAGCGGACCTTTTCTGCCTGTATAGCTGATGCTAAACTCCAGGGGAGAAACAGTCTATGCCTTCGTAGTCTCAGGTTTTATAGTGACATGAATTACGGTGAGTTATATCGAGCCAATTTCTACGTGGGTTTGTTTACCAAATAATTTGTCCCTTCGCAATCCATCTTGCACATTTATAAAATCTTCCATTTGTCCATGCATTCAATACTGTTACCATATCTGGACTGGTGCTCCTGCTGTACATCTTGAAATTTTTGACAAAATTTAATGAAGAATTTGTAATATAATCAATCCTGATCAGGGTTCTTGAGAAATATATTCATGGCAGCTGTTCTGATGATCTATTTTTGCCTGGCGACCCGGTTAGATGAATTTAAACGCGCAACAAGATCTCACCGTTCGTTCTATTGTTGAATTAACTAAATGCAACCGCCACTTCTACTGTAACAGTTTGGTTTCTCGCACTTCACCTGTGGAAATCCCTTCCTATTTCTTGCTTCCCTGATAACTACAATCTTCAAAAACTTAAATGCAACGTCAATGGCAATCTTCTGTCTTCTTGAACCCTGTTTCTTTTTTGTCCTTTCCTCAATACTCCTCACTAAAGTCTTCCCCTTCCCCTTCCCCTTCAATCTTGGTCACCATCTGTGTTCTAGTGGGATTTTTGCCTTACTTGTGGGGGGAGATTAAAAGGTTAGCTGACTTGTTACGAAGAAGATACATCATTGTCATACGACCTTTCTAATTTTTTTTCAAGGCTAATGTTGGTGGTTAGTTCCCAGCGAGGGATACTTTTATGGCGCGCCTACAAGTTGTTATGTGTTGGGAGGATTTTGCTTTATTATTATCTGTTTGATTATATCTTTATTTATTTGTTTATTCAAGTGGGTGTTTTATATACAAACCGTATTGCACTGAATTTCAATTTGTTTTATGTTTCATTAAAAACGAACAACAGCTTTCTTTTCTGGACAAAGAGTGTGTAAAAACTTTCCAAATGTTTTATATTCCCGAGCGCTTTCAGCTATACCTTTAGCCATTATCAAGGATGATGCAATTTTTCAACTTAACTGAGTTTGTGCATTATGTATATGTTTTAGTGTGTTGTAGAGATGTTTTAATTTCCGAATACGGTTAGCACATTGTGGCCTTGTTCGTAGTTAATATTGTTTAGAGTTGGCTTTTTCTTTTTTATTATTAAAGCTTCCATTATTTTTAATCTTTTTTACAGGTGGATGCAGTTATTATATTTGTGTTTTCTAATAGTATGTTTCTAATGGAGTCTGGTAAGTTTGTGTGTGTGTTTAAATGGGTTCTAATGGAGCTGTGATCAGATAGGTGTAACGTAAGGAGTCTGGATAAGCATGTAGTTGTGTAACTGATGTAATTATCCTACCCACACATTCTGTTTGCGAGTAAAAGGTTTGTGGCTCAGAGTTAGTAAGAAGGCAGTAGATCGGTATGATGGGAGAATAGAATAAAATGATTTACTTTTAACTTAATATGTTTGTTTACCCAACATTAAAACAATACGCGATTGAAACTAACACTTTTAAACTAGCAGGTTCAACACCCCCCCACATATACACCCGAAAAATACATTCCAAAAAACATCATGGCCCTATACGGCTCCTTTAGGGGTCAGCTTGTTTGGCGACCAGGAACGGAACCAGGTCGTTAAGGAAGAAGTGGCTGCGCTGATTTTTCTAAGTAGGCTTGTTTTCCTCAGTTGGAGGTTTGACGTAACATACTCTTCGCGTCACCTATTTCTTCCTTGTGTTTTACTAAGTTTAATGCAGTAAATATTGTTAATTGAACACCTGAGACTCACATAAGTATCTTTTCTTGGGCGTTTACAAATGCCGTCATATGACCCCAGTTCCATCTCATTTCGCGCTAAAATCGCGAAACAAACTGTCCTCTTTTGCGAAGCACTCGTTAAGTCGGAGTAATTTAGTTCTGCTGATGGCTGAAAAATGTGGGAGTGCTTGGGAACTCACCAGTAATAATATTCATTGAAAGTTGATGCACGTTACGATCCGCCATTTTTGTGTATGTGCGTCCCATTGGTTGGGAAGAACATGGGTTTATTATGATAGATTGGCAAACAGCCGCGGACGTCAAAATCGGACACCCTGATTTGGCGCTAAAAAGTATGATTGATTATTTTACATCAGGATAGACCTCATCTTTACAGATAAAAGACTTATCAATGCTTGTTATTTTTCGTGTATCTTCATTTTCTCAGATTGTACTTTTCTTCCTTCTTCTCTCTTTCTATTTTCCTTTCTTTTTTCTTTCTTCTTTCTTTCTATTTGTCTCCTTTCTGTTGGTTTTTCATTATATATTTCTTCCTATTTTTCTTTCTATTTTCTTTCTTTCTATTTGTCTTTCTTCTTTCCTTCTGTCTTTCTTTCCTGTTTCTTTCTCCTTTCCTTTTCCTTTATTTCTTCTTTCTATCTAGTTGCCTGTCGTCTTTCTTTCTGTGTTCCTTTCCTGTGTCTTTTCCATTCTTTTTATTTTTCTTTCCTTCTGTCTTTATTTCCAATTTCTTTCTCCTTTATTTCTTCATTCTTTCTGTCTTTCTTTCCTATTTCTCTCTCCTTTCTTTTTCCTTTCTTTCTCCTTTCTTTCTTCTTTCTTTCTATTTGTCTTTCTTCTTTCCTTCTGTCTTTCTTACCTGTTTCTTTCTCCTTTCTTTTTCCTTTATTTCTTCTTTCTATCTATTTACCTGTCGTCTTTCTTTCTGTGTTTCTTTCCTATTTCTCTCTCCTTTCTTTTTCTCCTTTCTTTCTACATTCCGTTTGTTTTTTTTCAATTTATTTCTCCTTTCGTTCTCTTTTCTTCTTTCTTTCTATTTTTCCTTTCTATTTCTTCCTATTTTTATTTTTATTTTCTTTCTATTTGTCTTTCTTCTTACATTCCGTTTTTTTTTTCCAATTTCTTTCTCCTTTCTTTTTTTCTTCTTATTTGCCCTCCTTCTTTCTTTCTGTGTTTCTTCCTCATTTCTTTCTCCTTTCTTTCTAGTTGTATTTCTTCTTTCTTGTTGTTTTTTCTTTCTCCTTTCTTCCTATTTGTCTTTCTCCTTTCCTTCTATTTTCGTTCTTCTTGCTTTCATATTTGTCTTTCTCCTTACATTCCGTTTTTTTTTTCCAATTTCTTTCTCTTTTCTTTTTCCTTTTTTCTTTCTTTCTTCTTTCTTCTTATTTGTCTTTCTTCTTTCTTTCTGTGTTTCTTTCCTAATTCTATCTTTCTCCTTTATTTCTTCTTTCTTCTGTTTTTCTTTCCTATGTCTTTGTATTTTTCTTCTCCTTTATTTCCTTTCTTTCTTTTTTCTTTCGTCTTTCTTTCTATTTTACTTTCTTTTTTTATCTTATATTCACTTATTGTTTACTTTCTTTTTTTCTTTGTCTATTAGTTTTTGCCTTTCTTTTTATTTTTCCTTTTCTGTCTAAATGCTTCGGATGAAGAGTTAATCATTATTACATTATTTACATGCGGTCTATTGTCCTCATCTTTATTGTTGATATCACAAAGTTTCAACCGTTTTACCCCTCTGGCCTTCATCAGGTGTATATCGATCTGGTTAACCAACAGGGAATTCTGAACTGAATCTTTTATTTAATCTCCGGGGTAAATTGTTCACGATCCATGTCTAGGGATATCTCGGTCAGTTCTCCGTTATTGCTCGCCTCGTTTCTGCTGCGTACACACTGACCGTCACCAAAATGTCACCAAATTCACAAACCAACGCTTTAATCTGCTAAGGTTTTCTCCCACGAAGTCATACTGAAGTTTATTTAAACCGATGATCACGCCATTTTAAGCGCTTTCTCCCAGAAACATAGATTTGCTTTTTTTTCTTTTTCTTTTCATCAAGTCACGACAAAAAGAAAAGAAAATATTTTAAGCAAAATTCAAGTATTTCTCTCAAACAAAAAGCGTCAGACAGTAAATAGTGCGATTGATGAGAGAAAAGCTAAAAGCAAATATATTTACTAGAGAGGGACTAAGGAAAGAGAGAGAGAGGGAATAAAACTAAGAAGAGGAGAAAGTGTGAAAGAAATAAACAAACAAATGATGACGAAAACAAATAAACCAAGATGGAGTTTTAAAAAGAAAAACGCTGAAACACATAAACGGCATTAAAATTAGAAATTAAAAAAAAACATAAATAAAATTGCATAAAAACAGAATTAAAAATTCCTGACACATAAAAAGAGTTTTGAAGACATATTTTATCTTACTGTTTACAAATATATATAAATTATCATATTTTAATTCTGCTTCTTACTCAGTACGTTAGTACATATATATCAAGACTGGCGTATGGTTTTAAGGAGAAATAAAAAGCAAAAATACATAATAAGAAAGAAAGAAAGAAAGAAAGAAAGAAGAAAGTCAGCGAGAAAAAGAAAGAAAGTCAGCGAGAAAAAGAAAGAAAGCTAGAAAGAAAAAAGAAAGAAAGAAAAAAGAAAGAAAGAAAGAAAGAAAGCGAGGAAGAAAGAAATAAAAAAGAAAGAAAGAAAGAAAAAAAGAAGAAAAGAAAGCAAGCAAGCGAGAAAGAAAGAAAGAAAGAAAGGATGCACACAAACATAAGTAATTTTTTAATGGATATTTAATCCGACATTATCTCTTGTTGTTATAAACGGTATTTTAGTGTGAACACGAGTTTCTATTGCTGTCTCCATTTTTTTTCTTAAATAGTGAAATTAAAAACAACCAATGTAAGTGGAGTTGTCATAAGATTCTATCTCCAACGGTAATCGAACCTGTATAACCTTATCATCAATGAACCCGCTCCTATAACCGAAACAAGCCTGTACCAATTTGACCACGTCAGAAGTCGAGTAAAGTTTGAAAACAGCATAAAATAATATAATAATAATATATTAGGTTGGTGCAAAAATAATGTCGTTTTCTCATATATGTTACTATGTGAGAAAACGACATTATTTTTGAACCAACCTAATATCTAGAGATATAAGTGTCAGTCTAAACCAAATAACTAGATATTAGTAAATGTATATGCGTGCGTTAGCGTGCATAGATAGATAAGCGAATAAATATTTACTTAATTTAAGATAAGGTGTGAACAAAACAGTCCTCAGTGTGGTTAGACAGAACTAAGAAATATATATTAATATATATATATATATATATATATATATATATATATATATATATATATATACCTACTTTTGTAGTGCAACTTAAAGTTTCATGGTTTTCCAAGTAGTCGGGCAAGAACTGGTGAATGAAATATCTTATTAGAGTTGTCTTTTTTTAAATACTATGTCTCATTGGAGGGACGCTAAATTAAACGCAGATTCAAAGCTCAAAGTTAATATAATCTGGGGTATAAATTCAAAACGTAGGGTGTAGGTAAGGGGATATTGGAAAACAAAAACAAAGATGCAAGCATAAAGTTTAAATAAGAAAAGAGGGACGTCGTATAGCTTGTTACGCATTAATAGAGGCTTAAATGGTTAAAGGCGAGTAATCAATATGTAACCTAAAATATGTAATGTACATATGATTTTTGGATAAATGATCTATCCGGAATTAAAATAATTTAGGAGAGGTTTTTTTTTCTGTGATTACAAGCTATCATAAGTTCATTCCGTTTGTTAAGTAGGTTTTGGTCATTAATATTTTTGAGGATGAATCTTTTTTCAATCAAACATCTATCTCTCTCTCTCTCTCTCTCTCTCTCTCTCTCTCTCTCTCTCTCTCTCAATATATATATATATATATATATATATATATATATATATATAATTTTAACGTGTGCTATACTTATGGGATAAAGTGCTCAATATCAGCGATAGGGCGTGTGTAAATATAAAAGTCAACATTGAAGTTAGCACTCAGAGGCGACAGGCTGTTTCATGCTAGACGCAATCGTCAGGCCACGAGTGCTGTTTTCTTTCCTCTCGGCTATTTATATATACGGGTCAGTGGTGCATTGTGGGTAGTCTATTTTGGCGGTTATTTTGTCGGAAGTCGTTTATTTATTTATTCTTGAGGATGAATCTTTTTTCCATCAAACATCTCTCTCTCTCTCTCTCTCTCTCTCTATATATATATATATATATATATATATATATATATATATATATATATATATATATATATATAGGTTGGTGCAAAAATAATATCGTTTCTTTGACGTCAAAATATATATATATATATAATGGAAGTGCCCACTATAATAACATTTGAGGTAATAAAGATGTCGGACTAAATCCATTAATTCTTTAGAAATTATTTTGTTTAGGTTACGGATACAAAACTGAGCAGATATGAGCTTTCAAGAAAAATATTCTGAGCGAAAGGGATTTGCTTTCCTTTAAAACGGAAAATATTACCTTGCTTACCGTGACGTTCTTCGATGCCGAGCGGTGAAATGATCCATATAAAATGGGAGATTCCCCTACAAAGAAGGACACACGTTTGGTCCCTGCCGGAGAACATTTTTTGATTAGGATTTCTCGAATGCGTTGGAGATAGACGGAGGCACGGTGGAGTAATGCTTAGCGGAGCGGTACGGATTCAGGTATCGGAGAGCCGAGTCCGAACTTCAACCGAGTACATTCCATTCACTTATGTGCCTAAAGTATGAATTCATCTTTTCTCACAACACCCAGCTATCTGTTGACCCAGACGTCATCCGTCAAATTCCCATAGCTTCGATCTAAAACCAACAATCTTAATGCGAGTACACGTCCCTATCCTATATTATGGGTAAATAGCAGGACAGACTGGGTCCTACAGAGTTGAGAGGCGAACGGTCTAGAAGAAAGACAACTGAATTCAAAACCTGCGTAGGGGCGTTTGGGATCTTGTGGCATACTATATCTGTATCTTTGTCCCAAAAGTGTGGTTGGTTCTGACCAAACCATAACGACTATAATCAAATATGTGCAGGTAGTCTGGCTGTTGGCTCTAAGAACTCAGCTGCGACGGGAGAGTCCAGTTATATATATATATATATATATATATATATGTGTGTGTGTGTGTGTGTGTGTGTGTGTGTGTGTGTGTGTGTGTGTGTGTATTATGAAATGGACAAAGTCCGACAATTATTCTAAGATAATACGGAAACGTCATATAGCCCGATGTGCTTTAACCGATTGAGCTACAGAGGATCGTTCTGTGCAAGATCGATTTTACTGTGGCTCAATCGGTTAAGGCTATATGACGGTTCCATATAGGATATAGGTTCGATTCCTGTCGGAGGACGAATATTTTCTATGAAAATTTCCCGGACATTCAGGCCGGTAAATGTTATTAATACTGTTTATTATAAATAGGGCATTTACTTAAATATTTGTATCTATAAAAAGAATGTATAAACATAAAAATGTATATATGTATACACATATATATATATATATATATATATATATATATATATATATATATAACGACGCGCAGGTCGCAAGCAAAAATTAAGTTGTCAGTTACTCTAGCAAAAACCTTTGATATTTCTACCAATATCCACTATTGAAAACTATCAGACCATAAACAGCTTCAAACGTAAGTTGAACGAATTCTGTCCCAATAATCATAAAGCATTATCGATCGAGTTATCCGTTGACCCAGACATCATCCGTGAAATTCCCATAGCTTCGATCTAAAACCAATCATCTTAATGCGAATACACGTTCTTATCGATCGGGTCATCATGTTATGAAAATATCTGAAAACATTAAGCATGATGTGCAAATGACAGTAATGTCATTGAACCTCACTAAGCAGATCACTTCATTAAAACTAATAATCACGATACCACATGCTTCAACTGAGGTATAATAGATTCAGGAATGTTTCACGTATTCATTCTAGTTGACCAAAAGTTGTTTTTTTTTTTTTTTTTCTATAATGATCTTTTGTTTAAGTCATTATTTATTAAACGAGCCGTCCGGTGTGACTTTAGTTTGTATTAGGTTCGTTTTATTTTACGGCATATCAACACCTTAATGGGTTATTTAATGCCGGCAAGATTTTTATTGCTGGTAATATTTTTGTTCAAAAATGTATTGTTGGTAATAATGATTTGCTGGTAATAATTTTTCCTCAAAAATTCATTGCTAGAAATAATTTTTTACAAAAATGTAAAACTTATTTTTACACTTTCATAGTGTTTTCATCCCAGTTTGGGGTTAACGATTTGCCCATAGCTGTGACCCTAAAACGTACTACCAGCCCGGGTCAGGGTGGACCTGGGAACACCAGCAAAAAAGAGGTGGTTCCAAGACCCTCAAAACTTCCTGACCTGACGCTTTGGTGTCGGACGCAGTTTATCGTTTTACTCAGGGAATAGTTTAATTTTAAACACGCGACACAAGTGCAAAAGAGAGAGAATTAATCACCGAAGTACCGCAGTTAATATAAAGGAAGAAGTAAAAACTAGAATGTCATTCGGCAATGATAGAACCACAAATGAAAACTAAAGAAACATCTAGAGGTTCATTGGGTCACAGTGGAATCACAAATAAAAATAAATGTTTATACATTCAAAAATATACGACCAATATTTTCCTATGCCGGAAACAAATAAATTCTTATAGACTCAAATATAAACGACCAATATTTTCCTATCCCCGAATCAAATAAATTCCTTTAAACGCAAATATAAACGACCAATATTTTCCGATCCCCGAGTCAAGTAAATTCAATTGGACTCAAGTATAAACGACCAATATTTTTCTATCCCCGAATCAAATATATATTTATAGACTCAAATATAAACGAACAATATTTTCCTATCCCCGAATCAAGTAAACTCAATTAGACTCAAGTATAAACGACCAATATTTTTCTATCCCCGAATCAAGTAAATTCTTATAGACTGAAATAGAAATGACCAATATTTTCCTATACCCGAATCAAGTAAATACTTTTAGACTCAAATATAAACAGCCAATATTTTCCAATCCCCGAATCAAATAAATTCTTATAGACTCAAATATAAACGACCAATATTTTCCTATCCCCGAATAAGGTAAATTCTTATAGACTCAAGCAGAAACGACCAATATTTTCCTATACCGGAATGACGTAAATACTTATAGACTCAAATATAAACGGCCAATATTTCCCTATCACCGAATCAAGTAAATTCTTATAGACTCAAATATAAAAGACCAACATTTTCCTATCCCCGAATCAATTGAATTCTTTTAGACTCAAATATAAACGACCAATATTTCCCTATCCCCGAATCACGTAAAATCATCTTGACTCAAATATAAACGATCAATATTTTCCTATCCCCGATTCAAGTAAATTCTTTCAGAAACGACTAATATTTTCCTATATCCGAATGAAAAAAATTCTCATAGACTCAACTATAAACGATGAATATTTTTCTATCCCTGAATCAAGTAAAATCATATAGACTCAAATAGAAATGACCAATATTTGCCTATCAGCAAATCCATTTATTTATGTTATGGGGTCCACCCCTTTTTCATATAAGTGGACTCTACCAAGTGTACCTGGACTGCTGCCGTTAAATACCCAGAGCTACTGTCAGTGAGGGTAGTCGTATAGTAGTCAGTAGTCGGATAGAGAGAGGATATACGGAGAGAGTGAATATACGAACGGAGAGAGTGAAAGGTAACCTCTTGTAGAAGTCAGTTACAAGCACGTAGACTCTAAGGAAGTCCTACTTCGAGACTGTATATATCTATCTGTATTTGCTACTAACCACGTTCCTGGACTTACTAACAGTATTACTCTTTGTATGATTGTGTAAATACATTTTATTTCATAGATTTAATTATTCCGTTTGTCATTCCTTGGAGACCGAATTCATCTCGGAATCCACAACAATTTAGACTCAAAAATATACGAACAATATTTTCCTATGCCGGAAATAAGTAAATTCTTACAGACTCAAGTATAAACGACCAATATTTTTCTATCCTCGGATCAAATAAGTCCTTTGAGACTCAAATATAAACGACCAATATTTTCCTAACCACGAATCAAGTAAATTCTCATAGACTCAAATATAAACGAATAATATTTTCCTATCCCGGAATCAAATATATGCTTATAGACTCAAGTATAAACGACCAATATTTCCTATCTCCGAATCTAATGTATTCTTATAGACTAAAATATAAACGACCAATATTCTCCTATCCCAGATCCAAGTAAATTGTTTTAGAAACGACCAATATAAACGACCAATATTTTCCTATCCCCGAATCAAGTAAATTCATATAGACTCAAATATAAACGACCAATATTTTCGTATCCCCGAATCAAATAAAGTCCTTTAGACTCAAATACAAACGACAAATATTTTCCTATCCCCGAATCAATTAAATTCTTTTAGACTCAAATATAAACGACCAATATTTTCCTATCCCGGAATCGAATATATTCTTATAGACTCAAATATAATCGACCAACATTTTTATTTCCTCGAATCAAATAATTTCTTTTGGACTCAAATAAAAACGACCAATATTTTCCTATTCCCGAATCATATAAATTCTTTTACACTCAAATGTAAACGACCAATATTTTCCTGTCCCCGAATCAAATAAATATTTTAGACTCAAATATAAACGGCCAATATTTTCCTATTCCCGAAACAATTATATTCTTATAGACTCAAATATAAACGACCAATATTTTTATATCCTCGAATCAAATAATTTCTTTTAGACTCAAATAAAAAAGAACAATATTTTCCTATCCCCGAATCATATAAATTCTTATAGACTCAAATATAAACGATCAATATTTCACTATCCCGGAATCAAGTAATTTCTTATAGACTCAAATATAAACGACCAATATTTTCCTATTCTCGAATCAAGTAAATTCTTATAGACTCAAATATAAACGACCTATATTTTTCTATCGCGAATCAAATAAATTCTTATAGACTCAAGTATAAACTACCAATAATTTCCTATCCCCGATTCAAGTAAATTCTTTTAGAAACGACCAATATTTTCCTATCCCCGAATCAAATAAATTCTCATAGACTCAAATATAAACGATGAATATTTCTCTATCCCCGAATCAAATAAATTCTTTTAGACTCAAATATAAATGATCAATATTTCCCTATCCCCGAATCAAGTAAATTCATATAGACTCAAATAGAAACGACCAATGTTTTCCTATTCCCGAATCATATAAATTCTTTTACACTCAAATGTAAACGACCAATATTTTCCTATCCCCGAATCAAATAAATGCTTTTAAACTCAAATATAAACGGCCAATATTTTCCTATTCATGAATCAAGTAAATTCTTATAGACTCAAATATAAACGAATAATATTTTCCTATCCCGGAATCAAATATATGCTTATAGACTCAAGTATAAACGACCAATATTTCTATCTCCGAATCTAATGTATTCTTATAGACTAAAATATAAACGACCAATATTCTCCTATCCCAGATCCAAGTGAATTGTTTTAGAAACGACCAATATAAAGGATCAATATTTTTCTATCCCCGAATCAAGTAAATTCATATAGACTCAAATATAAACGACCAATATTTTCCTATCCCCGAATAAAATAAAGTCCTTTAGACTCAAATACAAACGACCAATATTTTTCTATCCACGAATCAATTAAATTCTTTTAGACTCAAATATAAACGACCAATATTTTCCTATCCCGGAATCAAGTAATTTCTTATAGACTCAAATATAAACGACCAATATTTTCCTATTCTCGAATCAAGTAAATTCTTATAGACTCAAATATAAACGACCGATATTTTTCTATCGCGAATCAAATAAATTCTTATAGACTCAAGTATAAACTACCAATAATTTCCTATCCCCGATTCAAGTAAATTCTTTTAGAAACGACCAATATTCTCCTATCCCCGAATCAAATAAATTCTCATAGACTCAAATATAAACGATGAATATTTCTCTATCCCCGAATCAAATAAATTCTTTTAGACTCAAATATAAATGATCAATATTTCCCTATCCCCGAATCAAGTAAATTCATATAGACTCAAATAGAAACGACCAATGTTTTCCTATTCCCGAATCATATAAATTCTTTTACACTCAAATGTAAACGACCAATATTTTCCTATCCCCGAATCAAATAAATGCTTTTAAACTCAAATGTAAACGGCCAATATTTTCCTATTCATGAATCAAGTAAATTCTTATAGACTCAAATATAAACGAATAATATTTTCCTATCCCGGAATCAAATATATGCTTATAGACTCAAGTATAAACGACCAATATTTCTATCTCCGAATCTAATGTATTCTTATAGACTAAAATATAAACGACCAATATTCTCCTATCCCAGATCCAAGTGAATTGTTTTAGAAACGACCAATATAAAGGATCAATATTTTTCTATCCCCGAATCAAGTAAATTCATATAGACTCAAATATAAACGACCAATATTTTCCTATCCCCGAATAAAATAAAGTCCTTTAGACTCAAATACAAACGACCAATATTTTTCTATCCACGAATCAATTAAATTCTTTTAGACTCAAATATAAACGACCAATATTTTCCTATCCCGGAATCAAGTAAATTCTTATAGACTCAAATATAAACGACCAATATTTTTCTATCCCCGAATCAATTAAATTCTTTTAGACTCAAATATAAACTACCAATATTTTCCTATCCCGGAATCAAGTAAATTCTTATAGACTCAAATATAAACGACCAATATTTTCCTATTCTCGAATCAAGTAAATTCTTATAGACTCAAGTATAAACTACCAATAATTTCCTATCCCCGAATCAAGTAAATTCTTTTAGAAACGACCAATATTTTCCTATCCACGAATCAAATAAATTATCATAGACTCAAATATAAACGATGAATATTTCTCTATCCCCGAATCAAATAAATTCTTTTAGACTCAAATACAAACGACCAATATTTTCCTATCCCCGAATCAAGTAAATTATTATAGACTCAAATATAAACGACCAATATTTTTCTATCCCCGAATCAATTAAATTAGACTCAAATATAAACGACCAATATTTTTCTATCCCCGAATCAATTAAATTAGACTCAAATATAAACTACCAATATTTTCCTATCCCGGAATCGAATATATTCTTATAGACTCAAATATAATCGACAAATATTTTTATTTCCTCGAATCAAATAATTTCTTTTGGACTCAATTAAAAACGACCAATATTTTCCTATCCCCGAATCAAGTAAATTCTTATAGACTCAAATATAAACGACCAATATTTTTCTATCCCCGAATCAATTAAATTAGACTCAAATATAAACGACCAATATTTTCCTATCCCGGAATCGAATATATTCTTATAGACTCAAATATAATCGACCAATATTTTTATTTCCTCGAATCAAATAATTTCTTTTGGACTCAAATATAAACGACCAATATTTTTCTATCCCCGAATCAATTAAATTCTTTTAGACTCAAATATAAACGACCAATATTTTCCTATCCCGGAATCGAATATATTCTTATAGACTCAAATATAATCGACCAATATTTTTATTTCCTCGAATCAAATAATTTCTTTTGGACTCAAATAAAAACGACCAATATTTTTCCTATTCCCGAATCATATAAATTCTTTTACACTCAAATGTAAACGACCAATATTTTCCTATCCCCGAATCAAATAAATGCTTTTAGACTCAAATATAAACGGCCAATATTTTCCTATTCCCGAAACAATTATATTCTTATAGACTCAAATATAAACGAACAATATTTTTGTATCCTCGAATCAAATAATTTCTTTTAGACTCAAATAAAAATGACCGATATTTTCCTATTCCTGAATCATATAAATTCTTATAGACTCAAATATAAACGATCAATATTTCCCTATCCCCGAATCAAGTAAAGTCTTATAGACTCAAATATAAACGACCAATATTTTCCTATTCCCGTATCAAATAAATTCTTTTTGACTCAATTATAAACGTTCAATATTTCACTATCGCCGAATCCTCTAAATTCTTATAGACTCAAATGTAAAAGATCAATATATTCCTATCCCCGAATCAAGGAAATTCTTTTAGAAACGACCAATATTTTCCTATCCCCGAATCAAAGAAATTCTCATAGACTCAAATATAAACGATCAATATTTTTCTATCCCCGAATCAAATAAATTCTTTTAGACTCAAATATAAACGATCAATATTTTCCTATCCCAGAATCAAGTAATTTCTTATAGACTCAAATATAAACGACCAATATTTTCCTATTCTCGAATCAAGTAAATTCTCATAGACTCAAATATCCCGGAATCAAGTAAATTCTTTTCGACTCAAATATAAACGACCAATATTTTCCCATCCCCGAGTCAAGTAAATTCTTTTAGACTCAAACATATAAGAACCAATATTTCCCTATTCTCGATATCAAGTAAATTCTTATAGACTCAAATATAAACGACCAATATTTTCCTATTCTTGAATCAAGTAAATTCTTATAGACTCAAATATAAACGAGCAATATTTTCCTATCCCCGAATCAAATAAATTCTTATAGACTCAAATATAAACGATCAATATTTTTCTATCCCCGAATCAAATAAATTCTTATAGACTCAATTATAAACGATCAATATTTTTCTATCCCCGAATCAAGTAAATTCTTTTAGACTCAAATATACATGACCAATATTTTCCTATCCCTGAGACAAGTAAATTCTTCTAGATTCAAATATTAACGACCAATATTTTGCTATCCCCGACGCAAATATAAACGACCACTATTTTCCTATTCTCGAATCAAGTAAATTCTTATAGACTCAAATATAAATGACCAATATGTTCCTATACTCGAATCAAATAAATTATTTTCGACTAAAATATAAACGATCAATATTTCCCTATCCCCGAATCAAGTAAATTTATATAGACTCAAATATAAACGACCAATATTTTCCTATCCCCGAATCAAATAAAGGCCTTTAGACTCAAATACAAATGACCAATATTTTTCTATCCCCGAATCAATTAAATTCTTTTAGACTCAAATATAAACGACCAATATTTTCCTATCCCGGAATCGAATATATTCTTATAGACTCAAATATAATCGACCAATATTTTTATTTCCTCGAATCAAATAATTTGGACTCAAATAAAAACGACCAATATTTTCCTATTCCCGAATCATATAAATTCTTTTACACTCAAATATAAACGACCAATATTTTCCTGTCCCCGAATCAAATAAATATTTTAGACTCAAATATAAACGGCCAATATTTTCCTATTCCCGAAACAATTATATTCTTATAGACTCAAATATAAACGACCAATATTTTTATATCCTCGAATCAAATAATTTCTTTTAGACTCAAATAAAAAAGAACAATATTTTCCTATCCCCGAATCATATAAATTCTTATAGACTCAAATATAAACGATCAATATTTCACTATCGCCGAATCCTGCAAATTCTTATAGACTCAAATGTTAAAGATCAATATTTTCCTATCCCGGAATCAAGTAATTTCTTATAGACTCAAATATAAACGACCAATATTTTCCTATTCTCGAATCAAGTAAATTCTTATAGACTCAAATATAAACGACCTATATTTTTCTATCGCGAATCAAATAAATTCTTATAGACTCAAGTATAAACTACCAATAATTTCCTATCCCCGATTCAATAAATTCTTTTAGAAACGACCAATATTTTCCTATCCCCGAATCAAATAAATTCTTTTAGACTCAAATATAAGCGATCAATATTTCTTTATCCCCGAATCAAGTAAATTCATATAGACTCAAATAGAAACGACCATTGTTTTCCTATCCCCCAATCAAATAAATTCTCATGGACTCAAACATCCCCGAATCAAGTAAATTCTTTTCGACTCAAATATAAATGACCAATATTTTCCTATCCCGGAATCCAATATATTCTTATAGACTCAAATAAAAACGACGAATATTTTCCTATTCTCGAATCATATAAATTGTTATAGACTCAAATATAAACGATCAATATTTCCCCATCTCGGAATCAAGTAAATACTTTTCGACTCAAATATAAAAGACCAATATTTTCCTATCCCCTAATCCAGTAAATACTTATACACTCAAATATAAACGACCAATATTTTCCTATCCCAGAATCAAATAAATTCTTTTAGACTCAAATAAAAACGAACAATATTTTCCTATCTCTGGATCAAATAAATTCTTATAGACTCAAACATAAACGACCAATATTTTCCTATCCCCAAATCAAAAAAAGTCTTTTAGATTCCAAAATAAACGACCAATATTTTCCCTTACACGTATCAAGTAAATTCTTTTAGACTCAAATACAAGCGATCAATATTTCCCTATCCCCGAATCAAGTAAATTCTTATAGACTCAAATACAAACGATCAATATTTTCCTATCACCGAATCAAGTAAATTCTTATAGACTCAAATATTAACGACGAATATTTTCCTATCCCGGAATCAAATATATTCTTATAGGCTCAAATATAAACGAACAATATTTCCCTATTCCCGAAACAATTATATTCTTATAGACTCAAATATAAACGAACGATATTTTTATATCCTCGAATCAAATAATTTCTTTTAGACTCAAATAAAAATGACCGATATTTTCCTATTCCTGTATCATATAAATTCTTATAGACTCAAATATAAACGATCAATATTTCCCTATCCCCGAATCAAGTAAAGTCTTATAGACTCAAATATAAACAACCAATATTTTCCTATTCCCGTATCAAATAAATTCTTTTTGACTCAATTATAAACGATCAATATTTCACTATCGCCGAACCCTCTAAATTCTTATAGACTCAAATGTAAAAGATCAATATTTTCCTATCCCCGAATCAAGGAAATTCTTTTAGAAACGACCAATATATTCCTATCCCCGAATCAAAGAAATTCTCATAGACTTAAAATATAAACGATCAATATTTTTCTATCCCCGAATCAAATAAATTATTTTAGACTCAAATATAAACGATCAATATTTCCCTATCCCCGAATCAAGTAAATTCCTATAGACTCAAATATAAACGACCATGTTTTCCTATCCCTTATCAAATAAATTCTCATAGACTCAAATATCCCCGAATCAAGGAAATTCTTTTAGAAACGACCAATATATTCCTATCCCCGAATCAAAGAAATTCTCATAGACTCAAATATAAACGATCAATATTTTTCTATCCCCGAATCAAATAAATTATTTTAGACTCAAATATAAACGATCAATATTTCCCTATCCCCGAATCAAGTAAATTCCTATAGACTCAAATATAAACGACCATGTTTTCCTATCCCTTATCAAATAAATTCTCATAGACTCAAATATCCCGGAATCAAGTAAATTCTTTTCGACTCAAATATAAACGACCAATATTTTCCTATCCCGGAATCCAATATATTCTTATATACTGAAATAAATATGACGAATATTTTCCTATTCTCGAATCATATAAATTCCTATAGACTCAAATATAAACGTTCAATATTACCCTATCCCGGAATCAATTAAATTGTTTTCGATTCAAATATAAACAACCAATATTTTCCTATCTCAGAATCCAGTAAATACTTATACACTCAAATATAAACGATCAATATTTTCCTATCCCCGAATCAAATAAAGTCTTTTAGACACAAGTATAAACGACCAATATTTTCCCATCCCCGAGTCAAGTAAATTCTTTTACACTCAAATATAAACGACCAATAAATTCCTAACCCCGAATCAAGTAAATTCTTTTAGTCTCAAATATATAAGAACCAATATTTCCCTATTCTCGATATCAAGTAAATTCTTATAGACTCAAATATAAACGACCAATATTTTTATATCCTCGAATCAAATAATTTCTTTTAGACTCAAATAAAAAAGAACAATATTTTCCTATCCCCGAATCATATAAATTCTTATTGACTCAAATATAAACGATCAATATTTCACTATCGCCGAATCCTGCAAATTCTTATAGACTCAAATGTTAAAGATCAATATTTTCCTATCCCAGAATCAAGTAATTTTTTATAGACTCAAATATAAACGACCAATATTTTCCTATTCTCGAATCAAGTAAATTCTTATAGACTCAAATATAAACGACCTATATTTTTCTATCGCGAATCAAATAAATTCTTATAGACTCAAGTATAAACTACCAATAATTTCCTATCCCCGATTCAAGTAAATTCTTTTAGAAACGACCAATATTTTCCTATCCGCGAATCAAATAAATTCTTTTAGACTCAAATATAAACGATCAATATTTCTTTATCCCCGAATCAAGTAAATTCATATAGACTCAAATAGAAACGACCAATGTTTTCCTATCCCCCAATCAAATAAATTCTCATGGACTCAAACTTCCCCGAATCAAGTAAATTCTTTTCGACTCAAATATAAATGACCAATATTTTCCTATCCCGGAATCCAATATATTCTGATAGACTCAAATAAAAACGACGAATATTTTCCTATTCTCGAATCATATAAATTGTTATAGACTCAAATATAAACGATCAATATTTCCCCATCTCGGAATCAAGTAAATACTTTTCGACTCAAATATAAAAGACCAATATTTTCCTATCCCCTAATCCAGTAAATACTTATACACTCAAATATAAACGACCAATATTTTCCTATCCCAGAATCAAATAAATGCTTTTAGACTCAAATAAAAACGACCAATATTTTCCTATCCCCGAATCCAGTAAATACTTATACACTCAAATAAAAACGACCAATATTTTTCTATCTCTGGATCAAATAAATTCTTATAGACTCAAATATAAACGATCAATATTTCCCTATCCCCGAATCAATTAAAGTCTTATAGATTCAAATATAAACGACCAATATTTTCCTATTCCCGTATCAAATAAATTCTTTTTGACTCAATTATAAACGATCAATATTTCACTATCGCCGAACCCTCTAAATTCTTATAGACTCAAATGTAAAAGATCAATATTTTCCTATCCCCGAATCAAGGAAATTCTTTTAGAAACGACCAATATATTCCTATCCCCGAATCAAAGAAATTCTCATAGACTCAAATATAAACGATCAATATTTTTCTATCCCCGAATCAAATAAATTATTTTAGACTCAAATATAAACGATCAATATTTCCCTATCCCCGAATCAAGTAAATTCCTATAGACTCAAATATAAACGACCATGTTTTCCTATCCCCTTATCAAATAAATTCTCATAGACTCAAATATCCCGGAATCAAGTAAATTCTTTTCGACTCAAATATAAACGACCAATATTTTCCTATCCCGGAATCCAATATATTCTTATATACTGAAATAAATATGACGAATATTTTCCTATTCTCGAATCATATAAATTCCTATAGACTCAAATATAAACGTTCAATATTATCCTATCCCGGAATCAATTAAATTGTTTTCGGTTCAAATATAAACGACCAATATTTTCCTATCTCAGAATCCAGTAAATGCTTATACACTCAAATATAAACGATCAATATTTTCCTATCCCCGAATCAAATAAAGTCTTTTAGACACAAGTATAAACGACCAATATTTTCCCATCCCCGAGTCAAGTAAATTCTTTTACACTCAAATATAAACGACCAATAAATTCCTAACCCCGAATCAAGTAAATTCTTTTAGTCTCAAATATATAAGTACCAATATTTCCCTATTCTCGATATCAAGTAAATTCTTATAGACTCAAATATAAACGACCAATATTTTCCTATTCTCGATATCAAGTAAATTCTTATAGACTCAAATATAAACGACCAATATTTCCCTATTCTCGATATCAAGTAAATTCTTATAGACTCAAATATAAACGACCAATATTTTCCTATTCTTGGATCAGGTAAATTCTTATAGACTCAAATATAAACGACCAATATTTTTCTATCCCCGAATCAAGTAAATTCTTTTCGACTCAAATATAAACGACCAATATTTTTCTATCCCCGAATCAAGTAAATTCTTTTCGACTCAAATATATACAACCAATATTTCCTATTCTCGAATCAAGTAAATTCTTATAGACTCAAATATATACGACCAATATTTCACTATCCCCGAATCAAATAATTTCTTTTAGTCTCAAATATAAACGACCAATATTTTTCTATCCCCGAATCAAGTAAATTCTTTTAGACTCAAATATACATGACCAATATTTTCCTATCCCTGAGACAAGTAAATTCTTCTAGATTCAAATATTAACGACCAATATTTTGCTATCCTCGACGCAAATATAAACGACCAATATTTCCTATTCTCGAATCAAGTAAATTCTTACAGACTCAAATATAAATGACCAATATGTTCCTATACTCGAATCAAATAAATTTTTTTCGACTAAAATATAAACGACCAATATTTTCCTATCCCGGAATCAAGTAAATTCTTTTAGACTCAATTATAAATGACCAATATTTTCCTATCCCCGAATCATGTAAATTCTTATAGACTCAAATATAAACGACCAATATTTTCCTATTCTCGAATCAAGTAAATTCTTATAGACTCAATTATAAACGACCAATATGTTCCTTTCCCCAATTCAATTTAATTTTTATAGTCTCAAATATAAACGACCAAGATTTTCCTATTTTTGAATCATGTAAATTCTTATAGACACAAATATATACCACCAATATTTTCCTATCACTGCATCAAATAAATTCTTTTGGACACAAATATGAACAATCACTATTTACCCACCCTCAAAATGTAAATCAAATATGAACGACCAGTATCTACATATCCTCGAACCAAATAATTGCTGACAAACTGAAATGGAATCAACCAATATTTTCCTATACGAAAACCAAGTGCCTGAATAACGACTTAAGTCTTTTTTTATGTTGGGGAACAGATTATAGTCAGATGGGATGAAATCAGGAGAAAACATTATGGAGTCGATCAACCAATTCAAAACCACTGTCGCGCACAGCAGCCATTGAAACCAAAGTACTTGAATGCTGAAGCATCGTTCTGGTAAAATTATGGCCCCTTTCGTCAATTATCCTAGGTATTTGGTCTTGATAGCCTTTTATAACTGACTCAACAAGTTGATATATTACTCTACATAGATGGTGTGCCCCTTTTGAAGATAGTTAATAAAGAATGGCTTTTGCATGTTCCTAAACTGAGGACATCACCTTCCCTGCAGATTAAAAGAACTTAGCCTACATTGAAGCAGGTGAGGAGGATAATTTACACTGCATGAATTGTCACATTTTCTCTGGCTCAAAGTTGTGAACCCAGCATTTATCTCGGGTTAAGAGACGTTCAAATAAACCAGCTGGATCTGCCACAAACAATGTCAGATTTTCCTGTGATATGATCAAAGGTATACGCTTTTGATCAGTTGTCAGAAGAAGTGGCACCCATCCAGCAGAAACCTCCGTCACATCGAATTCGTTGAATATTCTCAACTCTCTCACGGGATAGGCTAATAACATTAGCTATTTGATTCATAGCCAATTACCGGTCACCCACCACCATGTGGGGAACAAATCAATGTTTTCTTCAATGGTGTCAGTTGAATGTCGTCTAGACCTTGGGTCATCTTCAAAACTCTCCCTTGCTCTCCTAAATTCAGTTACTCACTTTTCCACTGTTGATAAACATGGATCATCATCCTTTAATGTAGCAAACATGTTGACATAAATGTCCTTGGAACTAAACCGTTTTTCTGCTAGTACTTGATATCACCAGAAGCCACTACTAGTTACGTCTGAAGTCGTCCTTGAACAGTAAGATGTCAGTTTACTTAGATAGAAACAATGCAGTTAAGAAGAGTTGAAGTTAATGCATGGAAGATTTCGCAGGTCTATCACATTAATAATGTGAAGTTTCTAATGTTAACTTTGCCTAGCACAAAACCACAATTAGAAGTCCTAAGTGACGGCTTATTTCACTAATCAATATTAAGATTATACAATACGATCATTCCCCAACAACCGGGCACCTATGTAGAGTGTATCTTGGCCGAAAATTTGACCTGTTGACATGACGTGAAATATACTGGCAGCATCGGCTACAGAGACATAAGAAACTGTCCACAAAACAAACTTCTTTTCGTGTGAATTCTTATAGACTGAAGTTCAAAGCCAACCAATGCCTTCTTATAAACTCAGGTGTACACTCGACTAATGTTTACTGATAAACCCCAAAAATCTTTACGTATAGGCTCAAAATTAAAATCCACATATGTCTACGTAGAGACTCAAGAATAAATCCGACCTATAGACTCAAGTACAAATCCGACGTATAGACTCAAGTATAAATCTGACCTATATACTCAAGTATATGCTCGACTGATGTTTACCAATAAGATTCATATACAATCCTAACAAATCTTCACCTTTACCTTCGAGAATAAACTCAGTCAAATATTTACCTATAAACTCAAGTATAATAAAACAAATGAACAAAGGATTATATCTCGTAAAATAA
Source organism: Acanthosepion lycidas (assembly GCA_963932145.1). Taxonomy (NCBI): domain Eukaryota; kingdom Metazoa; phylum Mollusca; class Cephalopoda; order Sepiida; family Sepiidae; genus Acanthosepion; species Acanthosepion lycidas. The sequence continues at coordinate 19,091,836 of OZ010598.1, forward strand.
CAAACCTACCCACAAAGCGAATGTTCCTTCAAACATGTTTTATTAAATAAAGGTAAAATTTTGTGTTATATTCGTTTTAATAAACTTTTGCTATGTTAGCAGCTTAGATTAAAGTGTAAAGGAAATGTCCACAGTCTGTGTAGGTTCTTGTTAGGATACCCCGAGGTTTTGACTGGTTTCAGTCATTAGCAAGAATGAAGGAAAATATTGAATGAAATTTAAAGATGGTGCGGTAGTTTTCATCTTTTGAAAGATGCCAAATTTGTATTTTTGGATGTTTATGTTGTCTTGTAGCCGTGGTGTTATTTTTTTTTACTTTGGAAAACGATGTGGAGTTTTATCATCGTGACGTTATGTGGATTCTAAGAATTTTAATACATTATCCGATGCTTATGACAATCAAAAACTCATGTCACTAATGGCTGTTTTCACATATCTGAATGAATAATTGTTGCTGAGATCCACCCAGTAAGCACACACACACGCACAGACACATACATATATATATATATATTGTTGTGAGACCGTAACATACCTACAACATGGACGCTTCCAGGACTATATAAAGTATGCGATATAACACTCTAGGAGAAGAGGACGAAAGAGAGAGAGAGTATTCTAATACCGTAGTATCAGCCGCGTACGACTAACAATATTGGACACTAGCACATAGTAAGCTCCGCTTACACTTACACTATCTTTGTAACCTTTTTGTTTAATATATCTTTCTTACCTCTAATCCGTGTTCCGTGTTTTCCTTCCGTGGTCCCGACTTTGGGCCCACATCATATATATATATATATATATATATATATATATATATATATATATATATATATATATATATATATATTGTTATCCACAGACAGACTGTTTGGCTGTATCAATCCGGGATGGAAACCCGACTGATTTGGCATCAGTTGGTGATTTTACCCCTGAGGTATCAGCGCCCGATTGAGAGAAAGGCTAATTTTTACGTACTTACTCTTTGAATAAACTCGCCAATGACTGAGAGGGCTCAATTCATGGAAGAGCTTTGCTATATTAGCAATAATTGTCATTGTTAATAAATTTGCTGAAATGTTTTCGATCTAAAGAAGGAAAGCAACATTATAAAGGAAAAAAAACAAAATATTTTTAGAGAGATTGTATGAGAAGAAGAATAAAATGAATAAAAAGACAAGAGCCATATCTATTCTTAGACAACGTGTTTCGTCCTCAGAGGGACTTTATCAGCGCAAATATATGTGTTTATATATTAAAAAACAAAGTTCATCAATTACCTTTTAGCAACCTGATGAAAATTTAATAAACGTTCTCAAATTTAAAGGCCTTGATAGGCCAATGACATCCTTGCTTTTGTATATAAACACGTGCATTTGAAAAAGCCGCCAATTAAGTGTTCCTCTTGTCATTTTATTCACACACACACACACACACACACACACACACATATATATATATATATATATATATATATATATATATATATATATAATTTAAAGAAAAAACACCACTTTAAGGTTAAAACAAAAACAGACCACTTTAAGGTTAAAGTGGCCTGTTTTATCTTTAAATTAAATTATTCGCTCTGACTTAACATTGAGCTCTCCGGATCTTATCCTCCTTGGGATTATCCATACGGATTACCAAGGTTTTGATATATATATATATATATATATATATATATATATATATATATATATATATATATATATATATATTGTGTCTTGTATATGTATTCACCCTCTTGAATTTTCCACATTTGTCACGCTACAATCACAAATTAAAATGTGTTTTATTGGATTTTATGCAATGAACCAACCCACAATAGGGTATTATTTTAAAATAGAAGGGAATATGTTACATTTTTTCAAATGTATTTACAAATAAAAATCTGAAAAATGCTGAAGACATTACCTACTTGAAACCCCTAAATAAAATCCAGTGCAACCAACTCTCTTCAGAAGTCTTCAGAAGAGTTTTCTTAATACTAGTATTCATTAAAACCATTTTTATTATAATACATTTATTAGAATTTTGATTTTTTTATGACAATAATAATAATAATTGTTTTGAAGGTAAAGAATGGTGTGCGAATGACGTGGTAAATAGTTTCAATACTTGAGTGATTAATATATTTAATTATTGACATATTTATTATTGATATATCATTATTGATATTTTTGTATAATCAATACTATATGTTTTCCTCGTATGTTTGCTTGAACGTCTAAATTACGTAAAAATAAAAATTATACTGATATCTCATTTTAACAGATACATTTAGCAAAATAACACAAAAATATCTTGAAATACTAAAGAGTAAATTTATACAATATAATCGCCATTTTCAATGACGACTTCTAGACGACTTCGGAATCTCTTGCAACTCTTCTGGGCGGTCTCCTTGATTAAGATGGTGAATGCTGCCATAATCCTTGTCTTCAGTTCATCCTTGGTGTTGCAAGTAGTTTTGTTGCTCTCTTGCTCAACTGCACCCATACATAATAGCCAAGTGAGTTGCAAGTGATATTAGGTGGCCAGGTGTAATGACTACCCCCAAAAATCGTCCCTCTAACAGATGATTCTGGAGGATTAATCACTTTTAAGAGAAAAAAATAGCTTTAGAATTACTTCATTATTTAATCTGAGATTTAAAATCATGACGAGATTTTCGCTTTTATTTTCTTCAACATTTTGTGCTTTTGAAACTGTTTTTTCGACATTATGTTCATATGTCATTTAGTGAGTTCGACTCTTTTTTTTTCCCGTTCGGAACATTGCCCATTCGACACTTTGTTCATTCGAGACTTAGCACGTTCGAAACTTTGGTCATTCAATACTTAACCCGTTCGAAATTTTGTCCGTTCGACACTGTTCATTCAAGTCTTAGCCCTTTTAACACTTTGTCCGTTCGACATTTTGACAGTTCACCTCTTAGTTTGTTTGATATTACGTCCATTCGTCATTTTTTCTTTCGATAATTTGTTCATTAAATTTTAATTTTAATCTAATATAAAAACCTTCATTCTGTCTTGTAAATGATTTTTAGTCCCCTTCTTCTCGCTTTCGTTCACTAACTTCTGTAGGATATTTTATAGTTTCCTTCCTGTGTCATCTGCATATCTTAAATTGTGACGACTGTGAGTGCCAATAATAAATCCTGGTAGGACTTCTACTTCTCTCAGAATTGCCTAACTGTATATATTGAATAAGTCCGGTGAGAAAACACTTAGAGCAACAAAATATAAGAAAATGTGGAGAATCGTGATTGCTCACACCATGAAAAGATATAGAATTTAAAAAAAATAAGAAGCCCATTAGTTCGTCAAACCTATTGTACAATTTTCTTTTTTGACAGCATAAATTTTGATCGCAAGTTCTTTTTCTAATCTTATTTTTTTGTATATACCTGTGACTTCTATTTCATCACGAGCTTTTGCTAAGACACGTTGCGGGTGTGAAGAAGCATGTCGTAAAGCGCTCAACCAACTTTACTTCGATTTTCAACTTGCCTGCTTCTATGAGGCTCCCACCAACCCCCACTGATACAAGCCCCCCCCCCCCACCACCACCACTAACAACCACTTCACGATTTCACATTACCATATTTATGCGAGCAATTTAACTGCGTGTTGTGTTCACTTTGCAGTGCTTCCAACCTCTCGGGAATATCACGCTATGCGTGCATCTATTACGAGTTATCTCCCCCTAGCAGCATTTCCTTTACCACTCTTTGCCTTTCTACCTCTAACTTACGTACACACATACGCATATACACTGAACAATGTCCATTCACATATTTCCCCAGTTAAATTTCTGCACTTGCTTGATTTTGATGCTTCCAATTAACAACTCACATCTCTCTCTATATCTCTCTCTCTCTATCTCTCTCTCTATCTATCTCTCTCTCTATCTATCTATCTCTCTCTCTCTCTCTCTCTATCTCTTTTCGTGATAAAAATTACTCTTTCTTTTTTCCCGCACTTTCGCTAAAACTGAAAACAATTTCCTTTCTTTTTTGCTTCAAGCAAATACACGCTCTTATGCTTTCTGCAGCACTCCGCACTATTATATATTACTTGATCTCTATTTTTCTCTCACACATTCCTCTCTCTCAATTTCCTACTGTCTCTCTATTATCTCCTTTATTATCCCTCTCTCCCCTCCTTAAATCTCTGCATTTTATTTTCCTCACTCTCTCTTTCTTTCTCTCTCTTTCTCTTTCTCTCTCTCTGTCTTTCTCTCTCTGTCTTTCTCTCTCTCCCAACCTCTGTATCTCCCTCTCTCTATTTTCCTCTTTCCTCTCTGTATTCTTTCTCCATCGCCCTCTCTATATCTCCCTCTTTCTCTTTGTGTGTCTCACCTTTTCTCTCTACTCTCTCTCCTTTTCAATTTCCCTTCTCTAAATCTTCCCCACTCTACACTCTCTTCTCTTTTCCTCCTTATTTTCATGCCCTACTCTCCTCCCTATCTCTAGCTACCTTTCTTTCCTTCTCTATCCTCTTTATCTTCCACTATCTTATTCTCTTTTCTCTCTATCTCCCTGCCACTCCATCTTTATCTCTTTTTCTTACCCCAATCTCTTGCTTTCTCTCACCATTTGTCTCCTTTCTGCCACTTTGTCTAAATCTTCCTTCACTCTCTCTCATTCCATCTCCTTTCTCCTTCCTATCTCTATCTCCATTCCACTTTCTCTCTTTTTTTCTATCTCTCTTTCTCCTCTCTCTCTCTCTCTATCTATCTATCTATCTATCTATCTCTCTTTCTATATATATATATATATTTACACAATTTACAATGTTTGGATTGACAGACTCATCTTTGTTGCCATAGTAAAGATGTTTCGGTCCTTGTACACTACGACCTTCTTCAGGTGATTGGAATTTCGAACCGAAATCACCTGAAGAATGCCGAACATTGTAAATAGCGTAATTACAACACCTCATCCCAGAAATATAGACAGATATCTATAAATATATATGTGACTATACCGGGTGTAAAAGAAAAATTCTCCAAAGCGTGTAACAGCATAATTATTCATCCCATAAAATGTTTAATATCTAAAAAACTAAATTGGGTTTCTTTTCTTTTTTCCAAGTTTTCAGATAAAACATTTAGTCATCTTCGTACCTCTTGTCATAAGAACCACTGAAAAATTCTTTGAGTTATTCAGCTAGAAAAAGAACGGGTTAAAATCATTTTGTGTCAGCTACACTCTATCCTCCCAACTGAGCAATGGTAAGAGGGAAAAGGACATTGAGGCCTTCAGTAATGGTACCAACATTCATATTCTAGCTTCCATCTTCAAAATCCATTCAGGAACCATCAAGAGAATGATGAATAAATTTTAAAAAGAGGGTACAGTCGAGAGGAAAATTGAATCAATAGTTCATAACAGGCAGAGAGATCATCATTTCAACTTAGAGATAAAGAAATCAATTAGAAAAGATCCAACTCAATCCATAAGACGTTTGCCACATGAAAGAGGAGTTTCAGCTATGACAGTCCAAAGAGCAGTTTAAAAAAAGACTTTTAAAATGAAAGTGTACGTGAAACCTGTGAGGCACCTTATTAGTCCAGGACAGAAATGATCCTAGAATAATATATATATATATATATATATATATATATATATATATATATATATATATATATATGAACTTTATATAAATCCTTCATGAGCTTCCGATCCTTAGCTATGATGAATTAATGATGAACATGTCATTTTCGTTTATGATCGATTTCATCACGATTCGTCTGTTAAGCTTTGAGAGTAATTACACATTCTTATAGCTCAAATTAGAGTCCAGAAGTGTTATAAAAGCCTCAAAGAATTCCAATAAGATATTTTTAATCATTTCTAAGATATAACAGTTCAAAGTTTAATCTAACAAAAGATGAAAGCATACGAAAGTATGGTGTACCTAGTGAGGATAGAAGTCACTTTTCAGTCGTAACTGATCCAGCGAGACAAGCTTGCTAACCATTACACTACGCCTAGGTCCCCGCGTTACACCCTGTATATCTTTTAACGTGTGGATTTACATCTACAGAAATACCCAGATAATTATTTCTATTTACGATATACAGTTCACCACCTTCATCTCATTAAAGCGAATAAAGACCACTTTAGAAACTTCCACTAACCCTTCAATAACGTCAATGCAGTGACCATTTCGAAGAATTTGGTACATTGTCATTAGGAGAAAATATAAATCAACAATTTAATAATGTCCATATGATAATGGTAAGATTCACTGGAAACGTTCGGCATTTATTGACTCGGACTGTCAGTTGGAATTTATCAAATCTTTCACTTAAAAAAAGATAAAAGGCATGGTTATCAGCAAAAGGATGAGCCCAAGATGCAAATGACAAATCGGGGATATTAAAATCAAATATGTAGAGAAATTTAAATATCTGGGAATTGTTTTAACAGAGGACGTAAAGAGCGACAAAGATTGATTTCAAAATCTAAGTTGAGTATTAAGAGATAGAAAACATTCGTTAGAAACAAGCAAATAGTATTGAACTGTTACGTGATGTCTGTCCTTTTGTATGGCAGCGAATGCTGGACAATCTCCTCAAAAATTAGGAAGAGACTTGAAGCAAAAGAAATGTGGTTCTACAGAGAAATACTGAAGATACCATGCGCCGAAAATGTGAGAAACAACGAAGTTTTGGAGAGAATGGAAACAAAAAGGAATCTTATGCTTAACATCAGGAAGAGGCAGTTGAAATTCCTGGGTCACGTAATGAGGAAGGAGAGTTTTGAAAATCTGATACTCACGGGACAGATAGAGGGAAAGAAGAACAGAGGAAAACAATGCATAACATAGTTGATGGGCTTGAGCAAATGGATGGCAGAACAGGGTTTCGGAAAAATAACCAAAAAAAGAAAACTTATTAAAACCTACAGGGGACAGTGGAGATGAGGGGGGGAGAGCTATGATTGCCTACACCCTGAAGGGACACGGTACATAAAAAGAGAATATCGTTCTTTATAGTTTATAATTTTTGTTTAAAATAGTGTGGAAAATCATCTGCTTTCCATTTTATTTGTTTTGGTTGTTGGATGTCTTCAGGTGATGTTGTTTATGCTAATTAGTAAAGTTCCCTTTTTATGTGTGATTCTGTAATGTTAGTTTTTAAGCTCTGATGAAGACTTTTTTAAAAGCTAGACATTTCATTTGTTCAAGCCATTTTAATCATTGTCTGAGAAAAATGCTGTATATAGTTTGAAATTTATAAAATATTTCTCTTTAAAATATTTTCAGGAAAATAGGCTTCTCAAGTCCAGTAGTTGTTATCGCTCTTTCTAGTACTAGGTTTCCATCATAACCTTTTGTTTAACGTAGTGTGGAAAGTCAACATATAGTGCTATCCATTTTATTTCTTTTGGCTGCTGGATGTCTTCAAGTGATGTTGTTTATGCTATTTGATAAAGTTCCTCTGTGTGTGTGTGTGTGTGTGTGTGTGTGTGTGTGTGTGTATGTGTCTGTGTGTGTGTAAGTAATTCTGTAATGCTAATCTTTAAGCTCTGATGAAGAATTATCTTTAAAACCTAGACATTTTACTTTTTTTAATCCATTTTAACCATTGTCTGAGACAAGTGCCGTATATGTCTGATTCAGTTGGACAACAAGCATGGTATCCCTATAAGAATCTTGAACTGACGATGCTATTTAAGAACATGACTTGAGTGATCAGATTAATGTTTTTGTAGTATCTTATGGTGTTAGACAAAACTACTCTTAACGCAACCTAAGTGATACTTTAACAAGAAAAAACAGCTTCTAACATTATATGTATAGTTCAAGATGTACACACTTTTCTTTTTCTTGCCATCAGTCGATCTATCTATCTATCTAAGCCTATTAATATATATATATATATATATATATATATATGTATATATATGTATGTATACATTATATACATATATATATAAACCTACATATCTAAGACTATTCATATATATATATATATATATATATATATATATATATATATATATATATATATATCAGTCAATTCATATCTATCTACCTATCTGAACTTATTCATATCTACATATCTATCTCAGTCTATTCATATCTATCTCTCCGTCTACATATCTATCTATTTATCTCAGTCTATTCAAATTTATCTATCTTTCATAGCCGATATAGTCATGTGAACTCTAGGTGTCACGGCTCATGGCAATCATCAGACCAAAGGCATTTGAACCGAATTAACTTAATGGCTGGTTATGCTCGTTTTCCGATCGCAACCGTCCGCCATGTGTATTTGTCCAACGAGGGGCCACCTGTGGTTTATACTGCAAATATCTTCGGCGGACCTTAGTTACAGTTTCTGGGAGAAAGTGAGTGCAAAATACGTCATGATCAACCAGTAGAAAGCCAGTATGCTCGTGCTAAGACAACCATCGACGGCATCCAAACATTTCTGTCTACGCAATTTCACTTACAATCGTTGAATCGTCTTATGGCTCGGTTTTCAGGCAATTTTCAAAGCTGGGATCGCCTCTGCTGACTGATGACATCAACAAGTAACCTTTCTAGTAAATCAACCCTTAATTTCTCGGATAACGAAAGTTTTAACAACTCACCCACTCGTCCATATATACCGGCAGTAACAGCAAAATTGTCCGAATCGTGTAACAGCAAAATTGTCCAATTTTTATATTAAGATTTGAACCGTTGTATCTTAGAAATGTTTAAAGATATCTTACTGGAATTCTCCGCGGTTTTTAGAACACTATTGGAATCTACTTTGAGCAATAACAATGTATTTAGCTCAAGGCTGAAATGATGATCCCTCACCCTGTTGTGACCTCCTGATCCAGTTTTCCTCTCTACTGTTCACTCTTTTTTAAACTTATTCACTGTTCTCGTGGTGGTTCTTGAATGGACTGAAGATAGAAGCTAGAGTATGAATATTGGTAGCATTACGGAAGGCTTGAATGATATTTTTCCTCTCACCATTGCTCATTTGGGAAAACAGTGCAACTGGCACAAAACTATTTTAACCTGTTCTCTTTCTAGCCGAAAGGTTTTTCGGTGATTCTTACAACAAATATTGTCATGATTTTTAAACATCTAATCTGAAAACCTGGAAAAAAAAACAATCAATTTCGTGGTTTTTAGATAATAAACATTTTGTGGAATGGACAATTATCCTATGCTGTTACACGATTTGGAGAATTTTGCTGTTATATATATATATATATATATATATATAATATATTATAATAATATTTTTTGTTTAAAAATATGATTCCTTCGCTACATAAGAGTTCTCATGTTTCAAAAACGTGAGCCGAAATCATCCAAATAATTAATAAAATTAAGTTGGATTGAGGTGTTTAGTCACGTTTCATCTTCAAGCGAAATTTTAGGAATAAGCTATCTCTCGGTTTACGTGTATTTTTACAGAATTTGTTATTGTGGGAGTGGCTATACTATTTTCCTTCTTTAAGTGGTCAGGGAGTTAATTCTTATCAGTAGATTCATCATCCTCTGAGAGGTTTTGCTAAGGTTGGGTAGGGTATCCATTTCAAGGCTAATGTTTACGGTCATCCTTTAGTTGGTTCCCAGTGAAGGATATTTTTATGGCGCGCCTACAGTCGTTCTGTGTCTGGAGAATTGTCTTTTATTATTGTCTATCTGATTATCTATTTATTTATTTGTTTATTTAAGTGGGTGTTTAATATACAGATCGCTTTGCATTGAATTTCGGTTTGTTTTTTTTGTTTTTTTTTTTTTGACGACGACGACAAAAAGGGGTTTTTCCTATTTAAGGGTTTGGCTGAGCTTTTTAGAATTTTACTTAGCTATGTTTTTTTTTTTTTTTTTTATGCTAATTATCTAATGCGAAAGTCTGTTGATGTCGGCAAAAAACCGTTAACTCCTGCCTATGGTTTAATAATTTTTCATTATTTAGGAATTTAATGATGTGTAGTTTTTCCTGTAAGCATAAGAGGCATGGGTCATCCCAGGTTCTACAGGTTCTTGCTCTATTTACTATTTTCCATTTTACTTTTGGTGTTTTATTCGTTTCCTTTAGATGCCAGAAATATTGGGATAGAGATGTCTGATTTCTATTTTGAATATTGTTGAAAGAGCTCTTGTGTTGTCTCCATCTAATTTTAAAATTATTCTTTGTTGATCCTATGTATATCCTATCAGTGTTAGGGCTCTCAATGGATGAGATAGTGCATTGGTATACCACGGATTTTGTGAGGCATTTATTTTCCAACGGGCAGTTTTTAGGGTTTCTACAATCGCATAATTTTTCGTCATTTTTATCTAGTTTTAGTTTATGTGTTTTATTACTGTTTTGGTATGCGTGTTTTTCTAGGATTTTCTTATTGTGTCTTTTTATGATTCTTTCTATATTTTCAGTGCAGCTGTAACTTAGTTTCAATGTGTTTTTGTTAAAGATGTTGCTAAGTTTGCTATTAGTGGGAAAGTGCTTTTCAATTAAAGCTAGGAACTTATGGCCTAGTTTGGTGCTGACCATTTGGTTGTACGGTGGGGTATACCAGATGATTTTTCTTTTCCTGTTTCTCTTATTATTGGTACTAACGTTTCTATAGGTTATGTCAAAGTTTTTGTATCCGCTGTTTTTCAGGGCTGTGTTGTAAAAACTACTGTGCTGTTGGAATATTTCTTTATTTGCTGAGTTCATACTTATTCTTTTCTCTATTGATGTGGGTATGTGCTTAATTATAGATGGGGGGTGGTTTGACTTAGGATGTACGTACAAGGGATTAGTGTTAGGTTTTCTGTAAGGTAGGTGAACGTTGTTAGTTAAGTCTAGGGTTACGTCTAGGAAGTTTACTTTTTTTAATTTAGGTTGTACTGTACAACCTAACCGCCCACCGTGAACTGGACGTGGGGAACATCGGGCTGTACAGAGATGACGGGCTCATGGTAGTGAGGAGCTCCACAAGCTTTAAAACAGAGAAAATTAGAAAGGTAATTTACAATGAATTCGGGAAACTAAATTTAAAAACAATAGTCAACACTAAATTAAAAAAAGTAAACTTCCTAGACGCAACCCTAGACTTAACTAACAACGTTCACCTACCTTACAGAAAACCTAACACTAATCCCTTGTACGTACATCCTAAGTCAAACCACCCCCCATCTATAATTAAGCACATACCCACATCAATAGAGAAAAGAATAAGTATGAACTCAGCAAATAAAGAAATATTCCAACAGCACAGTAGTTTTTACAACACAGCCCTGAAAAACAGCGGATACAAAAACTTTGACATAACCTATAGAAACGTTAGTACCAATAATAAGAGAAACAGGAAAAGAAAAATCATCTGGTATACCCCACCGTACAACCAAATGGTCAGCACCAAACTAGGCCATAAGTTCCTAGCTTTAATTGAAAAGCACTTTCCCACTAATAGCAAACTTAGCAACATCTTTAACAAAAACACATTGAAACTAAGTTACAGCTGCACTGAAAATATAGAAAGAATCATAAAAAGACACAATAAGAAAATCCTAGAAAAACACGCATACCAAAACAGTAATAAAACACATAAACTAAAACTAGATAAAAATGACGAAAAATTATGCGATTGTAGAAACCCTAAAAACTGCCCGTTGGAAAATAAATGCCTCACAAAATCCGTGGTATACCAATGCACTATCTCATCCATTGAGAGCCCTAACACTGATAGGATATACATAGGATCAACAAAGAATAATTTTAAAATTAGATGGAGACAACACAAGAGCTCTTTCAACAATATTCAAAATAGAAATCAGACATCTCTATCCCAATATTTCTGGCATCTAAAGGAAACGAATAAAACACCAAAAGTAAAATGGAAAATAGTAAATAGAGCAAGAACCTGTAGAACCTGGGATGACCCATGCCTCTTATGCTTACAGGAAAAACTACACATCATTAAATTCCTAAATAATGAAAAATTATTAAACCATAGGCAGGAGTTAACGGTTTTTTGCCGACATCAACAGACTTTCGCATTAGATAATTAGCATAAAAAAAAAAAAAAAAAAAAACATAGCTAAGTAAAATTCTAAAAAGCTCAGCCAAACCCTTAAATAGGAAAAACCCCTTTTTGTCGTCGTCAAAAAAAAAACAAAAAAACAAAAAACAAACCGAAATTCAATGCAAAGCGATCTGTATATTAAACACCCACTTAAATAAACAAATAAATAAATAGATAATCAGATAGACAATAATAAAAGACAATTCTCCAGACACAGAACGACTGTAGGCGCGCCATAAAAATATCCTTCACTGGGAACCAACTAAAGGATGACCGTAAACATTAGCCTTGAAATGGATACCCTACCCAACCTTAGCAAAACCTCTCAGAGGACGATGAATCTACTGATAAGAATTAACTCCCTGACCACTTAAAGAAGGAAAATAGTATAGCCACTCCCACAATAACAAATTCTGTAAAAATACACGTAAACCGAGAGATAGCTTATTCCTAAAATTTCGCTTGAAGATGAAACGTGACTAAACACCTCAATCCAACTTAATTTTATTAATTATTTGGATGATTTCGGCTCACGTTTTTGAAACATGAGAACTCTTATGTAGCGAAGGAATCATATTTTTAAACAAAAAATATTATTATAATATAAGCTCTACTTCTGTATGGAGCACTGTTTTTTAAAAATAAAAACAAAAATACTAAGGAACCCCGGATTATGCACCCAACGTGTTCTTTTCTATTTTCTGCATACCTGCACAAGGATATATATATATATATATATATATATATATATATATATATATATATATATATATATATATATATATATAATTATATATATATATAAGTAGTATAACACGTCTTTGACCGTGTCTTTCATTACTGGGAATTTTTGCCGTTCCATTAGAGCAGTTGGGTGCAACTGAGGCATATCCCCCCGAATAAAGGTTAACAATTTGAATTGTGGGGGGCGCTGAAAAGGAAAAGGTATAACAATAAATATTATTGTAATAATTTAAACTAATTATTTTTATTAAAGTTTTTATGAAAGATATATATCCAAGAACAGATAGTAAATAGTAAAACGTTGCTGAAAGTTATAATGGACAGGAAGTAGTGGAGAGCCACTGACGCCAACAATTTGAACTCAAAACCGTCACTGAAGAATTATCTATCAAAAAAAAAACAATTTCATCGAAATCGGATGAAAAATGTGGAAATGCATAAACAACGTCCGATCACACACACACACACACAGACATACATACACACATTTTGAGAATTATATATATATATATATATATATATGTGTGTGTGTGTGTGTGTGTGTTGACTGATTGATTTGTTTTTACTGCTTATCAACACTTTGTAGGTTATTTAAAGCCAGAAAAACATTTTTAGCTTGTAAGAACTTTTAATAACGATTTACTGATACAATATATTGGTTCGACAAATTCTGTCACTCCAGGAAGTATTTGCGCACACACACACACACACACACACACACACACACACACACACACACACACACCACCACCACCACCAGTATGCTTCATCATTACAAGACATAGACTAGACCAAAAATGGATTACCTGGTCTTGTGGACGATGACTTGTTTTGTTTTTTTTTTTTTGGGGGGGGGCGGGGGTATTCTGCAACTATTTTTCCACAGGCGCAACCTTGATGGCTACCCTATCGCTATTAGAATTCAGGCCACCTCCGGGACTCAAGTGGAAATGATATATGCGGTCCAACGCTAAAGATGCTAAAAAAATGGTTAATTCCTGTAGACATGTTCTATAATTACAAGACTCAAACTAGAGCAAAAATTGAATATTGCTGCCCTATCTGGGCTAAAGCTGCTAAGCATTTTTTGAGTCTATAATTGTTTACCTGGTCTTGTAGACGATGAATTACTTTTCACTCTGTAACCACTGTCGCTATTTCCATGACAAATGTTCAGATGAGCGCTCCATTCTTTTGTTCCACTAGTTCAAACCTTTACGGCTAGAACACGTCATACTACTTCCACGGAGTTGAATCATCCTCATTTACTCCGTGTTCCAAAAGTAAGAAGAAAGTTCAGTTCAGACAATTTTCCCCAAGAACTGCCACTTTGTTGAAAATACTCCCATGTGGCTGCTTTTTTTAACTCTTCAGCCAAGTCAAGAGTTAATTATTATCTTTTCTCTTTGTCCTCATAATTTTCTCTCCTATTTCATATCCCATACCTTCCTTTCTTGCTCTTCTTTTCCTTCCTCTCTATTTCTTTCTCTCTCCTTTCCTCTTAATTATTTACGATATTCTCTCTATCACAAGGTGGAGTAATGGCTAGCGGCTCGGATTGAGAAATTAGAGAACCAAGTTCGAATTCCAGTCGAGTTTATTATATTCACTTACGTGCTAAAACCCTTGGGAAAGTTATGAATCCATCTCTTTTCCCCAGCTATGGTTTGAATAGTAGAATAGCCATAGTTAGCGACTAATCTAGAAGGAAAATTCTAAATTCAAAACCTGAAAGCCTAGAGTACGTACCGTGGCAACCCACGCTGTATTCCGTAGTCTTCGGTTCTCGGTCAACAGCTTTGAGGAGATGGGCGCCACCTACCTATCTGAAAAGATTATGAAGAAGAATTATTTTGTTTTTTCTGCACCCAGCCCCTACCCAGATGATTCAAACAATTGTGGATTAAAAAAATATAACGAGGAAAGAGGGCTTGAAAAATTTGATCCTCACAAGACATATTGAATGTAAGAGAGACAGAAAAAAAGCAATGCATAATCTACCTGCTTGAGTGAATGGATCGCGGGAGAGTGTTTGGGAGAGATGACCATAAAACAAAATTTCTTAAGAGCTACAATGGACAGGAAATTGTAGAGAGCCATGATCTACATTATTACTATTTAACTCTCTGTTTCTGTGTTTATTTTAGTTTCTCTCTCACGTTTTTTTCCTCTCTTATTTTGAATTCACCGTTTCGGTAGCTCTTCTCCCCTCATCTCTGCCCTCTCTCTATCACTCGCTTCTTTTCCTCTTTGTCCCTTGGTTCCTCTCTTTCTTTTCTCTTCTTTTCTCTCTATTTGACTCTTTCTCTTACTCTCGCTAATGCGCTTTCTGTTTATCTATCTCTTCTTTTTTTTTTCTTTTCTATCTCTGCATACTGCTTGGCCCTCTTCTATTTGGTACACTTTTTTTACTACATTTCTCTTTAAGCTGCTATTTCTTTAATATTACTCACTCACCCTCCTCTCTACTTTACATCTATATCTCTTTCTCTAGTTTACCTGCCTCCACCATATTTCTCTCCCCCCTCTCTATTGCTCTTTCTGTTTATCTATATCTTCTCGGATTGTCTTTTTTTTCTTTTTCTACCCTTACTCTGACCTTTATACAATTTCGTTGTCTCTTTTTCTATATACTCCTCTTTAAGCTGAAAATTCTAAAATATTCCTCAATGTACTTCCCCTCTACTTCATCTCTGTTTGTCTTCCTCTAGTTTACCTGCCTCTACCTTTTTTTTTCTTTCTCTTCCCTTCTCTCCTGCTCCTGTTTATCTATTCCTTCTCAGTTTGTTTTTCTTTTTCCACCCGTACTCTGACCTTTTCTATCAACTTCAAATTGATTATATCTTTTCTTTTTTTTTTTTCGATACTCCTCTTTAAGCTGCAAATTCTGGAATAATCCTCAGTGTCCTTCCTCTCTACTTCACCTCATTCTTCCTCCCTTACCCAGTCTCCCCTTCCTTCTCTATCTTTTTCTATTTCTTTGTTGCTCATTCGTTACATGCAATCACTAATTCATTCCCTACTCATCGCGTTTATACTCCAACCTTCCCGTGATTGCCAAAAGCTCTATCCAATCGATGAAGAGAACGGATCAACACCCTACTTCTTGCTTTTGCCAATAAGCTGACGCCAGGAAACGTTAAACGAACTAGTCTCAAGCGAAGACCAGATTGCGACCGGAGGCAGAGACCAGCATAACCCATACTTCTAAAACGACGTTGCGTTTCTTAACGTCACCTACATCACGGGATCCCGTGACCCCTGACAATGAATAATTAGGGTGAGTGCTGCAGGACAGAGAGAAGGGGGAGGATGTCCAACCCGGGGCGTCAACAACCACGGCCTGTGCAAGACAACGGCTTTAGATTGATCATGGCCATGAGGCGCAGCAGTGACATGGAAACGCTAAAGAAGACCTCTTCGTTTTCGGCCAGGCTAGGATCAAAATCGAAGTCCACGGTTCATAGATATGATGCTATTCCCCTTCAACTATTTCAAAAGTTCCCATCTGTTGCATGACCTTTAAAAGATATCTACTTAGTGATGCGTTCCTCTACCTAATTCGGTTTGATTCAATCTTTCTCAATTCTTATCTGTTTTCTTACGATCTCTTTCTTTCAGACTGTTCAAGTCAGTTTCTTCAGAGAACTTTCAATTCGATCATTCTAGTTTGTTTCATATCTATCTACCTATCTAAATTTATTCATTATCTAAGTCTATTTATTATCTGTTTATTTATATATCTTTCTAGCTAGTTAGCTAGACATCTACCAATATATCACTATTCATTGTCTATTCATTGTCTATTTAGTTTACACTGATCTATCTATTTATTTATCTATCGAAGTCTATTCTTTATCTATCTACGTATCAACCTATCTATCTATTCATTATCTAGGTCTATTCATTATCTAAGTCTGTTTATTATCTGTTTATTTATCTATCTAGCTAGCTAGCTAGATATCTACCTATATATCACTATTCATTGTCTATTCATTGTCTATTTACTTTTCACTGATCAATCTAAGTCTATTCTTTATCTATCTACCTATCTTTCAATTCATTATAAAGGCCTATTCATAATTTAAGTCTATTTATTTTCTGTTTATTTATCTAGCTAGCTACATAGATAGATAGATATCTACCTATATAGTACTATTCATTTTCTATTTTTATCTAAGTTTGTTCCTTACCTATCTATACATTCATTATTCCTGAGATATCTCTACATTCATTATCGATCTACGTAAGCCTAGTCATTATTTATCGATCTATTCATTATCTATCTATCCATCTGTCAGTCTATCCATTATCTAAGTCTATCCTTTATCTATGTCTATTCATTATCTTTATATATCTATTCATTATCTGTTTATCTATGTATCT
>OZ010598.1:19114014-19246514 GCA_963932145.1 Acanthosepion lycidas
ATATATACATAGTTATCTACATTCATCGTTACATGTATCCTTCGACCTGAACCTTTATGTATGTATGTATGCATATATGTATGCACGTATGTATATATAAATCAATTCGTCAGTCTCTCTAACGTGATATTTATTTAAGCCTACTTTGCGGCACAAGCGGTGATCAGAATCTAATATTCATAGCTTTAAGGTAAGTAACTCCGCGACACATCCACACGGAGATATATATTGACAATCCAAGAAAATTATTCGTACTTTGCCACATAATCATATGCCTATGCGCGCTCAGAAAAGTAGTAACCAAAATACAATTAAATAAAAAGAAACTCCCAAGTAGAAGAAAAGAAAAGAGTATGATAGATATAGTGAGTAGAAAAGAAAGAGGGACGTTCATTTTGAGTCGCAACAATGCAGAACCATTTGAATCTATGCACGTAAATTCGAATTTAATTTCATGTTATAGAATTTAATAAAAAAAAATAATGCCATCGGAAATTATTTTACAGCGTAAATACGTCGACTGCATAATAAAGAATATATCCGATTAAATACGACCATTGCTTAATAAATAATATATCCGATCCCATGAAACAAGTGTTATGGCTTATAGAATAATTAAAACTGCTATCAAAATGAAGTAAGTTTATTTTTCTTCGAATTTAAGCGTGCTACTTGATTGGCAACAAGATCTCACCTTTTTACTTTTAAGCAAATTAGATGTAAGTACCTCTTCTATTCTAATAGTTTATTTTCTCGCAGATCCTACCTGTCGGAAGTGCGATTTTCTGCCTCCCTGATAACTAAAATCTTCAAAAATGTCAATCCAACTTTAATCGCCATTTTCTGTCTCCTTGAACCCTGTTTCTTTTTTGTCCAGTCCTCAGTCCTCGCCATTTTCCAATTTCTCAAATCAATTGCTACGTCGACTGCAAAGAAAGTTGGTTCCAAAAAATCTTTCTCCTCAGAATCCATCTTGTACATTTATGAATCTACTATTTGTTAATGCATTGAATAATGCTTCCATATCTGCTCTGGTGCTCCTGCTGTTCATCTCGAGGCTCTTGACAAAATCCAAAGAAGGATCTGCAATGTAATCGATCTTGATCAGGCATCTTGACTTTCTCACCGACATGACATGGCTTCCCTCTGTTTTTCTATAAATATTTTCATGGCATCTGTTCTGAGGGGCTTTTTCCCTGGATCCCGAAGTACATTAATTTAAACGTGCCACGAGATCGACATCTAGGTTTCACCTTTTTACTGTTGAAATAGCTAGATGTAAACTATTCTTTTTTTTTTTTGTCGCACTTCCAACCAGTGTAAGTCCCATCCGATTTCTTGCTTCCCTAATAACTTTTTCTTCTTTATCTTTTTTTCTTTATCTTTCTTCTCAGGATTTAGGCGATCATGTTTCTCCTCAACTTCCAGCCCCTTGTAGCTTTTAATAAATTTTGTTCCACCATCCATTTGCTCAAGCCAATCAAGTATGTTATGCGTTGTTCTCCTCTGTCTCAATCTGTCCTTTGATTATCAAATTTTCCAAGCCCTCCTTCTTCATTAAGTGCCCCAGAAATTTCAACTGTCTCTTCTTAATGTTAAGTATGTTTCTTTTTTTTCCATTTTCTCTAAAATGTGTTAGTTGCTCACATATTCGATCCATGGTATCCTCATTATCTCTCTGTAGAATCATATTTCTGTAGCTTCAAGTCTCTTCTTCATCTTTGAGGAAATTGTCCAGCATTTACTGGCATATATTAGGACAGATATCACATAACAGTTTGCGTAAATCTTTTCCTTGTTCCTAACGAAGATTTTCTGTTTCTTAATACTCTGTTTCTTAATACTCTGCTGGAACTAGAACAGTCTACCCTAGTGAGCGAAATAAAGGGTTCAGTTCGACGTTCCAACCACTTGAAGAAGGCCGGAGCGTACAAAGGCCGAAATGTTATGATAAACAAGGCGACAAAGATGAGGACAATAGTCCGAATAATGTAAATAGTTTACATAATACCTCATCTCAGAAATATAGACAGATACTGAAAGGCCAAAACGTTGTAATAAATATGAAAACAAAGATGGGGACAATAGTCCGAATAATGTAAATAGTGTACATAATACCTCATCTCAGAAATATAGACAGATTCTAAAGGGCCGAAAAGTTGTAATAAATATGGCAACAAAGATGAGGATAATAGCCCGAATAATGTAAATAGTGTACATAATACCTCATCTCAGAAATATAGACAGATTCTAAAGGGCCGAAAAGTTGTAATAA
Organism: Acanthosepion lycidas; assembly: GCA_963932145.1. Classification (NCBI taxonomy): domain Eukaryota; kingdom Metazoa; phylum Mollusca; class Cephalopoda; order Sepiida; family Sepiidae; genus Acanthosepion; species Acanthosepion lycidas. Next base: position 19,116,290 of record OZ010598.1, read on the forward strand.
ATATGGCAACAAAGATGAGGATAATAGCCCGAATAATGTAAATAGTGTACATAATACCTCATCTCAGAAATATAGACAGATTCTAAAGGGCCGAAAAGTTGTAATAAATATGGCAACAAAGATGAGGATAATAGCCCGAATAATGTAAATAGTGTACATAATACCTCATCTCAGAAATATAGACAGATTCTAAAGGGCCGAAAAGTTGTAATAAATATGGCAACAAAGATGAGGATAATAGCCCGAATAATGTAAATAGTGTACATAATACCTCATCTCAGAAATATAGACAGATTCTAAAGGGCCGAAAAGTTGTAATAAATATGGCAACAAAGATGAGGATAATAGTCCGAATAATGTAAATAGTGTACACAATACCTCATCTCAGAAATATAGACAGATTCTAAAGGGCCGAAAAGTTGTAATAAATATGGCAACAAAGATGAGGATAATAGTCCGAATAATGTAAATAGTGTACATAATACCTCATCTCAGAAATATAGACAGATTCTAAAGGGCCGAAAAGTTGTAATAAATATGGCAACAAAGATGAGGATAATAGTCCGAATAATGTAAATAGTGTACATAATACCTCATCTCAGAAATATAGACAGACAACCACTTTAGTTTCCTTTCTTTCACCATACGGTCAATTTTAGGCCCACTTAAGTGACAGGTTGTAATCGATTTCTATTTTTTCCTTAGGTCATTGGCAGTGGTGTGCAGTGATATGAATATATTTTGGGGGTGTATGATGAAATTTGTTTAGCCTTGAAAAATATTGCGTCGTCCGTGATTGCATCAGATTTTTATCGCGCCTAGACACTGCTGTCTTGACTGTCGATTAGTTGTCCTACAGTGACTGTCTGTAATGGACGTTACTCCAAGGAATTGTACAAAAATTGTAACGTTGCACAAACAAACTGGCTAACCTTACCAGTGAACAAATCAAAGTACTATCGACTGGCTCGGGAACTCTCCTAATTTAAATCCAATCTGTGGTTCATCTGCAAGGAATGACTTCGCGGAATGGGCATAAGAAATACTAACTTGTGCACTGGGTCATGTTTCATTGGAAAAATATGAAAAAAAAGTAAATCATAACGGAATTATTGGTTTTTCTTCAATTAATTTGCACAAGGATGTACATTAAGCTCTAAAGAGAGAATGGTAAATATTGCATCGTTGCATTTGTAGTCGGTTTGATATTATCTTTTCGTTTGAAGATAGTAAATATCGATAGTTTTATCGATTGATTTTACCATTTATAATTTTAAGCCGACAGTCGTGGTGAATATCGACAACATTTTGGCTAAATTGATCCGAATCGAGTGAGCTGAAGCGATATTAATGTCTGATAAAAGTGATTACATGACTTTTTGGAAAAAGAAATTTTGAGAACTGCAAATCCGATGAATGAAAATATACGCATAACAACATTCTTCTTCGACATAACTTCTTCTTTGATCATAGCACTTCATTACTTCCTAGCCTTTATAGCTCTGAGCAGTTTTAACCGCTTGCTATCCCTCCCAGTCTATGTTCTGTCATCCATTTAGGCTTGTTTCTTGCTGTTTCCCTCTGTCTCTCTTGCTTTTAGTATGTTCTATGAGTGTTAATTTCTCCAAGTTTTCCCAGAAATTTTAACATTTTGTCTGATTCTAATGATAATTATTTGTTTTCCTTCAGATTTTCTCATGGTCTGTCCATAGCATTCTCAGCAACCTTCTGTAGAACCAAATTTCTGTTGCCTCAAATATCCTTTTCATCTGTGAGGAAATTGTCCAACATTATCTGCTATATGGGAAGATTGTTATTCTATACACTATTTTCTTAGTTTCTAACGAAATTTACCTGTTTTTAATGCTTTCTTTTGCTTTTGAAATTGCATCTTTCGCCATAACTTTGCCCGTTTAGAGTTCCGTGTCTCATTATCTGTCGTCTGTCAAAACACACATACACACACATACACATACACACACACATACACACACACACATATATATATATATATATATATATATATATATATATATATATATATATATATATATATATGAAGAAATATAGTTTTAATGTGTGCTATATTTATGGGATAAAGTGCTCAATATCAATGATAGAGCGTATGTAAAAATAAATATAAAAGTGAACATTGAAGACAGAGGCGACAGGCTTTTTCATGCTGGATTCAATCGTCAGGCCGCCTGACGATTGCCTCCAGTTTGAAACAGCTTGTCGCCTCTCACTGTTGACTTCAATGTCCACATATATCAGAAACTGCTTCATCTTAACGTCTCCAATTCGTGGCTGGCATTTTGGGCTGCCACTTCCAACAACCATAATTTCTGTGATCTTCCAATTGATGGTTAGTCCTTTCTTCCCACTTTCCTACACTACCTTCCTAAGAACTCTTGCAGTATCTTCTACATAAAAAAAGAGATCTCGGAAGTAGACTTGTTGTCAGTCGATCTCCAACGAAAGCCATTAAATAAAATTCGTTTGAAAAGTCAACCACTTGAGCAAAGAACAACTGAAAAGAGAAACGGTATCCTTTATCATTGCCGTTCAGAATAAATTGAACGACGGTGAAAACTGACAAAGACAAAAATACAGTTGAAACGTCTTCTGCAGAAAATGAGATGAGATGACAAACCACATAATCTTTGAAGGTTACACACTGGACATAAATAAGTACAAAAATAACTCAAGCTAGAATTTAGAGGAAGACCTGCGACTGAGAAGATACTGTGGAAGGTGCTGTCCCTCGTTATCTAGTGATTACTATAGGACATGTGATGTGAACACAGAAATGCGTGAAAGAAGAATAAGATGATGAGACGAATGTGATATTTAAGCAGAACTACTCTTCCAATAGTTGTAGGAGCACTCGGAAGGATTAAGAAAGTTACCAATGCACACATTAAGAAAATGCCGTCTTCATTTCTATATTTTTTATTAGCAAATTTCGCCTAATATAAGGTTCGAGATCCACTCAAGGTAGAGGGTTAATGTCAAAGCGGAAATGATGAATTATGTGTGCGATGCAAATGGGAAAGAAGGTAGTTAACATTAGATAACGATTAACCTTTGACTTGAAAAGGTCAAAGTTTGAATTGTTCAGTGAAGCAAGCACTTGTCATCCCTTAAGAAGAAGCTGTCAGAGTGGAACTTTTTACGTCTGGAACACAAAGGAAATGATGTTGATTCGACTCCGTGAAAGTATTAGATTGGTGCATAATTATCAGGCGTTTTTGCAGGAGAGTAATTTGTTAATAAAAATAGCTGTTTTTTAATAAAAAAAAAATATTTTATTTTCAGATTATAAAAATGCGTGTCGATAATCATACTCATTTAAAAATATTATTGTTGAATTATTATGTTTGTTTTTTCATAAGTATTGTTAAAGAACGCCTGATAATTATGCACCAACGCAATAGTATGGCACGTCTTAGCTTTAAAGGCTTCCAACGATTCGTCTGAGATGAAAGAGGCTAATTGCTGCAAGCTTGTCGCTACAATATTGCAATTTTAAATTACAAATGTATCTGAAATCCAAAAATGCTATGATAATCCTTATTGCCCACATACTTAGAAAAAACCCTTTTCGGGCAAATATAATCAATAACTGCCTAATACTGAGGAAAGCTCTGAAGATTTATTCGAAATTACTGTCATTCGTTGCTGAATTATAAACAATCAAACATTTTGATTAGTAAGATGCAAATGCCAAGGACGACCGAAGAACGAAAAGATGTTCATGAAATCTAAAACGTAAAAAGATCTGAAAACGAACAGAAGAAAAACTACGATATTAATATCGACTATTTGGAGGAAATAGTAAGAAACAGTAAAACAAGAAACAAATATTTCATAGAATGTCAAAAAAAAATAGGATATTTAGCGTGTCCCTAAAAGTTTGGACACCCTAGGCAAAAATGCATATTTTGTAGAAATGAAATTTTCAAAAACATTTTATTGAATTGGAATAGTAACAAATAATATCTTCAATATGATTTCCATCATTTCTGATACAAAGGTCGATACGCTCTGCAAGATTCCTGTGAACTCGATGCATTAAACCCACATTGCTGTCAATTTTAGTACCTTCACTCTTTATGCGTTCAATCAAGTGTGTTGCATCTGTGAATTTCATTGAGTACACCTTCTTCTTTAGCATACCCCAGAAAAGAAGTCAATTATTTCTACTTTCGACAAAACCATGTTTAATCTATGAAGGTAATAAGAAATATAATTTACGAGATACCCTGTGTGTCCAGACTTTAGGGACACCCTCTGTATAAAGCCATTAATTGGTGCAAAAATTTCCGTTGTGGGCACGTAACAGAAGTACAATGACAGACATTCCCATAATCTGCTGTTAATAGGTTTTTTACAGACGTGAATTGAAGTGATTCAATTACTGGGTCTCTCGCTAAGAAGATTGGTGCACTGTGTGTCACCAGAAAACCTTTCTCCTCGGAATCCATCTTGCATATTTATGAGCCTACCATTCGTCCATTCTTTGAATATTGCTGCCATATCTAGTCTGCGGCTATATATCACGAGATTCTCGACAAAATCCAAAGAAGAGTCTGTAATGTTATCGGTCCTGACCTGGCATTTCGACTTCAGTCACTTTACAACTGTTGTGATGTGGCTTACCTCATGGCTTATCTTTTCTATAAATATTTTCATGGCAATTGGAGAAATTCGAAATGATAAGACCAAACGTAAGAAACAAAAGGTAGAATTCGGTTATCCTTAACTGACGCAATGGCAGAAAGAATGTCTGTCTTTACTGGTTGAATCTTCTATCGAGAAAAAGATATTTATTAATTTAAAACCAAAAAGATGAGGAACGGAATGACAAGATATAGAAATTTGTTATAAAAATCTTAGAGTAAATATACAGCATAGAAATATTTACATATATTATATCTTTAAATATATTGCTTAGAGCTACAAAGGAAGTTGTGAAGAGACATATTCGATCACTTCCTGTAGGGATACAGCCTAAAAAAAGAAGTAGGCCAATGTTTACGCAGGTATCGTAGATGACCACGACTGGAGCAAATTAATTGTCTGCTTTCGAAGAGATCAAGAAAGTCTTAACAATGGATTTGTCACTAGCTCATTTTGACTTTAAACTAAAGATTGTGGTTGCATCAAATGCAAATGATTTGGGTATTGGAGCAGTGATACTAGACAAATATGAGGATGGAACAGCTAAACCAATAGCTCATGTTTCAAGAGCATTAATTGCAGCTGAAAAAAAGCTACAGCCAGATTGAAAAGGAAGCATTAGCCATCATATTTGCTATGAAAATTTTTCACAATTCATATTACAGATAGACCATCGTCCATTATTGTCCATATATGGATCAAAAACGTGTTTTCCCACACATAGAGCAAATAGACTGAAGCGCTGGGGAACTATGCTATTGAACTATAATTATAAAATGGAATTTCTAACATCCAAAAAATTAAATCATGCAGACGGATTATCTAGACTAATACCAAGATTCTGCGAACTATTTGAAGACACAGGAATTGCGTTGATAAGGGCTAAAAATGAAATTAATAATGTATTATACAATACACTGTAAGCGAGAACTGTCCATAAGTTTGGATGAAATAAGAATTAAATCGGAAAAAGGCGAGTTTATAAGGGAAATGAAGGTGAAATTAAGATCAAAGTGAAAATAATGCATTTTCATTATTTAATGAGATGTACTTATGTACGTAGAAGGAATGGTAATACTAGCATCGTTGCAAAGACGTATGTTAAAAGAATTTCGCAGAGGACATCCAGGAATTTCTAGAATGAAATCTTCATGAGGTAATATACTTACTGGCCAAAAATGGATCAATATATCGAAGTTTTAGTGAAATCATGCAGAGGTTGTGCTCTGGTAAGCTAAGTCACCGCCTATCAAAATTCATCCCTGGCCGACAACCGATATGACATGGTCCAGAATACATATAGACTTCACAGGACTGTTAAACAGGGCATACTATCTAGTGGTAGTCGATAGTTACACTAAATGGCCAGAAATATTAAAATGTAGAAGACCGACTGCCGCGGTAACGATAAATTTCCTACACGTGATTTTTGCAAGGTTCGGTGTTACTGACTCTATCGTTTCAGATAACGGGACTCAATTCACGTCTTGTGAATTTAAGTTTTTTTTTTGTTTTGTTTTTTATTTCATTAGCAATGGAACATAGTACAACACCCCCTTATCACCGAAGATCAAACAGACAACCGGAACGTTTTGTCGATACGTTTAAAAGGGCACTAAAATAGTCGGAGGGAGAGAAGTCAGATGAAGTAATGATTCAGCAATTTCTGAGTGTTTGCAGAATAACACCAAACCTGAACACCATGTCTGGAATATCACCTGCAGAATTGATATTTTACCAATGTTTGTAGATTCACTGATTTAAAAATCCCCGAAAAGAGGTACCAATGTAAATTCTGTATGACACGTTTAACTTACCCATGCCATCAAAAATTGTTGAACCAAATTGTTTATGTCAAAAGAAAAAGAATGCTAACAGAATTTCTAACTATTGAACCGAAGCTGATGAAGTATAGACTCCAGGGGAAGTCATCTCAAAAGGGAGGTGTTATATAGGAATAAAGTGTCGCTGCCGCCACTGGAGTTTGAACACAGATCACCGGAGAGCAAACAGAGGCGAATCCCATTTCAAATAAGTGTATCACGTGATGGTAAAGGAAATGTATATATGGGAATTAGCATGGCCTCTAAGTGATCACTGTACGGATTACTTCGGAAATGTGCTGGTCAAACTCTCTGCCTGGAGGCAGAGAGGATCCCCAGACGTGGCTATGTCGAAGGGCAGAGTCTCGTCTCGGGAAACAGCTACCCGACCCCGGTTTTTACGGGGTCTACAAGGAATTTTTGTCCTAGCCTACGGGCTCGAATAGCCCACAATATACTCGGCCTTGTGCTACATCCGACCGCGTGGGGTGATTAGTGACATTAGGTGAAACAGCGTAAAGAGAAGGGGATATCTGTATATGATAGCTGTTTGATAGCTACTAGGTCCTATAATATTAACGAAAGTATAACCTAGCTAGTGTAATAACGTCTTAGTACACATCTAACTACTTTCCTTACGACCTTACACGCAGATATATAAACGCTCCATCCACTTTTCATAAGATACTGCAAAGTATACTTTTGAGATCACCATTAGCTTCACCATATTCTCCTTAATCCCGTCTAAAACCTCCATTTCAATAACAATTTTAGATTTGGGGAAAGCCGGAAGTTTCATGGAATAGTAGAGAAGCTAAAAGATCTGCGTCGAGCCAAATGATTTCCTGCATTTGACGCCATTGTACTCACATGGTGTTCTCTGTCGGCTTTGTGACTCAACAGAAAAATGGCTTTTGCATGGCACAAAATTTATGTACTCTTTTGATGGGTTACCAAATTACACCGAGGCCTCGGAACTGGTTCTTGAAATATTCAAAAACTATTTTTTATATTCTCAAGAAAGATACCGTATATTCGGGCGGGTTGATTTTTCACTTTGTTAAAAATCTAACGTTGCATTCAATGGGAAAACTGGAGTTTGGTGTGAAGTAATGACGCCAAAAATTAGATTCATAGCTTTCAGCAATATTTTGAGTTTTAAATATCATCTGAAAAATTTACAGAAATATCTCAGTTCTGCAGATTTTTGCTTGCAAACTGACTTCAAAATTTTACTATTTCAAGAATAAATCCACATAAAGTTAATATCTTTTGTATTAGATACATTGAATTGAAAAATATTCAAACCAGAATTCAAATTATGAAATATGCATTTTTTATTGCATTCGATAAGTAAAAACTCTTAAAATCTTATTCAATGAGTAAACTTTTTTGTTTACTCAATGTTAGATCATAGTTAACAAAACAAAAAAATAGATAAAAATGTATACAACACAATAATATTGCTAGGCACAAAATATAAGACAAATTATTTATTGAAAATCACACTAAAGCTACAGTATTGTATAATATATTGCATCATAATGTAGCTAAATTTTTCAGTGTAGTTTTCCTTTGAAGTAAATGAAGGTCTTATTTGATTTAGGTCTTATTTGAAGGTTTTATTATGAATTTGAAATAATGTGCGCATGCCATGCATCTTGTCCATATACAATTTGTAATGTTTCAGTAAATTATACATTTTATGAGGCTGTGGTCTAAGGTTTTCACTGATCACCGAAATAAAATTACTACGTTACGATTTTGAACCTAAATGTAATCTTTAAACTCGTTTCATCCCAAAACAGTAACAATTTGGAAAAAAAAGTATTTTCTGTCCTTATTTATCATGTGAACACCCATCTTTCAAATTGAGTGCAATACGATGGCTCCAAAACTGACCAGCCCTACTGTACCATATGTAACCGCTAAATTGTCCAAATCACGAAACAGCATACGATAATTGTCCATCCCACAAAATGTTTAATATAAAAAAACACTAAGCTAAATGAATTTCTTTTTTCCAGGTTTTCAGATAAGACGTTTAGCCATCTTGGCACCATTTGTCGTTAGAATAAATGAAAAACCGTTTGAGTTATTCAGCTAGAAAGAGAACATCGTTAAAATCGTTTTGTGTCAGCATCATTAGATCTTCCCGACTAAGCAATTCTGGGAGGAAAAAGATCATTCAGGTCTTCAGTAAAGGTAGCAACATTGATATTCTGTCTTCCATGTTCAAAATCCATTCAAGAATCATGAAAAGAATGGTGAATAAGTTTTAAAAAGAGTGAACAGCAGTGAGGAAAACTGGATTAGGATGTCACAACAGGAACAGTGATCATCATTTTAACTTAGAAATAAAGAAATCAATTAGAAAAGATCCAACTCATTCCATAAGACGTTTGGCACGTGAGAGAGGAGTTTCGGTTATAAATGTCCAAAGAGCAGTTAAAAAATTGTCCAAATCGTGTTACAGAATAATTGTTCATCCTACAAAATGTTTAATATCTAAAAAAGCCACTAAACTAATTGAGTTTCTGTTTTCCAGGTTTTAAGATAAAACCTTTAGCTATCTTGATACCATTTGTCGTAAGAATCATTGAAAAACCGTTTGCGTTATTCAGCTAGAAAAAGAACAGGTTAAAATCGTTTTTCTGTCAGCCTCACTTTCTTCCCAAATGAGCAATGGTGAGAAGAAAAAGATCATTCAGACCTGCAGTAATATATTCACACTCTGGCCTCCATCTTTAAATCCGTTCAAGAATCATGAAGAGAACGGTGAATAAGTTTTTAAAAGAGCGAATAGTGGAGAGGAAAACTGAATCAGGGGGTCACGACAGCAAGAGGGATCATCTTTTTGACTTAGAGCTAATACACTCTTATTGTTCAAAGTAGACTCCAATAGTGTTATAAAAACCTCGGAGAATTCTAGTAAGACATTTTTAATCATTTGAAGGATTCAAAGGTTAATCCAACAACTGAACAATTTTGCTGTTACACCCGGTATATGCGATTGCTTCATCACTCGTACTTTCCCACCTGCAGTTTTTCAAAAGAAAAAACCGTTTTTAAAACAATTTTAATTATAAACACCTGAAATTTGGCTCCATGGAATTTTTATACACAGCGCTAGAGATTTAGGCAGTTCAATTTTTTTGTCAGTTTTAAGTAAATTAACAAGGATAATTTTTTCTGGGGAGCAAAAAAGAACTGTCCCTACTGTTAGGGAATATAGCACCGTTTTCTATTTCTTATACATGCCGTATCCCTCCAGGATGTGAACAATCATGACTCTCCACAACTTCCTATCCTTAGTAGCTCTTATCAATGTTTGTCTTTTTACTATCCCTTCCAGCCCCTGTTCTGCCATCCATTTAGCTCATTAGGAACCTTACGCATTGTTTTCCTCTGTTCCTCTTAATCTCAATGTCTTGTTAACATCGAAATTTCCAATCCTTCTTTCCTCATAATGTCCCATATTTTTCAACTCTCTTTCCGATTCTAAATATAAGTCTCCATTTTATTCCCATTTTCCTTTAAATTTCTTCGTTGCTCACATATTTGGCCCATGTTATCCTCAGCATCCTTCTATAGATCTACATACCTATTTGTTTTACTATTAGTAACTAGGATTATATAGTTGTGTTATCAGTATAAATAACGAGTTCTGAACTGATGACATCGTTGACAAAGATAAGAAAAAACGTGGGTCAAAACGTGGCCCTGAGAGACCCTCCGCATTGATGTGAAAGGTTCTAGAAGAGTAACCGTTCAATACGACTTTAGGGCATGATTGAAAGTAAGATTGTCAAATATTCGGCCAAAGATATTATAGCTCTTCAACTTGTGAAGAAGACCAGCATACCACAACCTGTCAAAAGCCTTGGAGATATCTAAAGTCACGGACAGAGCCCCGCCATTCTTATCTAAAGCACAAGCTTTAGATGGACACATTCAGTAATAATTGTCAACACATCGGCGGTTGACCTAGAGAAACGAAAGTCTGTCATTTTGTTACGATTAATTGCAAATATACTTAAAAGAGATACGAGGACAATACAGTCACATACCTGACAGACTGACATAGATAGATAGATAGATAGATAGATAGATAGATAGATAGATAGATAGATGTGAATATAGATAGATGTGAATAGAGTCAGATAGATAGATAGATAGATAGATAGATAGATAGATAGATAGATAGATAGATAGATGTGAATAGACTCACATAGATGTGAATAGACTCAGATAGATAGATAGATAGATAGATAGATAGATAGATAGATAGATAGATGTGAATAGACTCACATAGATGTGAATAGACTCAGATAGATAGATAGATAGATAGATAGATAGATAGATAGATAGATAGATAGATAGATAGATAGATAGATTTTTTATGTAGACCTAAAATAGACACGCATAGTCGCGTGTGTACGCTTACTCATGTTTTTGTTTTCGTATTAAAAATATTACTATCCTATCAATATGTGCTTCTCTGCGTGCACGAATCTCATCTTTAGCCTTGAGATGCACTTGTTGTTCCTAAGAAGAAAAAAAATGACTTAATCTGCATATCAACACAAATCGTAATTATAGAAATTACAGCTGCAAGAAATGAGTACTTGACATGTTCTTTTATTTCTAAAGAATAAGAAAAATGTATTAATTTTGAATTATCCAATTCATGCGCTAATTAAGAGATTCGGGGCAATTTAAAATTTAATTAACTTGGTCAAAAGAATTTATTGAGAAAAAATATTAAAAGCGTTTCTACACATTGTAAGTAAATTTCTGAGTGCTTCTCATAATGTTATGGTTAACGAGATAATCTCAAGTATTCCCGCCTGTAATGTTTTCCGGTTTCCCATATATATATTGACATAGGTAGATAAGAACACCTTCAGATAGATATGGACAGATTGAGATAAATAGATTCTACCGTAAATTCATATATATAGTGTCATCCACAGACAGACTGTTTCGCAGCTCATCAGTGCGGCTAGACATCCGGTTGCCTCTCGCTAGGATCGAAACCTGACTGAATTGGTAGCAGGCGGATATTCTACCACTAAGCTGTCGGCGAAGGTAGATTTTTAGCGTATTTATTTTTGGAAACACGCCCAGTGACCGACAGTGACTCAATTCGGCTTGCGAAGAGTCTCGCTATATAGCTATAAATAGTCACTGTTTACAAACCCATGTATATATACAAAAGTGAGGTGACAGTCTGTTTCATGCAAAGCCTGACGATTGCATGTAGCATGAAACAGACTGTCGCCTCTAAGTGTTGACTTCTATGTTCACTTTTATATTTACACACGCCCTATCTCTGATATTGAGCACGTTATCCCATAAATATAGCAAATCTTAAGACTATATATATATATATATATATATATATATATATATATCGCGTTGTTCTTATCTACATATATATCTTTTTAATTATGTATCTCATTCTGTTCATTCATATATATCTATTTATTCATATCTATCTATCTCAGTCTTCTTATCTACCAGTATATCTACCTCCCTCTGTTCATATCTATCAATCTCAATGTGTACTTATATATCTACGTCAATCTGTTCATATATATATATATATATGTGTGTGTGTGTGTGTGCGTGTGTGCGTGTTTTGTGTGTGTGTGGATTCTTATCTATCTCAGTCTGTTCATATCTGTCAAAATACATTCATATCTACCTATCTATCTGTCAATTCGTATGTATCTATTTGTCTATCTAGGTTTCTATCTTAGGCTGCTCATACCCATCTATGCATCTAATGCTCTTTATCTATCTTTTTATTCATATGCATCTACTATATTTTTATCATACACGCACACACACACACATATATATATATATATATATATATATATATATATATATATATATATATATATATATATATATATATAACTAATAGCTGTTAAATTTTGAATGCTTCAATTTTATAAGTCATGATTTGCATTTGACTTCGCTTTATATTCTTCAAAAATGTTGCCCTTTCCTCAATCCTCTCCATTTTCAATCTTCTCATTCTCTTTCACTTTCACTCCCTGTCATCTTCTGAGTTTTAGTGGCATTGTCGCCTTGCTTGGTGTAAAATGATTATATATATATATATATATATATATATATATATATATAGTAAGGAAAAACTTAAAACATCATATAAATCGATTATTTATTTCAGCATATATACATATTAATACCTCCCTCATCAGACCGACATCATTTTAATAAAGGCAGGTATAGACATGGATATCTGCTGAAATAGATTTATAATGGATTTATATCATGTTTTCATTTTTTTTTCCTTAGTATTATTTATATTGCTCTGTATATAAATAAATAGGTCTCTTCATGGATTTGACTTTTTTATACTTTTATATTAAAAAGACCTCCTTGGACTAACCCTTACAACTTATGGATTTGGTATTATTTACACACACAGACAGACATAAGAAAAAACTACTAAGACATATCACTCTATTAATTGAACTATGTACTTAGTTCATGTCACGTTAACTGGACAACAAAAGAATTCGTGGATTTACCAAATTAGAAAATTCATAAAAAAACTTCTCACTTGAAATAATTTTTAACTTTAGTGTTGCGACTTGCATTTTCCAAAATTATTTAACCGTTAATAAGTAAAAGATTCTTAAAAAAACATCTTTTGGTCTACAACACATTTATTTCGTCTTCAAGTTTTGATTTTAAAGGAAAAAATTACAGCCTGATGATGAGGACATGAAGTCCTTGAAAGTACTTGCTTCTAAAAAAATACACTAGCTCCATCTGACAACAATTTTATACATAAGGATCGCATCATTCAGTGGATTGTTAGTAGTTTAATGCTTATATTGTATCTATTAGCGAAGAGATTTCGCCATTAATCGCATTAATATTGCTAATTGATTCAATGTATGATTATTTCTTTAGAATATATATATATATATATATATATATATATATATATATATATATATATATATATAAAAGTGAACATTGAAATCAACACTTAGAATCGACAGGCTGTTTCATGCTAGGCGCAATCGTCCGACCACGAGTGTTGCTTTTTTTTTCTCGGCTATTTATATATACGAGTCAGTGGTGCATATATATATATATATATATATATATATATATATATATGACAGTTGGAAAATGTTGCATGATTTCAATTGACTTCTCTTTCGTTCAAAGCATTTTAAAATCATACTATTATATAAAATATTTCCATTATTATGTTTATATCTTAATCTTTTGTTTTTAGGCTTTTTTTCTATAGAAACGTTTCAACCGATGGATTCTTTGTCTTTCTGCAGTTTGTATGCAACATTCATCCCTGGCGTCGGTTGGTGTTAATACCAAGGCTTCTTTTCCAAATTCTGGACATCATTTTCCCTTAAAACAATCTCTCTCTCTCTCTCTCTCTCTCTCTCTCTCTCTCTCTTTACATTTCATATTTTTCAAGATGAACACATGACCATTTTCCAGTAATCCTACCCAAAATTCTTCCTTTATATTTTTCAATTTGGAAATGCTTCTCTTTCTTCCGCCATTTGAAAATGCTTATTTAAGACGATTAAGTCGAAAATATCTTTAATGATGATACCTGACAAAACACTGTAGGCTTAATTTAGAAAATATATCTAAGCAATAATACAGTGTGACATATACACAAACCAGATGTGCTATATGTTGGGAGGCCGCTAAGACTACAATTAATCATAGAATGAGAAAATATGTATGTTTCTTGGGAAGGAGAGAAAAATGGAAAACGTAATGAGAATTGAATGATATCCGCAAAATAAAAAAAAATCTTCATTGAAGAATCAAACGAGGTATGAAATGTGGGAAGAAGAAATTATAATGATGAGAAAGAAAGAAAGAAAGAAAGAAAGAAAGAAAGAAAGAAAGAAGGTAAAATATAGGGGGTGCTAAGAAAGAAAGAAAGAAAGAAAGAAAGAAGGTAAAGGATAGGGGGTGCTAAGAAAGAAAGAAAGAAAGAAAGAAAGAAAGAAAGAAAGAAAGAAAGAAAAAGATTGGGAGGCTAAGAAAGAAAGAAAGAAAGAAAGAAAGAAAGAAAGAAAGAAAGAAAGAAATCGAGAAGGTAAAAGATTGGGGGGGGGCTAAGAAAGAAAGAAAGAAAGAAAGAAAGAAAGAAAGAAAAAGATTGGGAGGCTAAGAAAGAAAGAAAGAAAGAAAGAAAGAAAGAAAGAAAGAAAGAAAGAAAGAAAGAAAGAAAGAAAGAATAGCAATAACGGAACAAAAACTATATAATGACAAATGATAATCTGACACATAACACGAAATACACAAAAAAATTTAAGTACAAGAAATCGAATAAGAAAGAATTAGAAAAAGACGAATAACGAGCCAAAAAGAAAGAAAGAAAGAAAGAAAGAAAGAAAGAAATGAATGAACTATCGAGAGGTATGGAATAAGAAAGAAATTACTAAAAAAGAAAAAAAGAAACAACGCGAAAAGGAAAGACAATAAACATGAATAAGAAAGAAAAAAGACGGAATCAAAAGGAAATAAGAAAACAGATTAAAAAAAAAAGTCAATAAGGAAACTGTGAGATGCGCTTTGCCAAGATAAACAGAACTAGAGACAGATAAATATTTGATAATTCTATCTATAACTATAGAACTAGTGAGAGAAAAGCCATTTTAATCCCTCGTCACTTGAATCGAAATGGCCTTTAGTGGAGGGTTACATTTTTGTAGTTATCTTAATGTGTTAACCTCGTGGGTCAAGAGACATTAACAAACATTAACACAGCCGTCAGGATTCCACGACTTGAGACGCATTTGTATCATCTGTTTAATGTACATTTATATACTCTTCTCTCGAGTAATGGCTACATGCCTTCAGCGTTCAGCCTGAGGCCACAAGGTCGGCAGTTCAATCCCTGTTGTTTCAGAAATATCTCACTGTTGAACTGAACGATAGAGCGGCTCTTGCACGGCTTAAAAGGCTAGAACCACACGCTACAAGTTCCAAGACGCGGATCCCATAACTGATCGAGAAGTAACGCCGATATTAAGATTCCAGTTTTAAACCGAAAATAGATGACACTTCTTTATTGCTAGTTTGTGTGTGTGTGTGTATATATATATATATAACAAAAACGTATTATCGCATTAAAGGAAAAACATTTTTTACTATACGCCATGATAAATTTTAAATATAGTGGATCACTTAATAAATAATCTGTGCTATGGATTTTAGTGTGAGCTGGTTCTTTGTTCTGGCCAGAAAACACTCGTTATTCCATCTAATGGTGTTCGATACGCTGTTCATCAGGTCCAGGCGACCCTCTCTTTGTAAACAAAGAGACTGTTTGCTGTGCTGTGCTGTTTGCGTGTGCTGTGCTGTGTCTCTATCATCTTTGATGTTATAACTTTTATTATTATATTTTTCCCTGTCCATTCATTCACGTCATCCACGGCAGAATTTACTCTTATAATTTGTTTTCCCGTTTACAGTTCTGACGAGAGGGGACGAAACTGGTCGATTCGTGTTTTTGTTTGAAAATTTATCATGACCTATATTAAAAAATTTCTTGCCTTTAATGCCATAATATATACATATATAATATTCTAAGCTATGTTAACATTAGCTGTTTCCCTATAAGAAAACCTTTAGCATTCACTGAGTGAAGAGCCAGTACTCTTTTCAGTGTCTTGGGCATGGCGATAAACTACACCGGACAGCAAGGGAGGTTTTGAGAAGCGTGGAACAACTTCTTAATTGCTGTTGTTCACCCTGACCCGCGGTGGTAGCACATGTTAGTGTCCCGCTATGGGAAAATAGTGAACGCCTAAACTGGGGTCAAAACATGAAAATATAAAAATACATTAGAAAAAATACCAGCAATATATTTTTAAAACAAAATTGCCAAAGCTCACAAGAAAATAAAATTTCGACTTTAAATGAACCATAAGGAGTCGATATGCCTTTAAACAAACAAACCAAAACCGAACTGTTTTCGGATGAAACTTATAAAATCTTTCTCTTAAAAGACTTTTTTTTAGGAAAACAGGTTTCTCAAGTCCAGTGGCTGTTATCTCTCTTTACAGTATTGATCCGAGTTTCCTTCCGAATTTTCTATTTGATGTAGTGGAATGTTGAGGTTACTCCGTTCCTCCTCTCAAAGGTGGATTTCTTTTTGAAGTTACCTCCTTCCAGCCTTTGCCTTAAGAGGCAAGACCTACAAGGCAGCAGGTAGTTTGAATTCAGTTTCCTTCTTCTAGCCTAGTTGACACCCGAGGCTATAAGACGCAGTCTATCTATTTTAAAACATAAAATGTCATAACTAGCTTCAAATAAATAAGTGGCCATTGTTGAATCATAAATTTTAAAACGACTTAAATTGGCTCAAATAAATAAGGGATGTTTTACATCATAAATTATAAAATGTCATATCTAGTCTCAGATAAATGAATGGCCATTTTTTTAATCACGTTATAAAACTTTATAATGTAGCTTAAATAGATAAGTGTTCATTTTTGTAATTGTAAACTCTAAAGCATGATAATTATGCTCAAATGGGCTTTTTTTAAAAATTATAGTCTAAAATATGTAGCCATTTTTAAAAAATGAAATTTTAAAAGACATAAATAAGCACAAATGAATGAGTCACCAATTTTAATCATAAATTTTGAAACGTTATAATTAACCAGTGCTTATTGCTTAATCTTAAACAATAAAACATCATAAGCAGATCCAAATAAATAAGTGATCATGTTTTAATTATGAACTTTAAAATTCCATAACTAGGCTAGAATAAGTAACCATTTTGAATCATAAACTTTCAAAGGTCAACAATAGACTCAAATACGTGGCTATTTTAATCATAAACTAAAAAATCATACATAACCTTAAACAGAACATTAGCCAGTTAAAGTAAGGTTTATTAGACTCGTCCGAATATTATCAACGCTTCGGTGGTTTTCTTTATTCCATCATGATAAAAACTGGGGTCACAGCAGTCAACAAAACTGCCTAGAGACATTTTCAACCAGTTCCAATTTGCCATACACCTGCTGGCTAGTATTCACAAAGCTGGCCAACGTGATAATCGGACGGGGACAAGTTAGGTAAATAGAAATAGTGCCACTGCATCTCGATGCCTAAATACATCAGATTTTTGCAGGGTCGATTGTGAAATATGAGGTCTAGGATTAACCTGCAGCAAGAAAAGCTGCTTTCTCATCATCGTTACTTATCAAAATATTTACAGGACTTTCATAAAGCCACAACAATAGAAAGTACCATTTTTAGTGGTAGGGTTAAAGCTTTGGAATAGGATAATCCCTGATGGCGTGGTCGTTTTCAAGAGGCCGTAATAGGTTACTTAATCAGAGAAACATTCAATGGCAACAATGTACCATTTATCGTGGTAGGGTTGAAGCTGCAGAATAGGATAAATCCCTAACGACAAGGTCATTTTTCAAGAGGTATTAATAGATTAATAGTCAGAGAAGAATTCAACAGCAAGAAAGTTTTCGTTTTGTGTGTGTGTGTGTGTGTGTGTTAAGGTTGAAGCTTTAGATTAAGATGAATTCCTGATGCTTTGGTCGTTTTACAAGAGTCTGTAATAGATTACTACACCAGAAAAATGTTCAACTACAAGAATGCTCCATTTTTGCTGCTAGGTAGCTTTAGAATAGGAAGAATTCCTGATGCTCTGGCTGTTTTTAGGTGCCTATAATAGATTATTTGATCATAGAAACATTCACCGGCAAGAAGGTTGTATTTTTAGTGGCAAGGTTGAATCTTTAGAATAGGATGCTAACCTAATTCCATAGACTTGTAGTGTAAATGCATTAAAATAGAATGGATCCGTGATGGCCTAGTCGTTTTTTTTTCAAGTGGTTGTAATAGATTACTTTATAAAGAGGCTGTAATAGATTTCTTAATCAGACAAATATTCAACGTCAGTAAAGTTCCTTTTTGGCGGTAGGGCGGATGCTTTAGTATTTAATTGATCCATGCTGACCTGGTCGTTTTGCAAGAGGCTATTATAGGTTACTTAATCAGCGAAACATTCAACGTCAAGAACATTCCATTTTTGGTGGTAGGGTTGAAGCTTCAGATTAGGATATATCCCTAATCCTTTGGTCCTTTTACAAGAGGAAGTAACAGATTAATTTATCAAGAGGCTGTAAAAGATTACTTAATAATTTTCAAGAGGCTGTAATAGATTACTTAATCCGAGAAGCGTCAAAGAATTCCATTTTTGTTGATAGCGTTGAAGCTTAAGAATAGGATGCTTCCCAGATGCTGTGGTCATTTTGCAAGTGGTTGTAATTGATTAATTAATCAGAGAAACTATCTATGGTAATATAGTTCCATTTTAATGGTAGGCTTGGACTTTTAGAATAGGATGCTTCCCTGATGCTCTGATGCCCTGATTGTTCTGCAAGTGTCTGTAATAGATTGCTTAATCAGGGAAACATTCAACAGCAAGAATGTTGCATTTTTCGTGGTAGGATGAATTCATGAAGCCCTGATTATTTTGCAACAGGCTGTAATATATTATTTAATATGTACTACGTCAAGAATGTTAATTTTCTGTTGGTAGTGTCGATGTTTTTAAGTTTGATTCTTTACTGATGCCCTGGTCGTTTTGAAATAGACTGTAACACATTGTTTAATCAAAGAAATATTCAACTGCAAGAATATTCCATTATTGGTGGCATCTTTGGTGCTTTAGAATAGGATGCTTCACTCATGCTCTGGTCGTTTTTCACGAGGCGGTGGTAGATTCCTTAATGAGAGAAATATTCAACAAGAAATTTCCATTTTTGGTGTTGATGCTTTAGAATAGGATGCTTCACTGATGCCCTGGTCGATTTTCAAGAGGCTTTAATATATTACTTAATCAGAGAAAGATTCACAAGCAAGAAAGTTCTATTTTTGGTGGTAGGGTTGAAGCTTTAGAATAGGATGCTTCACGCATGCCCTGGTCGTTTTTCAAGAGGCTGTAATAGATTACATAATCAGAGAAAGATTCACAAGCAAGAAAGTTCTATTTTTGGTGGTAGGGTTTAAGCTTTAGAATAGGATGCTTCACGCATGCTCTGGTCATTTTTCAAGAGGCTGTAATTGATTACTTAATCAGAGAAAGATTCACAAGCAAGAAAGTTCTATTTTTGGTGGTAGGGTTGAAGCTTTAGAATAGGATGCTTCACGCATGCCCTGGTCGTTTTTCAAGAGGCTGTAATAGATTACTTAATCAGAGAAAGATTCACAAGCAAGAAAGTTCTATTTTTGGTGGTAGGGTTAAAGCTTTAGAATAGGATGCTTCACGCATGCCCTGGTCGTTTTTCTTCCAATTGTATGAAAATTCCTGCCATAATCTTCATTAACCTTGAAGTTTGTGGTTAAAAATATGGAAAATAAACGCTCCAACAAATGATTAGTGAAGAAAACATAAGAGTAATATAGATTAATAATACAGTAATTATGAATAGTGAAGTTCAGTTCAGCAATGCGTAAGACTCAGCGCTCCGCCTTGCTACTCAATTTGCCACAACTCTTCCTACGCGCACAAATGTTCTATTTATCGCGAATGGGTGGGTCTATATTCAACAATCAGAGTAGTGCAGGTTGACCATCTTTCTCACCGACATGAAATATTTTCATGGCAACCTCTCTATCAAGCTCTTTTCCCTAGTGCCTCGACTTAATGAATTTAAGCGCGCCACTAGATTGGCATTTAGGTCCCACCCGCTTTCGGATTACATAGCTAAATTCAATCGCCACTTCTTTTTCAACAGTTTCTTTTCTCGCATTCCCGCCAATAGAAACCTCTACCGTTTCCTTGCTTCCTTGATAATTACAATCTTCAAAAATTTAAATGCACCGTCAATCGCCATCTTCTATCTTCTTAAATCCCGTTCATCCTTTATCTTTTGTTCATCCTCCCTAAACTCAGTCTCTGACTTTCAATCTCCGTAACCCTCTGCGTCTTAGTGGCATTCTCTTCTTGCTTGGAAGGAAATGATTAAAACATAAGCTAGCACCTTCTGCTATGCTTTATCTTGGCAAATGTTAGATTGGGTGAAGAATAGTATATTGATGCAATATCTGAGCTGGGGCTGTCAAATCCTTACTATACAGCGTTGACAAAGTTCAAAATCATTTAGGCGTTCTTGTAGGTGGGCGACTTATTTTCTACTCTACAAGGTCGCCATCCCCTCGCTATTCTGTTGCCATTTCTATAGAAAATCTTCAAACGAGCTCTACTTAATTCCACCACTTCAAACCTTTAGAGCTATAACGTTATGCTACTTCCACGGGGTTGAATCAACCGTATTCCAAATGCATTAATAAAGTTCCACGAAGACAGCTTTTTTCGCTAGTACCTGCTACTTTGTGAAACAGACACCCACGTGGATGCTTACTTGAACTCTAAAATCTTGACCTCTTCAAGTCAAAGATCAACCGCTTTTTTTCCTCATAACCTCATTCTTCCTCCTCTTAGTCGTGCAATATTTCGGGCCAGGTCAATTTCAAATAATGGCGCCTTATGTATTATATAAATAACTTTTATTTATTTACTTATGATAAATCAATACATGACCCGAGAGCTACTGAAGTTAGAGTGTTGCTGTGTGGAGTTGTATTAGCGTCAGGAAGGACGAAGTTCTTGGAGATAATTCTAGACTTGAAGCGGTCAAGATTTAATTAGTGAATAGCATTTCGGTGTTCAGTCGGACATATTAGAACTATAATGCGGAAGTAGACTTTAGGAGAAACCGGAAACCCAATCCTAAACAGGAAGCAAAGTAATAAAGATCTACTAGGACCGGGAAGGAGTATGGCATGTTCTGGGCAAGCTTCACTATATCTTTGCTTAAAAGCCCTTAAGGAAAATCTCATAAAGTATGCAAAGAAGATATAGAATAAGGCTAAGCTCTAAAATTTATCAGTTCGAATTTTCTATCAATTGTCTTTGTCGAATATTTCCTTGCTTTCTCTCAACCTACCGGCTCACAAAAGGCTTTGCTCATAAAAGGTAGGGGTAAAAGTCCATACTACACACAGTTTGTGCTAGCTGTTCAAATATCCCAAATGTTTACGCAGCACCTCATATATGTACGTGTCTGTATGTGCGAAAAAGAATGAAATTCGAGAACATCTTGCTACGGCGAATCATTTTTAAATAACCATTGATGCTTTTATTATAGAAAAGACGGAAAAAGAAAATGATGTTACTGGTTAGTATCTCTGTGTAATCATATAATTAGCCTATTTGTTAAAATATGATCAAAGCGTAAACGAAAAAACTGATCGGGTCCAGGATCCTGAGCATAAACTAAGTTTAAATTGTCACAAGAACAAATCAATCCAATCACGGACAAATTTACAAAAGATCGGCTCTAACCTGCTGTTTTTAATTATTTTACCTCAAGCATGGCAATAAAGCCACTAAGACACAATGAGTTACTGTTTGTGAAAGATGATGAGAAAAAGAAAAACATAATTAAGGAGAGCGAATAATAAAAGAATAAGAATTAAGAAGACAGAATATAATGATTGACATTGCATTTAAATTTTTGAAGATCAAAAGCAATAAAGCCACTAGGATGCAAGAAGTTACTGAGTTAACACTCGGAGAATATGAGAAAAACTATTATTAAGGAGAGAGGACAATAAAAGAATAAGAAGACAGAAGATAACGATTGGCATAGGATTTCAATTTTTGAAGAACAAACTTGACTGCGTAAAAGGAAGCCTAAAGAGCTTTCCACAATCAAGAAGTGTGAATGTCGATCCTAGTAATGTCTCAATACTATTCACTGATGCCCACACAATACTGTGTATATGACGCTACCAAAGACACCAGCTTCAAATAAATCAATCTATTATACAATCAAACACGTTAGGCTCCCGGACAAATAATGAAACACCAAACAAAAAAAAACTATAAAGTATAAAAATACATTTTTAAACTAAAAATACCAGTAATACATTTTTATGTAAAAAAAACAATAGCAACAATATCTATTTATAATGAAATTAGCAACAATACATTTTTAAAGCAACATGACCAGCAATATATTAGTAGTTATAGGCATAAAATTGTTCAAATTAATTACATTTCGACATTAAATAACCCATAGAGATGTCGATATGCCGCTAAACAAAACCAACTAACTTGATGCTCCACAAAGTAAAAGTAATAATTAATATGATAATAGAACTCATATGACTGAATACATAGCCTAGGTTTTAACTATTTCAGCACAATCAAGGTAATAAAGCCACTAAGGTGCAACGAGTTACTGAGCGTGAGAGACTCTGAGAAACCATTTCAGAACCACAGTCATTGAAAGGACTTGTGTGTTGGAACATTGTCTTGGTGAAACAAGGCATCTTTCGTCAGTTTTCATAGTCGTTTGTTCTGCTGAACAGAACGCCAACTCAGTGTCTACTGAACAGAACGCCAATTTAGTGTCTACTGAACAGAACGCCAATTTAGTGTCTACTGAACAGAACACCAACTCAGTGTCTACTGAACAGAACACCAACTCAGTGTCTACTGAACAGAACACCAACTTAGTTTCTGCTAAACAGAACGCCAACTTTGTGTCTAGTGAACTGAACACTAAACCGAAGAGAACACAAACTTAGCGTCTACGTAACAGAACGCCAACTCAATGTCTACGAAACAGAAACCAACATAGCGTTTACTGAACAGAACGCCAACTCAGTGTCTACTGAACAGAACATCAACTTAGTGTCTACGAAACAGAACGCTAACTCAGTGTCTACTGATCAGAACGCCAATTTTGTGTCTACTGAACAGAACACTAACTCAGTCTCTACTGAACAGAATGCCAACTTAGTGTTCTACTGAATAGAAAGCCAACTCAGTGTCTGCTGAACAGAACATCAAATTAGTGTCTACGAAACAGAACGCCAATTTAGTGTCTACTGAACAGAACGCCAATTTAGTGTCTACAGAATAGAATGCCAACTTAGTGTCTACGAAACAAAACGTCAACTTATTGTCTACTGAACAGAACACCCACTTAATGTCTACAGAACAGAACGCCAACTCAGTGTCTACTGAACAGAACGTCAACTTAGTGTTTACTGAACAGAACGCCAACTTAGTGTCTACTGAACAGAACACCAACTTAGTTTCTGCTAAACAGAACGCCAACTTTGTGTCTAGTGAACTGAACACTAAACCGAACAGAACACCAACTTAGTGTCTACGTAACAAAACGCCAACTCAATATCTACGAAACAGAAACCAACATAGTGTTTACTGAACAGAACGCCAACTTAGTGTCTACTGCACAGAACACCAACTCAGTGTCTACTGAAGAGAACGCCAACTCAGTGTCTACTGAAGAGAACGCCAACTTACTGTCTGCTGAATAGATCACCAACTTATTGTTTACTGAACAGAATTTTTTAAAATATTTTGTTAGAAAATAAAAATAATTCCAACGTACTTGCTATTTACAGTATATTAGTCTTCGAAATAAGATTGAAATTTTAAAGAATTCGTTTCTCAGCGAATGTTCTATGAATTGAACTGCATGTGTCTTTCCTTCCAAGAAACGTAAACATAACACACACACACACACTTATACAGAAGCTCACAAAGAAACACTTTAATATTACAATACATTATATACGCTGTCACTACAAGACAGACAAAATTGCCAACTAGAATCCAAACCTGCACACACACACACGTTAACACAGTAAGACAAGGACACGTGACGTCTGCCTGAACAATGATGAACAAACAATACACTACTCAAATTACCAGAACTTTTTCTTCCATAATTAATTTCCAAGTTTCTAATGAAGCATACTTAATTTACGAACTTTTTTTATTGTTTTACCTATCATAATATTCTGTCGTATTCTGATCCATATTTGACCCCAATTTATTCCAAGAAATGTTTAATAGTGAACTTTCTTTTTAACTACAATATTCACACCTTTATTTCCGTAAGAACACAAGTAAAAAAGTAACAACATGATAATATTTTTCTTGGAGATTTCTTTCGTGTGTGTGTGTGTGTGTGTTTGAAAGAGAGAGAAAGAGAGAAAGAGAAAAGGGGTACAAAGAGATATTTATAATTCTGTAATAATATTATTACAAACCCTATCACAAGTCACAGCAATCTCAACAAACCCTGTCGACAAAAAATAAATATTCTGTGTGCGGGCGAAAAGCAAACAGGCCATTGTCGGCCTCCCTCTTCTCTCGGTCGACCATTAAAAAGAAAACGAACAAGCTGAGAGAAAGAGACGGGGCACAAAACGAAATCTCAAACATGTGCACGCATATATACAGGATCATATGCATACAGCGTCCACAAGATTTGTTCATCGTGCACCACACCATGTGTGGTAACCCGTCCGCTTTCATAGGCTCACCATGCGACATACATATGTATGAATATTTAAATATCAATCTATTCACGCTGGTAAATGTATCTGGAGGTGGCTAAAAAATTATATAAAATGTCATAAAGATATCCAAAGATGCATTGAAATAGATAAAGATGCCTTTCAGAAAGCAAGAAATGTATTAAAGAATAGGAAAATATATTTAGAAAACAAAGGAAATAGTGATAAACTTGTGTCTAACATCTAATCTCCTATATGAACAAACATATACACGAAACATTTACAAAGATCCAAGAAAAAAATGATCACGTTGTATTGTGAATATTGGACGTTCTCCTCACAGATAAAAAATATTTGAAGCAACAAGGCAAAAGAAAATGATTATTAACAATAAGAATACAGAATGTATGGTTGTCAGCAAAAGAGACACTCCAAGTCGTGAGCGGCATATTGGGGACATCAAACACAAGAACGTACAGAAATGTAACTATCTGAAGAGTATAGTAAGAGAATGTGGCACAGAAATCCTAAGGTATATTCTTCTATGTGCCGTGTCCCTTCAGGACGTAGGAGATCATGGCTCTCCACAATTTCCTGCCCTATGCTTTTTCTCATTGTTAGCCTTATTCTGCAATCCATTTAATCAAGCTCGCCAGGTATGGCAAGCATTGTTTTATTCTGTCTCTCTTACCTTCAAGCTACCTATGAGATTCAGATATTTAAGCTTTCTTTCCTCATTATGAGCCCTAGAAATTTCAGCTGTCTCCTAACTATGTTTTCCTTTTCGTTTCCATGTTCTATAAAACATATATTTGCTTACATGTTCGGTATATGGTATCCTCAGCATCCTTCTCTATAACTACATTTCTATAGCTTCAAATCTCTTTTCATTTGTGAGGCGATTGTCAGTATTCACTGCCATATAGGAGGAATGATATTACATAACTATTTAGCACTTTTTTCGTTGTTTCTAACGACATTTTTTTGTTTCTCATTACTTTGCTTAGCTTTTGGAAGGTATCTTTCGCTGTTCCAATATGCCTTCGGATTTTAGTGTCGCACTTACCATCCTGTTAAAAAAAAACTCCCAAGATATTTAAATTGTTGTACTGGTTTGATTTTGGTATTTCCGATTTGTAATTTGCATGTTGGGCTATCTCTTTTGCTAACAACCATGCATTCTGTCTTCTAATTTATTTTTAGTCCTTTCTTCACGCTTTCCTTCACTAACTTCTGTCGGATATTTTGTGGTTTTCTTTCCGTGTCTGCTGTCAACACTGTGTCATCTGCATCTCTTATATAGTTACGACTGTGATCGCCAATAATAAATCCTGATAGGACTTATAATTCTCTCAGAATTGCCTCACAGTATAGGTTGAATAAATCTTACACTCCTTTCTAGTTTTGCATATCGTCTGAACTCATTTTCTATCCGTATACAAACGGTTTGCTGTCAGTATAGGATCTTATCATTCTAGTATCTTTCCACGAGGCCTTGTAAAAATAAACAAAGTATTAAGATATAGCAAAATGGCGTTAGCAACAAAAAAAAAGAGTATAGAAATAGTATGCAATAACTAATATTCTATATGACAATAATAGACTCCTGACTGATAAAGAAAAGCGATTTGAAGTGACGGAAATGTGGTTCTATCGACGAAGGCTGAGAATAATGTAAACAATGAGGAAGCTGTCTCGAGAATACGAACGATAGGTAAAATTAAAAAGAGACTGTTGAAATTGATGGTACATATGAGGAAAAAGGGCCAAGAGAATTTAAGACAAGATAAGGGTTGATAAGTAGCCTGTAGCCTATTTAACGAGTTTAAGTGAATGGATTGCAGAAGAGAGGCAAAGATTAATAGTAAAATGGTAAAAACTTATTTCTAGTACTAAAAAACTGAAAGCTTTCAAGAACTATGCCTACGCCCTAAAAGGATATCAAATATATTTTTAAAAATCCCTATATTGGTTGCAACGTGTTTCGACCTGTAAAAGGACTTCAGTCTAATTGTTTTACTAATGGAATTATATATATATATATATATATATATATATATATATATATGTATGTATGTATGTATGTATGTATGTATGTATGTATATATATATGTGTGTGTATATATATATATATATATATATATATATATATATATATATAGAGAGAGAGAGAGAGGGGGGATATAAACGTAAACGAAGGTTATAATTATGCGCCGTTGGGACGTGTAGTGACGCTAAATTTTAAAATTGTAAATATTTTAATTTCTGGCGTCCGACGTGTCTAGACGCACAACTTAACCGATCTCATTGCCTTTGTTTTTATCTTATTGGTGTTTTTACATATCCCATACTCTAATACAGGAGAATGCTTAAGAAATGCTAAACTGTTGTTGTCTGAAAGTACATTTTTCTTTTGTAGGTTTTCTCGACCTAGGCCGGTTGACATTAATATACTGTTTAAGAAAACGAAAAAGTAAACGGGGATGGCAATTAAAATGCATGTATCCACGAAAAATAGGTACATATGAATAGATTGAGATACTCTCTATGCAGAATACTATATTATTCTTTAATAATATTTCTCGAATATTCATGTCGGAAGGCGAAAATAAATACTTATACAGTTTAATAATAAACGGGTTGTCTGCTCGAAAAAAAGTACCTAATAAAAATAATGTTCAAAGGGATCTGTCGGATTAATTAATTAAAAATGTATTACTTCTTTTGATAGATAGATAGATAGATAGATAGATAGACAGATAGATAGATATGAATAGACCGAAATAGATAGATAGATAGATAGATAGATAGATAGATAGATAGATAGATAGATATGAATAGACTGAAATAGATAGATAGATAGATAGATAGATAGATAGATAGATAGATAGATATAAATAGACTGAAATAGATAGATAGATGTGTTCGTTTGTGTGTGTTTATTTGTTAACCTTGGAAACTTACATGTGTTTCATTTACATCTATTTTTGTTGATATTTATTATTGCACAATATCTTTTTGTTTTACCCCCAACATTGACATACATGGGATGCATGTAGATATCGCAATAAAAGAACCAGTGTTCGCGCTCTCTTCCCTAATGAGCCAGTGTCAGGACCGCACACTGTGACGGGCCGCTAAATTGGGTAGGGTTGAATGCTAGAAGGCGGTCCTCATCTAACCGCTCACGCAACCCCAACACGAAACATCATCACAGACAGATAAACATCACAAGTAAAGAAGTACTCAATACATTGTTTTTCTAAGCATGATTTAGAAAATGGGCGGTTTAACATTCAACAGAAAGAGAGATATGAAAAAAAATGGAAGTGTAAAACTGTTTAACAGGGGTGGGGTCGTGGCTGTTGACTGTGACCGTGGGATGGATGCCTAATAATCCGTCTTTAACTTGAGTCAAAGACATGCTATGCCTCTGCCATTAAAGAAGTTCTTTTTCGCAACTTGCCTGGCTTTTTCAACTTCGTTTAAATATCAACATTTGACATGTCTGTCTTATGACCTCACAATTAAAAAATGGTGTCTGCAAACTTCACAACCACCGGCACGCTTACCGATCTACTACCAGTGGCTGACTTAATCTAAAAATATTTGTTGCCAGTAGACAAAGGCAGTCTACTCACAACTAAATGCTATAATTTAATTTTTTATAATATATAACTCAAATTTAAAAAAAAAATACATATTGAAAAAAGGGTACAATTAAAAAAATTTTCAAAGAAAAGTATATTTCTTGTAATTACAATGCACATGTACTTTACATATTAGTGTCATGATTTAATTTTTGATTTGTTTTCTTTTCATTTTAAGCGGTTGTTTGATATTTTAAATAGTTTACTGCATAATTTACACATTAACAAATAATTCAAAATCTCAGTAGAGATGCATGTAGCTCACTATATTAAAAGCAATCGTTTATTTTTAGTGACTGCTTAAGAGAAACTTCTAATGTGCAATTATAAGTCAAAGGAGATCTTTCCACAACACGCTTGGCAACTGAAAATAAAAGATAACACACAATTCAGAAACAATCATAAGAATATGTACATATTTTTTTAATTTAAATTAAATGGTTGATATTTTTAAATAGTTTACGGCACAATTTACACATTAACAGATAGTTCAAAAGCACAATAGAGCACTGCATGCAGTCCACTATATTAAGAGCAATCATTTGTGTTCATTTGATGATTGTTCAAATCTGCCGACAACTGCTTCTGCATCCACTTCATCTAACAATTCCTATTCAATAGATAGCAACTTGTATGATTTGAAATTCTCTTCAATCTGCAAAATTTTCAACGTTGTCTTTATGATCTTTAGCTTTGAAAATGTCTTCTCACATTGAACTTGAATAACTGATTGTGTACAGATGACTTCATAAAGTTCTTATTCCTTATCATTACTAAAACTGTTGACTGTGTTTGTTTCTTTATCGCATTTTTATTTGATATAAGGGGGCTCACTTCATCAAAGATGAATACGTCGATTAATGTCTTTTGTCCATTGAAATATGATAAAGAGAAAGGTTTCATACCCAAGCAAGTCAATTTCGACTTCAACATCACCAGAATGAAGAATTCAGTTAAACTACAAATCAACAAAAAAATATATAGAAAATACTGCATGGAATTATTTCAAATTTTAACCTCAAAGAAAATCTAATTAGTCAACCAAGTTCAAATCCCGGCTGATACAGTTTATTTTCATTTCGAATTAATATATTTTTTAATCATTTCACCCCAAGCAAAGCGGGAATGCCATTAGCACCCAGGGAGTTACAGGGTGTGAAAGTGAGAGAAAAGAATGAGTTTGGCTGGGGAGGTTGAGTGAAGGACAAATGATGAACGGGATTCAAGAAGATAGAAGATGGCTGTTAATGTTACATTTAAATTTTTGAAGATTGTATTTATCAGGGAAGCAAGTAAACGGAAGGCAGTTGAACAGGTCGGAATTACGAGAAACAAAAACTGTTGGAGTAGAAGTGGTATCATTGAAAAACAAACATGAACCTGTCTGTTCTCTACTCTCCCTAGCTAGAGGCAAAATATTAATTTAAAGTATGTTCTCTTGCCTTGGTTGGTACCTCATGTAGGCGAAAGATAATTTAAAATTTAAATCCAGTAAATGACATGAAGATCTACTTTAAATATTAGGGAAGCTTGATTTATACAGGAACCAAACAGCTTGTGTGCGCAGAGAGAACGAGTCCAGTTAATACGTAAAAAGGAAAGTGCAGTAATGTAGTAATATTTAATGTAGTATATTTAAGTTATACATTGAGATGATGCTCAGGGAACGAGAAAACCAGCCAGGAGTTTTGTTATTGGACATAATTTTAACAGTTTAAGATACACGCAGATGACACTTTGTCGAAGAGCGATTCAGGAAGGGGACCGAAAAATCACTTAAGACAAGGTAGTCGAACAAAGAAAAACAGGATTTATCCTTTAACGTAGAAAGAAGAATGCATAATTGGCAATAAAACAGACAGCTTAAGAATTGAGATATATTTTGGGTACATCAAATCCAAGATTGTAGAGAAATTTAACTATCTGGGTAATGTATCAGGATAAAACGAAAGTTCTGTCTGTTTTTTGAGGTGGAAATATAAAACAACATCTATTAAATTATTGCCTCTCTATGTTGTTTAGTAATGATGTTATGCGTAATTAATATTTTATTCTTTCCGCTTATAAAACTATTATTCATAATATAATTCGGAACTTGCAGCTATGTTCATCCCAGCGAAAGAACACATTAGAATTGTTATACTCCATGAGTTTGTCAACGCAAGTACAACAGAAAAATCCACCCAGCGTGCTTATGGGTCCGATGCATTGAATGAAAGAAGTTGCAGGATGTGAAAGAGTGTTTCTACAGCACAAGCATGGATAGCGCCATTGTCGATTTCAGGATATTTTAAAGACGTGGTAGATAACTGCTCTCCAAAACTTCTTTTTGAGCCTTTAAAATCCATCTTTGTCACTGCAATACATGTGATTCATTAAAACTTATCCAGTAGATGCCTCACTGTTTATTTCTGTTTCCCCTAATTAAATATAACCCAGTGGGTGTTAAACTCTTCAACCCCTCTTTCCTCATTATTTCAGCCATCGTTTTCTGGTTGTAAGTATAATTTTCCATTTACTTCCTATTTTTAATAACCTTCTAGTTGCTCACACGTTCTTTGATTAATTGGTTAGTTTTTTACAGGTTATCAACTCTTTTCAGGTTATTTAAAGCCAGAAAATAATTTTTAGTCTGTAAGAATTTGGTAGGGGGATAACAATGAATTTAGTGGTACAAGTTTTACCTATAGCTGAAGTAAAAGGCGAATTCACAGATTTCCCAAGCATATTTGCGCGTAAATGAATATAACGAACCCAACTGGAATTGAACATCGTCTCGACGATTAACAACTCCAACCCAGTACCCATTTCAGCGTCGCACATATAAGCTTACATTCTCAAGCGGTCACTAATCTATGTACTGACCAGATTCGACGTTACATCGGTGATCGTACGGGAACCGGTGTTTCAACGTGATATGGCTGTAAGCCTCAAGTTTTGTAAAAATCGAGATCTGCTCGCCAAAAAGAGTAGATAGGTTTGTAATTGGTATAGTAGGTTTTAATAGGAGTAGATATGTTTGCCTATCGTCCAGTTCACAGTCCTCCCCGATCTTTTGAAAAGGAGTAGAGGTTTATCTCTTGTTTCCTGTTAAGGACTGGGTTTCCTGCTCCTTTTAATATCTTTGCCTTCTCAACGTGCATCTCAGCATTATTAGCTTTCTTGAGGTGGTGCCTTTTAGTGTATAACCCTCTAACTCGAGAGGTTCTTGGGCCGTGAACAGGGTGAATATCATTATAAACAAAAAGTTGTTGCCAGATGACAGATATAGTTTCCAATGCGAAATTTTAGATTTCGAACCCAGGATTTCCAAATGTTAATTTACACGAGTGCTCAGCAGATAAAGACCGGGTTTGACAATGCTGATTTTCAAGACAACTAAATTCTGCTACTCGGAGAAAGAAAGAAAGAAAGAAAGAAAGAAAGGAGAAACTGCGAAAGTAAAAGATTGGGAGGCTAAGAAAGAAAGAAAGAAAGAAAGAAAGAAAGAAAGAAAGAAAGAATGAATACAAAGAATACAAAATGGCGTAACGCAACATTTCCTCGACAATTACCTTTAAATGGTTTCATGTTATTTAAGTTCAGTAAATATGAAGGCAATTTTTTTTCCTATTAAACGTATCGTTTAGATCCTTGGAATGTAGAATCTACAAGACAAGGTTAAATTCCTAGTATTTAAATCACTTTGCACTAATGCCTTTGGAAAAGTCATGTATCAATTTTCTCATTGGTCTCTCTATTAAGTGACTTTGAGCAAAACTGCGCACATTTGTGAACATATATAAGAAAAAAAAGAATACTGCGCTGCTACGTGACGTCTGTTCTTCTTTACAGCAGCGAATGTTGGACGGTTTCCTGAAAGATTAAGAAGAGACTCACGGCAACGGAGGCATGGTTCTACAGAAGGATGCTAAGGATATCATAAACCGAACATGTGAGCAGCGATGTGGTTTTGGAAAGGAGGAAGCTTATACTTAATATCAGGAAGAGACAGATTAAATTTCTGGGACACATACTGAGAAAGGGGGCTTGGAGAATCTGATACTCACAGGTCGAATAGAGGGAAAGAGAGACAAGGGAAAACAACGCATGGCATACCTGGCGGGTTTAAGCAAGTGGATGACAGAACGCTGTCCGGGGGAGGTGGCAGAGGGACGAAACTTATTGAGAGCTTGGGGGAGGTGGAGAGCCATAATCGCTTACGTCCTGAAGGGACACGGTACTTAAAAAGAAAACAGAAATTATACTCTAAAATTGATAATACCGCTATTTTAATTAGTGTAGATAAAAAAAAACATTCAACATTTTCTATACATACAGCAATGAATAACTTATCTACCTGGAAAGATTGACGTCTTAATTAGTACCATTTATAATAATTAACTCGTCACCAGTGTAGCAATGCGCATGATCGTATGGAGGCCTGTATGTTAGCGTTTGTTTCTATGCCAGCCTTTCCCGCGTTGGTTTTAAAATTTCCTTTGTACATTCCTTCCCTAATTCATTTTTATGTCGCTATATTTCGTTTTCTGCCGTTAGTTGTGGCATTTTTATTACCCAACTTTCCTTCTTTACACGTTACATCATTTATTCGCTTATTTCAACGTAATAAAATGTTTTATCAAAAATGTATCTAATAAAATAAATAAAATATATCTAATCAAAAAGAAATAAAATAAACTAAAGGCGTGAAAAACTTTTTATTCACATTTGACAAGAAAAATTACTTCATAAAAAAAAAGGCAATATTTACCCCAGCAACCCGTTCTCGGCAAATATTTTTTTTTTACTTTCTAACCGTCAATTCCCCAAGGTTCCATCTTTTTTTTTTTTTTTTTTTTTTTAGCCCCACTAGAGAATGAAACATTGAAACCAAAACAGGATAGATAGAAAAAGAGGAAAATGTAATCGTATGAAGCAAAGGAAAAAATGAAAATACTAAGCCGTAAGAAGAGGAAAATTTGTATAAAATGTATTAACAATTAATAGAAGAATTTATCAGATGTGCTAAAATAAATAGAAAAGTTAGAAGAACTAAAAGAGGCATAATTAATAGAAGCGAAAATGTCTATCAAAAAGAGAAATAGAAAAAGTGAAGGCGCTAAATATGAGAAATTGAGAAGAGGACATAGAAGAAAGAAAGAAAGAAAGAAAGAAAGAAAGAAAGAAAGAAAGAAAGAAAGAAAGAAACTGAGAAAGTAAATGATTTGGAGGCTAAGAAAGAAAGAAAGAAAGAAAGAAAGAAAGAAAGAAAGAAAGAAAGAAAGAAAGAAAGGAGAAACTGAGAAAGTAAATGATTTGGAGGCTAAGAAAGAAAGAAAGAAAGAAAGAAAGAAAGAAAGAAAGAAAGAAAGAAAGAAAGAAAGAAAGAAAGGAGAAACTGAGAAAGTAAATGATTTGGAAAGAAAGAAAGAAAGAAAGAAAGAAAGAAAGAAAGAAAGAAAGAAAGAAAGAAAGAAAGAAAGAAAGAAAGCGAAAACAGGAGAAACTAACAAAGCAAAAAATTGGGAGGCTAAGAAAGAAAGAAAGAAAGAAAGAATCGAAAAGCAAAAATCAACCTTAACATAAAAAATAGAAAAGATGAATAAACACCCAGAGAAAAGGTAAGAAACTTTAGATTAAGAAAGAAAGAAATATTGCTTTTTATTCTAAGACAGCTTTTCCCCAATAACTACATCTTTGTGGAACAGACACACATGTGGATATTTCTAACCTCTTCAAGTCAAAATAATTTCTTATGGGCCCCACCCCCTTAGCCTCATAATCACAACTTAGTTGCCTCTCTGTGTCTTTTCTATAAATGCTTTTAATAAAACCGAATATAACATTAATGGAGAAAAGATGAGTAAATGCACAGAAAAAAGGTTAGAAACTATGGGTGAAGAAAGAAAGAAAGAAAGAAATACGAAGGAGCGTAAAATCTAAATAATAATAAAAAGAAATTTGTTTTGAGTTACTCAGGTTGGCTAGCTTGAGTGTCGGCCAAGCAACATCGAGTCACAACTTTAATTTCAGATCTCCAACGGAACTCGTATAAAGAATCCATTGCCAAAGATGCTGGAAAAATATTCTGCTCATTCTATCGCTCTTGACTCCTTTTGCCATACTTATCTTTATAAGAATCGGATTAAAACAAAATCGGACTGCTGCTGCCGCCATTTTCACTTTCCCGCCTTCGCAGGGTTCAAAATTGTTTCCGCAGTCTTGTCGTTGAATATATATTCTTCATTCTGCAGCCTTTTTGCCCCACCCGCGGCGTTGCAAGCCTGTCGCTACTCTACCTGTATTTCCATTGCAAATCTCCAAAGGATTTCCATTCTTTAGTTCCACCAGTTCAGATATTTAAAATTCGAACACGCCATGCTGCTTCTACAGACTGTGATCACCCTTATGTCGTGTTTCTTACGCTAAACCGGATATTGACTGCTCGATGACCCAAGGCAGAATGCGAAAACACGTCTCTGCGCATCATGGCTTGACGCATGTTTTCGGTATTAAATAACAAAATGAACTCTATATATTGACCATTAAAAATAACTCCTGCTAAAAGACTGATTTGGAGCCGATACGACGGATATAAATTCCTTGATTCAACACCGCAGAAGACACAGAGACGGAGAGATACCCAGCTGAGATGTCGACACGTAGAGATTGGTCAAGAACACCGCTGGCAGACTGAGACTGAACGCAATACATTTCAACATACATCCTTCGCCGCCACCGTCTTCACAAAACATAAGCCGACAGCCATGACCAACATTCTTTCTCTTTCGGTCTTCCTTCCCAACTGTCGCCTTTTACAACAGCAACGAGTAGTATGCTGACTTTGTATATATGTAAATAAATTATACATTTATTTACTCCAAATACAAAGTATTCCTTTTCCTCGAATTTACGTTTGCTGAGGCGAAGAAGAAATTAACCTCTTCAGCAGAAACAACAACGGTGACAGGTTCTGCCTTCCAAGTTGCTCATTCTTCATTTCTGCAACGGATAAGAAACCAAAACGAACGTTACTATTAGAACTGACATATTATTTGAATAATATAAGTTTATTAATAATTTAATAATTTTCCTATTGAAAAGCATTGCAGTTCATTTTACTATATACAGAGTCCGCCATAAAATGTGTACATACTTCAGGAAAGGAAATACTAACAAATTGCAATAACAATGCCATGCATGAACTTTATGGAAATGATGAATTTTTCGCCACACTACCACCAAAACGTGTGAGTTTGTCTGAATAAGAATTTGCAATGACACTGGCTAGGACAAAGAGGTTCTATCGAGTCTCCCCACGTTCTCCTGACCCGCAGACTTTTAGCTATGGGGAACACTATAGGATGCTGTGTATCGCAGAAAACCGACTACATTGGCGTCCATTTGCCAAGAAATTAAAGATGGATGTGCAACAATCCCACTGTACACTTCGGCCAACTTTGCCCAAGATATAGTTCACCATACTAATAAATGTCTGGATGCTAAAGGACACTATTTTGAGCATCTCTTGTGACTGTAGAGTCCAAAGGTAACTTGTATTAATTTCGATGTTTGAATAAATTTAGTATTACAATATCTATATAAATTTTTCCTTTTCTAAAGTGTGTAGACATTTTTGGTGCACTCTGTATATGGTTTTATATTAGAAATTCAGTGAAAATGCAGAAAAAGCGATTCCCTATAGTCAGGAATTACAACAATCTTGAGTTGTTATATGTAAATGAATTGCTAAGAATTTATTCTTAGAAAACAATGCAATTAATTCTAATACAGAAATGTCTTGTAAATGGGTTTAAGAAAATTGCGTTTAAAATCAAGAGAAAGGTATTGTTATTAGTCTGAAATTAATATTAGATAATAACAGACTCAATAAGGCTATTATATTAAAGATAATTTGATGATGTGAATGTATTAAAAAGAGACCATACTGAATTCTGTCGACAAAAGCGGAAGGTTGCGAGATACCAGGTGACTTAATGACAATCTCTTTCATTAATATTTCTAGTGGTCATTTTATTCACTATAACTTAACCGGTCTCACCAACTGAGAGATTAAATTTGAAGTCATAAATTCTGGTTCATTGGCCGATAACACTCATTATCGCTAATCATAAGGAAACCGTTGATTTCATTGGCTTGAGGTGAAATAAACAAGATTAGGCTGTTGTTAGATATTTACAACAATTTCTTTAATCCGGCACAAGGTTAAACCAAGAAGAAAAGGGGATCGTGCAACACCAATCTTTCAAGTGATTCTCCTCCTCCTCTTTTTTCTTTTTCTTCTATGTGCCATGTCCCTTCAGGACGTAGGTGATCATGGCTCTCCACAATTTCCTGTCTTTTGTTGCCCTTAATAAATTGTATCTTTTTGATATCTCTCCGAAACCTTGTCCGGTCATCCATTTACTCAAGCTCATTCTTCTTCTATGTGCTATGTCCCTTCAAGGCGTAGGCGATCATGACTCTCCACAATTTCCTGTCCTTTGTTCCCCTTAATAAGTTGTATCTTTTTGTTATCTCTACTAAACCTTTTCCGGCTATCCATTTACTCAAGCTCGTTCTTCTATGTGCCATGTTCCTCCAGGGCGTAGGCGATCATGGCTCTCCACAATTTCCTGTCCCCGTTGTCCTTAATAA
Organism: Acanthosepion lycidas; assembly: GCA_963932145.1. NCBI lineage: Eukaryota > Metazoa > Mollusca > Cephalopoda > Sepiida > Sepiidae > Acanthosepion > Acanthosepion lycidas. Next base: position 19,153,503 of record OZ010598.1, read on the forward strand.
ATTGTATCTTTTTGTTATCTCTCCTAAACCTTATCTGGCCATCCATTTACTCTAGCTCACTAAGTATATCATACAATGTTTTCCTCTGCCTTCGATTTTTCTTGTGAGTATCAAATTTTCTAATCCCTCTTTCCTCACTATGGACTCTAGAAATTTCAACTATCTCTTTCTGGTGTTAAGTATAGGTTACTTTTTTGTTTGTATTTTCTCTAAAACATCGTGAATGCTCACATATTCATTCCATGGTATCCTCAGCATCCTTCTGTAGAACCACATTTCTGATGTCTTTTCTTCATCTTTGAGGATATTGTACACCATTCACTGATACATAGGTTGACCGATATTAAGCAACAGTTCAGTACATTTTTCTTTGTTTCTAACTAATTTTTTCGTTTCTTAATACTCTGCTTAGCCTTTGGAATGCATCTTTGGCTATCCCAATGCGCCTTCCGATCTCAATGTCACGCTTTGCGTCGTCTGTTAAAACACTTACCAAATATTTAAAGTTTTGACTTTTTGATTTTGGTATCTCCAATTTGTAATTTCCATGTTTGGGCTTTTCCTGTTGGCAATTACTTTAACACGAACACCGAAAACTAGTTTTCCTGGGGAAATGTATAATTACTTCACATACCAAGAAGAGGACGCATGACTGTTGATATCAAAGTACAACGTTGATTGATAACTAACATCTCTAACCACGTGCATCGCTAAAAGTTGGAGATAGAAACATGTATCCGGTAATATATACAGTCCTGTTCAGATGATGGTATTGAGCTAATGGTATTAAGCGAATGGTATTGAGCTAATGGTATTGAGCTTGGTGTATTGAGCTAATGGTATAGAGCTGGTGGTATTGAGATAATGTCTTTGTTATGTAATCACTAATAGAATGTCGGTAGTACAACGTTGTACACCACCCAAAATTCACGGACGGATGAAAACAAAGAAAACTAACGAGCATTCAAAGAAAAGAAGTAGCAGAATTCACACGAATAGATATATGTGGTAGATAATATGTTTAGGCAACAGGAATTCATTTCTTGATCAGTGTTAAACAGCTATATATATATATATATATATATATATATATATATATATATATATATATATATATATATTATGAAATGGACAAAGTCCAACAATTATTTTAAGACATTTTTATGTTTATACATTCTTTTTATAGATACAAATATTTAAGTAAATGCTCTGTTTTATAATAAACAGTATTAAACAACATTTACCGGCCTGAAAATTTCTCAGACATTCAGGCCGGGAAATGTTGTTTAATACTGTTTATTATAAAACAGAGGATTTACTTGAATATTTGTATCTCTCAAAAGAATACCCGCTCGGCCCGGGGGCTAGGATCAAAGTGTAGTATCTGCACTTTGTGAGCTTCCGGGTCGGGTGCCCTTCGAACTCTCTAATTGCAGAGAGGATCCCGGACGAAGCTCCGCCGAAGGGTAGGGTTTCGTTGGGGGAGGTTGACGGAACTGGCCCACCTCGGCGGGTTTGGATGGTTATTTATTTTTCACTGGGCCTATGGGCTCAGAGATACCCACATTAAAAAGGCCTTGTGCCACATTCGATCCCCGTGGGTGGATTGATAAATACCATCTATAAAAAGAATACCCGCTCGGTCCGGTGGCTAGGATCAAAGTGTAGTATCTGCGCTTTGTGAGCTGCCGGGTCGGGTGTCTGTCGAACTCTCTGCTTGCAGAGAGAGAGGAACCCGGACGAAGCTCCGCCGAAGGGTAGGGTTTCGTTGGGGGAGGTTGACGGAACTGGCCCGCCTCGGCGGGTTTGGATGGTTATTTATTTTGGCTGGGCCTACGGGCACAGAGATACCCACATTAAAAAGGCCTTGTGCCACATTCGATCCCCGTGGCTGGATTGATAAATACCATCTAAAATAAAAATAAGTAAAAACTCACTAATCGAGTTGTGCCTAGAATGTTACCGGCTGTTTGTTGTGGGGTAAATAAGACACCCCGGTAATGCAAATGAACTAGGCAAGACCTGAAATAAAGAAAGCAAATTGAGCCAGTAGAAGTCTGTCCAAGGCTCGCGACAAGGTGGAGGATGACTGAATTGGGATACTATCTTTAGACAGAGACTCGAATGAGAAAAACAGACCAGTTCTGTACCCGAGCGCGCTTTTGCCGCGGATCGGGGCTGGGTAAATTTTGACCAGTGACCCAGGATAGAAACGCTCGAGTTCCTCACAGTGAACTTGTCCTCGTGTCGCATCTAGTCTGCAGTGGGACGACAGATAAATACCAACTAGTCAGACTCAGTCACAGGCTCGCGAGAAGACAAGACCTGTATTCGGGCAGAGGGTGACAAGACCGCCGTCTTCGAGAGGAGGGTGGCATAGTCGGGGATCTGTCAACGGATGGAGACTCGTCTGACAAAAACAGACTAGTACTATACCCGAGCTCGCTTTTGCAGGGGGGGGGGATACATTTTTACCAGTTGCCTGGGTGGAAACGCTCATCGCAGCAGGCAGTTCGCTGTCTGGTTAGCGATTGTCAAACTCTATCTTTGGGCAAAGAGAGAGAGAGACTCAGGCGGGAACTCGACTGAGAAGAATAAACAAGGAATGTACCCGATCCCGTGGTTGTGGGGGTTGGGTAAATTTTGACCATTGGCCTCAGTGGACAAGCTCGGGTTCCCCAAAATAATCTCAACCTTGTGTCACATCTCATCTCAGTGTTGGGAACTGAGTAAGTACCAACTCGTCGCAGTCGGCGGCCTGGATCGCGATTGTCAAGTCCACTGTCTCCAGGCAGAATACGACTCAGTCGCGGCTCTATCTACGGACAGAGACTCGGCTAGAGAAGAACAGACAATGCAATATGCCCGATCCACACCTCTAAAACAAACATGCTTTCATTTAATCACCACAGTGAACATTTTTCTGTTTGCCATCAAAATGCCTGATGCTATACTCCAAGAGAGCAATACACAACACCTTCTTGGCTTTACGTTTTAAACTGACTTCAAGTGGAGTGACTACACCGAATCAATAACTGCAACTACTGCAAGGTATGCTGGGTCAGTGTCATGTCAGAAAAGTTTACATTTACACATTTACACTCTAGCTGATAAACTATTGCAATAATTACAAGAACAATGTCAATAGTCCGCATTAAAAAAGGTAAATAATAATATGCAAATTCTACAAATTATTAGCTATTTGATGTCAAGACGTTCTAAGTTTAATAACAAATTAAACTGCTCTTATCTTCCACAATTATTCTTGGAAATTTTAATGGATCTATATTTTGCCGTGGTACCTTAATTGACATTATGTAAATAATATTAAGGTACGTCATGTGATAACGGACTACTTTTTTATTTTATTATTATTATTATTATTATTATTATCATCATCATCATCATCACTATCATTATTATTATTATTATTATTATTATTATTATTATTATTATTATTATTATTATTGGGTTGATGCATAATTATCAGGCGTTTTTAAACAATATTTATTATGAAAACGAGACATAACAATTCAACAATAATATTTTTAAATGATTATTTCTATAATCTGAAAATATATTTATTTAAAAAAAAGTAAGCAAAACAGCAATTTTTATGAGAAAAACGCCTGATAATTATGCACCAACCGAATATCATTTGTCCATGTTATGTTTCCTGCTTTGCATCCTGTAGAGCCAGGTCCAGACTATGGTCCTTAGGCCCTATAGGAGAACTGTCATTTAAATAATAACACTTGTCTTAGTATATGGGACATTCCTAGTATGGCGATTGTCTGGGTAACTTGTATGTTGGTGTTACCTGGGACAGTGTTAGTAAAAATATCCATTCCTTTTCTCACGAGGCCCAGTGCTCCGATTACTATTGGTACAGTCTTAGTCTTCATTCCCTACATCCTATTAATCTCGATCTCCATGTTTTTTAATTGGGACAATTTCTCGATAATTTTCATGGAGGTGTTTCTCTCAGATAGTACTTCTATGTCAATAAGTATACATTTCCTGAATGTCTTGTCTTTTATGATAATATCAGGTATGTTGGTTTTTATTTCCCTGTCAGTTTGAATTGGCATATATTATTATTATTATTATTATTATTATTATTATTATTATTATTATTATTATTATTATTATTTCCTATTCTTTCAGGACGTGGGTCATCATGAGTCTCCAAGATCTCGTCTATTGTCTTTTCGCTGTCTCTCCAAATTTCCATTCTGCCAAGCATGTACACAACATCGTTAGATATGTCATGCGCTATTTTCCTCTGTCCCTCTTGCCTTCAAGCTGTCCTGTGAGTGTCAAATTTTCTTATCGCACTGTCTTCATTATGTGCCCTGGAAATGTCAATTGCTTCTTCCTAATGCTAAGTATAATTACCCATTTTGTTTCTATTTTCTCTGCGACGTTAGGTTAAGAAGGGAATGAAAGCAGTTCGTTATAATTAAACACCTTTTGCTATCTTCAATGATGCAGAGAACCGAAAGTGTGACACCGAATTTCGAACGGATAAAGAAAATGCCTTCCAGAAGTAAAATGAGCTATTACAAACAGCCGTTATAGGCTCCGGCCTTCTTCAGGTGGTTGAAATGTCGAACTGAACCCTTTATTTCACTCACTGGGGTAGACTGTTCTAGTTCCACATGCCATGTTTGATGGATGTCAGTTATCAGTTATCTCCTGGTAATTTTCCCTCTGAAAGTTCTCCACTGCCTTAACCGGGTATTGAACTCACACTCTTTGGGTCCTGTCACTGGATCTATTATCTTTATCCACTGTGCCATGTGTCCTTGAGAACATCTGGGTATGAATTTCTGGGTATTATAAACCTAATGTCTTCAGCAACCACTTTTACCAGTGCTCATATTGCAATTTTGCTGTTATCATTGCATGTTTTTACCAGAACTCATATTGCAACTTTTTGTTCTTATGTGAAGAGGTTATCAGAGAAAATACAAAGGATCTGCGGTTCATATAACACCAGGACAACCTTCAAAAGGTTGACGACACTTCGCAGATATCTCTCCCGAGTAAGACCCCCCATAGAGGAGAACATGACTAAAGACTGTGTGTACGCTATCCCCTGCAGCTGCGGAAAGGAATATAAAGGAGAGACAGGCCGTCCCCTCAAGGTAAGGCTTCAAGAACACCAGAAAGCTGTAACACGAGGGGAAGTAGAAAAATCACCACATTACCTCCCTCTGTGGGATCATGTTGAGATCATAGATAGGGAACACCATTGGAAAATTCGCTAGGCCACAAAAATCTCCTGAGCCGACCAAGCATAGAAATAAATACAATATGAGAACCAGTAATAAGGAGTGCCAGAGAAAAGCAATTATAAGATATATTCCAACCACCTGAAATCACCACGGCCGAAACGTTGTGATAAATATGGCGACAGAGATAAGGACAATAGTCCGAATAATGTAAATAATGAACAAGTAATTGGCTCCTCCTATATGACAGTTAATATTAAATAATATTCTCAAAGATGAAGAAGAGACTTGAAGCAATAGTAATATAGTTCTACAGAAGGATGCTTACAATACTATGGAAGAAACATGTCAGCCAACAGGACCTTTTAGAGAAATGGGGAAAAAAGACACTTATAATTAACATCAGAAAGAGGCAGATGAAATTTCTAGAAAACAATGAAGAAAAAGGGCTTGGCGCGTCCTGAGTAAACGATAAACTACATCCGCATCCTGGGTAAGACGATAAACTATATCCGACAGCAAGGCCCCTGATCAGGAGTGAAACTACCTCTTAATTGCTGGTGTTCCTAGGTCCACTGTGACTCGGGGTTGTAGCACCTTTTAGGGTGCCAACTATGGGCAAATAGTTAACCCCCAAACTGGAGTCAAAACACTATAAAAGCGTAAAAATAGGATTTAATTCAATCAATAAATTTTTCGTTAAAAATACTATTACTAGCAAGATATTATTACCAGGAATACATTTTCGAAGAAAAAATCTTGCCAGCAATACATTTTTGCGAAAAAATATAACCAACAATAAAAATCTTGTCGGCATTAAATAACCCATTGAGGATGATATACTGTAAAACAAACCAAACCAAAACCAAAGGAGCTTGGCAAGAGGAAAGAGCATTTGATACTCACAAGGCAGACTAAAGGCAAGAAGGACAGAGGAAAACACCGCATAATCTATCTAGTGAGCCTGAGCAAATGTATAGCGGAACAAAGTTTCGGGGTGATAACAAAAAACAAAATTTATTAAGAGCTACAAAGGAAAGCAAATTGTGGAGAGCAACGATCGCAAATGTTCTGAAGAAACACGACACGATTTTTGCTTGAATGATTCATTTTCTATTTCTTATCTATCATTTGCAGTCAGAAAATGATTTTAGAATGTAATATTGTTTTTTAGATGATAATGATTTTAGATATATAAGTCTTATTAATTAACCTATTGTTGGGGAGGAGAAGATGTCTATTCATACGTGTTCGAATGGTATTTGCGCGCAAAAGAACATAACGTAACCATCGAGAATAGGAACTCGACTCTCCGATTAACAATTCCAAACCATTTTCTATTATACCACGAGCACATCTATGCTTACAGCACCTGGTATTCCCAAGCGGTCAACCATCTAGGCACTGACGTTGCTTAACTACGGTGATCATACGGAAACCGGGATTTCAACGCTATATGACTGAGAGCCACATAGAAGATGAAGTATGATTATAGTTAATAAAATAATGATAAAATTCCATATCTCCAAAAAAATGGTGAAGTACCCAAAGTAGCAAAAATAAAAAATATATATATATTCCATATCTCCAAAAAAATATATTCCACAACATTTGAACATTCATAACATTTTTTAAATTTAACGATTCTTAGGAAATTTTCCTATATTAGTAAAATATTGATTACAAATGCGCTGTAAAGCAAGCTGTACGAAACGAGATATTTCACGATATTTTTATTTTAACGGGCTATGCGGTAAAAATATGAACAAACTATAGACGTAAAAGCGAAAACAATATTGATATTTATTGTTTCCATTCAATAATACGGCAAAGCGTAGATCTGATATTTAAAATTTCACATATAAACCAGAAGCATAAGCGTTAAACATGAAATTCAAAATGGCCGCCATTCGACTTTATTTGTTCTTTCAAATGGAAAGAGGTTTTCGGAGACAGCAATTTTCCACTAACTCAACACGCACTTAATAATTTTATAGTTTTTTCTTTGTTTTTTATCACCGACTTGTTCATGTTTTTCATTTATTTTTTATCGACGTTGTGCTGGCAATGTCTTATACACACACACACATTGTATATATATATATATATATATATATATATATATGTAGAGAGAGAGAGATACATATATATATATATATATATATATATATATATATATATATATATATGCATACATATATTTATAGGCATACATAAAGAAATACAAACCAAATGCATGCACACACAGAACTCAGATACATAGATAGATAGATAGATAGATAGATAGATAGATAGATAGATAGATAGATAGATAGATATGAACAAGCTGAGATAGATGGATTTTATTGGTTTTGTAGTTTTGTACCTGTCAGAATTTGATTGATGAATGTTTCTTGGCTGTTCAAGCAAAGAAAATCTTCGGTGAAGAAAGGTCTAATTATTTTCTTTTATGTCTTTACAGACCTTTTGTTTCAATCTGTCTTGTTGTTTAAGCAAAGCTTTTTTTAAGACCTTTTGAAAATGTTAAGTATGTTTTAGTGATTGTAAAGGTTTTCTCCGATTTTTCAAACATATCACAGCATTCTTGTACAAAAATTAACGTTTTCTAGCAAACTGAATCTGTAAATTATGTAGGACATAAAACATAATTTATGTAACTACGTTTACAAGTTTCTACCTAATATTAAATAACTTTTTCGACACCAGGCGAAGCTTAGCAAAACGTTTTAACAGATAATCCCTGTCCTTTCTATGCTATGTAATATATATGTGTGTGTGGGTGTATTTGTCTGCTTGTGTGTGTACGTTTGTGTATTTGTGTATGTGCGCGTGTGTGCGTGTGTTTAAAATCTGATATGGAATCCCGGAAAAGTTTTTAAGAAATTTGACAAACTGTTGTGGAGTTATTTCGCAGTGGAGGCTTGTATTTGTACTAAGTCAGTCCTAAAATAGGTTCGACGTACAAAACGTTAGGAACTTGATATAATTGGTATAACGCAGAGAAATCTTGTTGCGGTCGCTGATACTTTCGTATTCGACTAACTGTCGTCCGACATCGACTGACTGACTGACCCTCGTTTCTCTTACTACTCCTACTTATATTAGGTGAGAGAATCTATTAACTATAATAGGTGTGTTTCACCATAACACAAACGGAAAAACGTTTCATTGGACCAAGATTTGATTACGCGTTTCACCTTTCTAGGCTTCATCAGATACCAAAACGAAAAAAAGAAATGTAAATATGTGTGTGTCTGTGTGTGTTCGTGTGTGTGTCTGTGCTTAAATTATGAATCATTAGTACTTTGTACTTAAGGTGTCGTTTATTGTAGTTAAAGAAAGAAAATGAGTGACTTAAAAAATGCCGTTAATATTTATCCTGTATCTTTTCTTTATAATTCTTAGTTCATGTCGAAAGTTGTTAATATATGTTTCCCAGCTTTTCCGTATCGAATTAAAGTCAAATGCTTCTCTTAATTTGTAGATGGGGGTTTGCCTTGGATTAATTTCGGAAAAGGCCAAATAAATTGCTTGCTTTCGACTCACTCTGAAAATGAGATTTACTTTTAATCCGATATAGAAAAACTGTGAAAAATATATTAATAACTTTTTCTTTCGTTTTTGGTTTTGGCTTTTGCTTTGGTTTATTTTGTTTTACGGTATATCAATCTCTATGGGTTATTTAATGCTGATAAGATTTTTATTGTTGCTAATATTCTTTTCAAAAATGTATTGCTGGTAATATTTTTTTCTTCAAAAATTTAGTGTTGGTAATTTTTTTTTTTTTTTACAAAAACGTATTGCTGTATTAAAACCTATTTTTACACTTTCATGGTGTTTTGACCCCATTTTGGTGGGGGGTAACTATTTGCCCATACTTGGGACCCAAACAGGTGCTACCACCCCAGGTCAGAGCGGACCTGGGAACACCAGCAATTAAGAGGTGGTTCCACGCTCTCAAAAACCCTCCTGGTCAAAGGCCTTGGTGTTGGATGCAGTTTATCGTGTTACCCGAAAGGTTTGTTTTTGGATCTGATAAAACCTAGAGAGGCGAAACGTGTAATCAAATCTAGTTTTAATAAAAAGGTTTTTCCCTTTATAAAATTCCTTCAAAACTTTTTCTGGATTCCATATCCGATTTTAAACACACACACAAATGTCAAACATATATATATATATATATATATATATATATTAGAGTTATGACTTTTTTGTAAACCTATGTTTATATTTCTCATATATTGATGAAATTTTCTTCCAAAGTAATAAAAATTTGTCTTAATTCTTGAAAAAGGCCACGACAAACCAAAAATTTGATTTTACGTTGCATGCAATTTGATAATACTTATGTATTTTTAAACCCATCTAACAGTTTATAGCTGTAGCATAATATACAAATTTACAAATAAACAAAACCAAGTTATATAAGTTTCCATGAAGTTGTAGAAGGATTCAGAAAGTCATAGTACTATTATACATATTTACGATATTAAACATTTCCTGCTATCAGTGACATTTTGTAAAAAAAAATCAACTGGATTAAACAGTTATTATTATTTTTTAACAAAACGTCGAATTATGACACAGGAAATCAATTATTGTACAAAAAGTCATAACAGTAATATATATGTATATATGTATATATGTGTGTGTGTGTGTGTGTGTGTGTGTGTGTGTGTGTGTGTGTGTGTGTGTGTGTGTGTGTGTGTGTGTTGTCGGCAGTGCTTAACGAGCGGCGACTGCATTTATTGCATGTGTGTAACTCAACTTCCGGATGTGTACTCACAAACCTCGTTATGAAACGAACCTACGCCTAAAGTTTTAATTCTTTGATGCTTTTCGATCACAACGGATCTCTTTAGTCGTTTTTAGTTTTTCCCTGATATCGGTTTTTTCAAATATATTTTTATTTAGTATTTACAAATTGTATTATTAGGGTTTTTTTTCACCCCACCAGAGTACAGGGATTTAAATAATATATATATAGTTTTAAGCTGTGCTATATTTATGCGATAAATTGCTCAATATCAGATATAGACTGTATATATATATATATATATATATATATATATATATATATATATATATATATATATATATATATATATATATATATATATATATATATATATATATATATATATTGTACATTGGCCCTTGTCTTAGCCTTGGACAACATCGGTTGTGTGGAGAGGGAAGACGTGGTGCATGCGTAACTGTCCATCTCTCATAATATAAGCCGACATAAGCCTATATATACATATATTTCTGTGTGTGTGTTATTTTTAGCCGCTACCCATATTTGAGAAGACGCTCCGTTTACTTTAAGCAGTGTTTTATTTCGTCTGCTGGCCTGAATATTAAAGTAATCTTATTAAAGAAAAATGCGCTCTCCAGCAGAATTCCAACATGCGTCCCCTTTGTCAGGAGAAACTGACTCTTTAACTCTTTGCACCCGAGTGACCGATATGTTGGCCTTCTGTGTGAAAGTGCTTATAGCGTACTCATCAGAGAGTCAGGCTTCAAAGGACTAAACGATAATTTTAGTGGAGAGCCATTAACTGGAATTATTCAGTTAAAGGCAGTATACAACCTTTCTTAATAGCGACGCTCTTCGTATCCTCCCAGCTAAAGCCTATTGGATCGAACGACGGTTTAGCCTACAAAGGGAGGGCGCAGGTTCGAATCCTAACTGCGACGTATTTTTCTATAATAAGACTTCACGAATATTCAAATTGGTAGACAAATTAATATATATATATGTGTGTGTGTGTGTGTATTAATTTAAAAACCAGGTAGGCAATGACTGGCCACGACTATAAGTTTCATGTCTTTGCACAAAATCATCATCAGTTTCACTTGTTATTTAGCACTTTTTGCAATATTGGCATGCCTTTCCAGATGGAACATTTTTTTACGGTCATTTTAGATCTTGGCTGGAGAATTTGCCCTTCCCACCGTGCAAGTTTTCACCACCGTGAGCACCCTATATACAATCAGTCGAGTTCAGTTTCCCTTTCAAACTGAACTAGCCCGGGGTATATAGAGTACTCGCCTGGCTACCTGATGATTGTGTGCAAACACATGAAACTTATAGTCGTGGCCAGTCACTGTCTACCTGCCATTTCTCTCTCTATATGTGCGTGTATATATATATATATATATATATATATATATATATATATATATATATATATATATATATATATATATATATATATATATATATATTATTGTTGTTGTTGTTGTTTATAGTGGGGAACATTATTTCAACCAATTAAATCATCAGGAATGTGTCAAATCGAATAAGATTTCGGATTTTTTTTTCTTTAACAAATCCCAGGAAACTGCCCCCCCCCCCATGCCACTGTGTGCGTGTCCTTTGTTGATTGGTGAAATGCTTCAATCTCTTCTTTTGAATTATGAAGCGAACCCTTTATTGAATCCACGCGGACAGTTTGTTCTCATTTCCGCTTCCCGTGCTTAGAGGAGATAACACATGTCAGTGAATTCTCCCGCGTCTATTTCGCCTTCCGGTCGGTTGTCTGTTTCTTCAACAAAACGAATGTATCATGTGATCTGAAATTAAGAGATTTGAAATCGAATTATTTCACTAATCGAAACCAATATTAATATAGTATCAATAAATTGTCCTAACAATATTTGAAAAGATGTCTTCTGCAAATGAAATACTGGAAAATAGAATAAAAGAAAGCTGTCATTGTTTTTAAGAAGCCAATTATTTTCCATTCAAAAATGCTAGAAATTATTAAATATATTCCAAAACACTTATTCGCGGATTTTAAGCAAATAATCAGAAGACGAGAAAAATGGGAAAAGTAGTTTTCTAAAATTACATTTTTGAATTTTAAAAAATATCTAAAACTTAAGAAATGTTTTTTTTATAATTATGTGATATTATCAAATCGACGTCACAGAAAATGAGATTCCAAATTTATTGATTGATTTATTATCAAATTTAGAATTCACGATCTAACTTACAAGCGGAAGAGATTAACGTCTGATCCGTGCAGTTGATCATTATGAGGATGATGATGTTGATTTTGAGGAAGACGGTAAGGTTGGTATCGAGGAGTTGGCAGTGATGAAGGGGTAATTAGCAGTAGTGGCCTACAGCGGAGTTATGTTATATCTTCATGATGATGTTGAGGATAATGATCATGATGATGTTATTTACAATAACAACAACAACGACAACGATGATGATGATTAATAATTTATTTATAAAGATTAAATTGATGGTGATCGGTGATAGAGGGTCTAGTAGTGCTAAAATTGGTTTCGCTTATTTTAATGAGATTTATGTTTTATTGTTACTGGTGCCGTTGGTGCTGCTGGATGATGATGATGACGGCGACGACGACGACGACGACGACGACGACGACGACGACGATGACGATGATGATGATGATGATAGAATTATCTTCAATCATAAACGATGATGATGAAGATGGTGATAGTGGGTCTAACGGCAATTGGTTGCTTTGGCTGCAATGAGTGATGTCATATTGTTGTTGGTGTTAATGATGATGATGAGGAGGTTTCTTATAACGATCATGATGATGGTGATAATGGCTGTAGTGATAGCGTTTAGGGTTGCGTTGTATTCAGATAGAGTCATATTGTCCTTGAAGGTGTTGTTGACGATGACAACGTCGATGATAATGATGACATTAGAATTGTCTTCTTATAAACCATAATGGTTATAGCTCGTCTAATGGTACAGTAAATGGATGAACAAAGAAAAATTGTTGTTGTTGTTGTTGATGATGATGATGATGATGATGATGATGATGATGATGATGATGATATTAAAACTTTCTTTACTTGTAACGATGAAATGATACTGATTTCGGGTCTAGTGGTAGTGCAAATGGTTGATATATTATGAAGGAGATATATTATTGTTATATTATTGTTGTTGATGATGATTACATTGATGATTGCATTAAAACGTCCTTTACTTATAACGATAATGATGATGGCGATAGTGAGTCTCGCGGCAGTGTTAATGCTTGTGAAGATTTCAATGGGTGGTATCTATTATTGATGAAAATGGTGATACTTGTTGATGATGGCGGTTACATTAGCATTATTTTTGCTTATAACAATGTGCAAACCCTTCAACTATTTTTCATAAGACCAATTTCATATATATATATATATATATATATATATATATATATATATATATATTAGTAAATATTTATTCACCACGATAACACACACTTTGCTATTTTTCCCTGTTTTTTCTTTAGTACCAGAGAAAACTTACAGTTTTCTGCTTTTACAATTCTTCTTGAAAATAATGAATGGTCAGCGACTCGTCATTCGTCACCCCCTCTCAACATTCCACAAAAAATTGATTGCCGCCAATTTTTATTGTTGGCTATTATCGACTTCCTAACATTCCCTCAAACACTCGCAAACATTTTAGACTTTCTTTTTCGTCATTCTTTATTTCTAGCACCAAATAGAAAAGCAATCGCCATTTTAGCCTCACAACCAAAGACTCTCCATTGCAAAGTACTTTTTATTCAGATTATTCGTCGCCTGCCTGGCTGTTGGTTTTAATGGTGCCTGTCCGCCTCGATAATTGATCTGTTATTCCGACCTGGGTACCGAAGCTCGGATGTCGACGTCGAAATATGAAATATATTCAATAAGTACATTTTTTTTCTTTGTGTAAATGTAATATTTAGTCTTGTCAATTCAACATCACTGCTACGACTGCAACAGTTATTATCGTCAGGATATGCGTCTTCCATTTTACAAATTGTCTATTTATAAAAGTCATTAACAATCGACTGCATGTTTATGTTCTTAGAAATGCCTTTGTCTAATAGAGTAAGCATAAAGTGCATATAAATGTCTCTGTCAATTTGATGTGTGCCACTCTGAAGTAGTTACTCAAGGTAGACTAGTAATACAGTACCGAACAAAGTCTTGTGGCTTTATACCTGATTAAATTGAACTTCATATATATATATATATATATATATATATATATATATATATATATATATATATATATATATATATATATATATACAGGGTGTATCCAAAATACTTTTACATACAATGGGGGCGGGTTTCTCATACCTAAACAAAAGCAAAAGTCCATATAAATATATGTCCACAAATTGATCTTTTTTGAGTTATTAAGTGTAAATAAAGTTTATGGTAAATGTCGCTGTGTTGCCATATGGACTAGGTTACATTTGTCATTCGTGAACATTTGGGACTACTCTGTCTTCAACGTTTATCGTGTGTAGTAGTGAGTTAACTGAGAAATGTTTCGTTTAACAATGGCAGAAAATTTATATTGTGAACACGATTTTTGATTCACCATATATATAAATATATATATATATATATATATATATATATATATATATATATTTCAATGACAACTGATACGTCACTGCGATTAAAAATTTTATTATATTTGCTTGCAGTCGTACAAGTAGAACTTTCCAACTGGTATTTCGGTCTGAGCGCTTTCGGCTAATCAATTCTCCAATATCAACGACGTTTGTTTATTATTCAATTGGATATGTAGATTTTTTTATGACAATAGAAATGCATTAATTCCCGAACACTGCACATTTTGGCTGTGTTCATAATTAATATTACTGAGATTTGGTTTCTTCTTTTTCATCATTAAAGTTTCCATTATTTGAAGCGTTTTGTGCAATTAGATGCGCGTATTATGTTGGTATTTTCCACAAATATGTTGTGGGTAGAGGCTAGTAGGTCTCCCTCTGTGTTTAAATGGGTCCTAATGGAGCTATGATCTGAGAGATGCAAAGTAAGTCTTCTTGATAGGTATGTAGTTGTATGATCAGTGCAATTATTATTCATGAATTTGTTTTCGTCAGGAACGCAGTTTCGTAACAGGCAAGTAAATTTATAAATAACGTTGGTCCTATGTAAAATAAAAAAAATAAAAATATATTTAGACAAATAGAAACAACCTTAAAAACGCTCGGATCCTTAGATTATTTTGAGAATTTTCACATCCTGTATCCAAAAAAAAGAAAATCTCTTGTACAATAAAAGTTTTAATCGCAGTGCCATGTCCATCGTCTTCAGTGAAACCCGTGTAAAAGAGAGATTGATGACTACAAAACAAAATAAGCTATTTAATCTATCACCTGTAATAATTACATTGTCATGTACCTATTTCTTAGTTAAGTTCAGTCATTCTTAGAATAAGTACCTCTGCTGCAGATTACTACTGTATTTTCTCAGACGGCCGCTAAATACGGCTGTTGCTGTCTTGGTATATATATATATATATATATATATATATATATATATATATATTATGTATAAAATATGTATAAACAATATATATATATATATATATATATATATATATATATATATATATATATATTAGTATATAAAGGTCCACTTTCTATGGGTAATTAGCTTATTGTGCTTATTCAGCTTTAATATTACTATATATTGCCGTCCAGTTAATATTATTAATATCATATATAGATGTTCCACATTTTGAATTTTATAAACAGGCCTTTTAAGAATCTTCTTGAATACAAAAAAATAATTAATTTTTCCTATTAACTTTACGTCTGATTAACCCTCCACCCTCACTTCAAAAAATTGAATATGTCATTTTATGTCTACATTCACGATACATTTGTCTCTGACATATTTTCAGCAATCGTCAATGATGCTATATCTATGTTCCGGTTTATCGTGACATGAAAAAATTACCCACCTACATCCTCTGAGCTTACTTTCTACTTAGAGTAAATCTGACATTTAACTGGTTAACCAAGACATACCCCAAGTCTATTTTTAATTCTGACCTTATGCCCCCACCGCTTCTAACTTTCAGAAAAGAGGTATCTCTTTGCTTTTTAATTTCCTTAAAAATCATTTAATTAGCAGTTACCATCGCCTCATGAAGTACAATAATAGTATTATAACATGAAAGCTATTGTGTAGCGATTTCAAAATGTCTTTATTATAATCTCTTATAATAAAAATATAATAATAATATATTACTCTAAATTTAAACAACTATAGCGCATTTCTCTCATACTTCAATATCATTACACGGAAGGTTATTCGTGAATATGAACGTATTTTGTAAAGAAAATTAGCAGACATAATGTCTGTAATTTATTCAATCAGACATAAGTAAAAGAGAACTTGCTGCCTAAATACCCAAATTTTAATATATATATATATATATATATATATATATATATATATATATATATATATATATACAAATTAATTGCTGAATTTAACAACGTGAAACCCGCTATAGTAAAAAGATGTCCTGTGTACCTACGCCTTTCTTGGCTAGGTAGTATCAGCGATAGGTTTGCTAAGCAGGTTTGTACCGCAGTTCGACATTGTTACTTTGCCGCTAACACTCATGTTGTTTTCTCTGCCAGGCCCGTTCTTCCGTCTATACGTAAGGATGTTCTCCCACCACACTATAATAGTTCAGTAATTTATTCCTTTAAATGTAGTTGCGGTTCGCACTACATAGGGAGAACGACGCAAAGGCTAGATGCTAGAATAAAACAACACGTTCCAGCGAAAATCCGAAACCGGAAGTACACTTCCTTGGATATTCTGACCAATACATATGGGTCTTCCATCGCAGAACACCTTATAAATAGGCATAATTGTGCTGTTAGTTTTAGTGCGGACGCTTTTACCATCCTTTGCAAGTCCCACTCAAATTACCACCTAAAAGTGTTGGAGGCCATCTATATTCTATCTTTAAAGCCTTTTCTCTGTAAACAGAATGACTTTATATTAGGCCTTCAACTACTAATCACCATTTAATTTTTTCCCACCAATAAACTTTGTCCATTGTTCTTTCATATATATATATATATATATATATATATATATATATATATATATATATATATAGCATAAGGAACATTTCCTATTTTTCCGTATGCTATCATAATATATATATATATATATATATATATATATATATAACAGTATGATATTTTACACATGACTATAAATGCTTTTTGTCTTGAATAAATTCAAAGAACGTTAATTCGTACATCTCTACTTTATTTGAGATCCAATTCCCGCCGGGGTGTCAACAGCCTTCTGGATAACTATAGGATTATCCGTTGTTGTTGAAATTCATCATGCTATTGTTTCACAAACATTGTATCTAAAACAACATCTCGAACGATCTTTGTACAGCTTCAGGTGACTGAGTATTGAATTCAAAGTTATACTTCTCCCAGATACGTTGTTAACCATGACTACAGTGTCTAGTCTGCCTCTCTATGTACCACATAACTGGTTGTGGGTAGAAAAGATGGATTCATATCATTCTTCAGCTTATTTTTACGAATGTGAATGTAACGAAACCGACCAGAATTCGAACTCCGGTTCAGAAAGATAAAGGTGAAATTCCTTGGTTACATAATGGGGTATGAATAATTTAACACTTTCAGAACGGAGGACAGAAAAGTAGGAAAAATTTCTCGATTACATAATGGGGTATGAATAATTTTACAATTTTACACTCTCAGAAAGGAAGACATAAAAGTAGGGAAAATTTATAGGTTACATCATAGGAGATGAGGGTCTGGATAATGTAACGCTTTCAGGTCTGAAGAAAGAAGCAAGTGAAACAGTGATAATGCCTGGCCGCACGTATACCTGTTTGCTGGGGCGTCTAGTCAGTCCCTCTTGCACAGACGCCTGCTCAGGCACATTTGTGTCTGTCCAACATCAATATAGCCAACCAGTGGTTTATACTACAACTATGCTCAGTGGACTTTTGTTACAGGCTCTGGAAGAGAGTTTGAATGTGTTCAGCAGTTTGAACGAGGCCAGCACGCTCAAACGCTCGGTCTTGATGTCTTGTGACTTCGTGCAAGCACAACCATCGCCGAAACTCTTCCGTCTACCCAGTTTTACTCACAAGTCTTGGCTCACTCCGTGGTTTGGCTTTTGGGATCTTTCTAAATGCATCGCACGCTGGGATCGCCTGGGATCGCCATAGTGAGATTCGAATCCGGGTTTCATGATCAGAAAGCGTACGTTCTAATCCCTCAACTAGATACATTTTTTTTGCATTCTCTACATATATATATGTGTGTGTGTGTGTGTGTATGTGCTTGTGTGTATGTGTGTATGTATGTGTATATCTTTTACCGCAGTATTAGCCGAAGATTGTGTCAAGTATTTACTGTGTAAAATTGAACCCAACTGGGAAATGATGGCATATAACTGAACGAAGTGGAAATAGATGGTTTATGGTGGAACCGTTGCTTCGACTATAATGTGAATACCTGGGTTAAGACAAGGAGAGCAGCCAGAAAAGGTGGTAATATCGATTCAGACGTGTTACAGTTTGTCTACCTGGCGCGTGGTGTGAGTCTGTTAAACACATGCCTAATCTGTCATCGACAGGGCCATTCTGACAGACGATTAATCAACTATGGAGCGTTCCTTGATAACAATCGTCTGATATGTGAAAAGTGGCGGAAATGTCTGCAAAATTCGATCGGGCCAAACAAAGCACCTAATGTTGCACTTGGCCGCTAGCAGTGACAGAGGGCACAGAGAAGCGACTCAGATAGAAGATCTTGTTTCCAGCGTCTACGGAAAAGTATGTAAGAGTTGCTGGTTTCAAAAGTCGCTGTCGCCCTCATGACAGATAACACATTTCATTAATAAGTCAACGGCGGTCATCTTCGTTTAATAAGTGGAAGGTCATCATGTTTTATCAAAATGTATGTCTGTACGGGATGTGCTGGTAGTGGTATGGCCAGCAACTTGCAGTCGAGTTCGTTCCATCACTTCCACATAAATAACTCTGGGAAAGGTACGAATCTATCTCTTCTTCCCCGATCTGTGGGTTAAACAGCAGAACAGAGTGGGTTCTCTAACCGTGGTTGGAAACCAGTCTTAAGAGGAGAACTGTTAATTCCATGCTGTACAGACATGGGAAGGATTGTGGAGTTAAGTAAGTTGCTGGAGCGTGGACTTTAAATAAATTCTAAATAAGAACTGGATATCCATAGCAGAGTGATAAAAATAGATTAAATAAAGGATTCAGTTAGAAATTCACTGAAGCACCTGATGAAGGCCGGAGAGAAAAACGGCCGAAAGATCGTGATAATAGCAAGAAAGATAGGGGAAATAGTCCGAGAGAAAATAATACAAATAACTTTTAACTCCTCTTTCAAAATATTCCCACTGAAATTGAGTTATACGTAAATAAAAAAATAAAATTGAAAAAATAATTAAGAAAACTTCTTTAAGAACTAAAAAAAAAGAAGTCTTTTGTGACTATGTTTTACTCAGTTTCGATTGACGTTTCTATTTGGATTCCTATTTTTTTAATCAACTCTTATTTGACATGACGTTATAGTTCATTGGTAAAACTGTGGAATAAAACTATTATTATACATTGGCTTCATTATCGTCGGTTCCGATTTTCCATTAACATCCAGCCTTTATTTCTTCCTTCTTTACTTCCTTCACTTCATACGTTCAAATTTTCATTTTATTACTTAATTCACTTCTTCCTTCCTTCCTTCCTTCCTCTTTCATAAACTCCTTTCTTCTTTCATTTACTTTTTTCTTCCTTCTTTCCTTATTACCTCATTTCTTCCTTTATTTTTCAATTCCTTCTTTCTTTCCTTACCTCCAGTTTTTCGTTTTCTTTCTTTCTTCCTTCACCTTCCTCTACCTTCCTTATTTCCTAAATTCCTGACCTTCCCATTTTGATTTCTTCTTTCTTTACCCCGTCTTCATTCTTCATTCCTGTTTCCCTCCTTTTTCTTCAATTAATTCTTCCTTCTCTTTTCCTGTCTACTACCATTTTTCCTTCAATTAATCCTTCTCTTCTCTTTTCCTTCTTACCTCTTCCTTCTTTAATTTACTTCTTTTCAATTTCCTTTCTTTTTCCTTCATCTTCACATTTTCTCTTTCTTTCTTTCACTTCATCCTATCTTCTTTCTTTCTTTGCTAAATTTCAGAGCTTCACTTTCACACTTTTTCTTTGCTTACTCCCTTTCTTCCTTTATTTAACTCTTCCTTCAGTTGCTTCTTCCTGTTCTTCTTTCCTGCTTAAGTACATTTTTCCTCCATTTAATTTTTCCTTCGTTCTTTCCTTACCACTATATTTTCCCTTTCTTTTTTCCTTCTCTTCTTCTCTCTTCGTTTCTTATATATATATATATATATATATATATATATATATATATATATATTATAATCATTTTTTTAAAAATATGTATTCATCACAGAAATTACCATGTTTCGAAACCAAAACCTAAATCTTAAATTAAACTTAAAATTTGAAGTTCCGTTCCATTTTCAATCGATGCTGCATAACTTTCGAAAAAAAAACATACTTTCTCATATGGAAATCAGTTTCTGTATATATATATATATATATAGATATAAATATATATATATATATATATATATATATATATATATATATATATATATATATATATATATATATAGCGAGGTGAGTTTGATTGATTTGAACCTTTTAAAACCCTTTATTCTACATTCAACACCATCACTTGAGATGACACCAGAAGTGTTGAAATTAAATGGCTATATTTGTAGTGATTTTATAACATTTTTATGCTATAATTTTCGAATAAATGATTATATTTGCTCTACTCTGTATTGAGCACTCTTTTAATAATAATATTTGTTGGTTATTGGAATTTATTCTGTATACACGAATCCTATACTTGTATATATATATATATATATATATATATATATATATATATAGAGAGAGAGAGAGAGAGAGAGAGAGAGAGAGAGATAGATAGATAGATAGATAGATAGATAGATAGAGAAACGGATTTCCATATGAGCTAGTATAGCCCATGGTCCTCATGACTAGAGATAATGAAAAGCAATGAATAAGTTTTGAGGAAAAGAGAAATAAAAATAACTCTTATACTTAGAATCAGAAAGAGGACTGAGAGCTTGGAAAATTGAACACTCACAGAACATACAGAAGACAAAAGAGACAAGGAAGCTAAGAGTATACAAACCTTATTAGCTCTTATGAATGGATGGCAAAATGGAGTTTGAAGTTGACGGTAAAAAAGACAAAAGTTGCTAATATCTAAAAATGAGAGTAAGTTGTGGAGAGTTATGATCAGTCACGTCCTAAAGGCACCGTCCATAGAAGAAGATATTGAATAATTTATAAAAAAAAAACAAACAGGTATGCATAAAAAACAACTGTTTTTCTTTTGAAAGTAAATAAACTTTCAATAACTTTCTTCCTGTTCCTTGACCACTTCTGAATTGTTGATTTTATCTTTATTTTCAGCCAACATTAACAAAATACCAACATGAATAGGGCAAATGATTCATTAATAAACGCATATACAATAACAGATGTGGTGTGTCTCTCGCCTCATAAGCGTGAGATGATCACTGATGGTGGTCGGTATTTGCAATTTATCCATATGCGTGCGGCTGTGTTCACCTATGCGTTTAGTGGGATATGGTCTGGTATATATTGCACAGTTATATCGCATGGGTTATTGCATTTTTATAATTTGTAATGAAGCTTGAGTCTATACTTGCCAAAAATATGTTTTACTACAATCGTAAAACTGTCCTACCAAGCGAAGCACAGTGTCTGGGGGAAAATGTTGTGAATTTAATGCCTTTCCAGTAAGCAAAATAAAACAATGTCTGAATGGAAACTAGAAACGATAGAGTTTTGCTGAATGAAGAATTTGAACATTTCATCACAACTTCTACATATCATCTTTTTCTTTGTCATTATCATTATCATATCCTTTCCTCCAACCTCATCATAATTATCACCTCCTTTCCTCCAACCTAATCATCATTATCCCCTCTTTTCCCCCAACTTCATTATCACTTCCTTTCCTCCAACCTCATCATCATTATCACCTCCTTTCCTCCAACCTCATCATCATTATCACTTCCTTTCCTCCAACCTCATCATCATTATCACCTCCTTTCCCCCAACCTCATCATCATTATCACCTCCTTTCCTCCAACCTTATCATCATTGTCACCCCCTTTCCTCCAACCTCATCATTATCAACTCCTTTCCTCCATCATCATTATCACCTCCTCTCTTCCTAGCTCATCATTATCCCCGACTTTCCTCCAACCTCATTATTATCAACTCCTTTCCTTCACCCTCATCATCATTATCACCTCATTTCCTCCAACCTCATCCGTACAACCCCCTTTCCTCCAATATCATCATTATCATATCCTTTCCTAAACCTTTATATTTTCACCTCCTTTCCTCCAAACTCATCATCATCATCTCCTTTCCTCCAACATCATTATCCCCACCACCTTTCCACCCACACATTATCAATTTCCCCACCCATCGATATCATCATCATCATCATCATCATGATCTTGATAATCATCATCATCGTTATAGTCCCTTTTTCTGCAATATCATCATCATTTTCATCTCGATTCCTCCATCAACATCATTACCCATACCTTTCCTCTTACATCATCCGGATTTTCTCTTTCTTCCTATATTATCATCATGATCTCCTTACTACTCAACCTATCATTTTAATCGTCTTGGTTTCTCCGGCATCATCTGCATTGTCATCACTTCATTCCAAATCATCACTATCATCATCTTCCATACATTACCATCATCGTTATCTCATTTTCATCGACATCATCATCATCATTAATCTCTTAATCTCTTTCCATACCACATTATCATCACCCTATTTTTTTCAACATCAGCATCATTATTACAATTTTATTTCTTCGGGCGTCATCATCATTAACATTGCAATACTGTAGAGATAAATAACATCATTATCTCCTTTCTACCATCATCATCATCATTATCATTTCCTTTCCGTCTTTATCATCATCATTATTGTCTCCTTCTCATTGACATAATCATCATCATCATCATCCACTTGCTTCTTATGTCCTTCGTCCTTCATCATCATCATCATCATTTCCTTTCTTTTCCTCTCTTCCTCATTATCGTCTCCTTCCCATTCGAAATTATCAACAATATCATTATTTCTTTTTCTCCATCATCATCATCATCTTCCTTTCTCCATCATCACCATCATTCTTATCATTTTCTTCCATTCTTCATAATCATCATCTTTCTACCAACATCATCAGCATTATCATTCACTTTCTTCCCCTATCATCATCATTATCATCTTCTTCCTTGCAACATCATTTATCATCAATACTATGCTCATCTACATCAGTTCCTTCTCGTCTTCTTCATCCTCCTCTTCATCATCATCAATGTCTATATCTCCTTCCTTCTTCAATTAACAATGTCATCGGCTCCTCCTCTTCTCATTTGCATCATCATTCTTATTTTAATCCATTCTTCTCTCATCTAAAATAACATCTTCATCATCACATCCGAACATAGTAAAAGGTGTATGATTTAGTTCCTTTTAGTAAAGCAAGAAATATTGTATAGTAAATAGCCGCTTGCCTCATTACGATGTCTGTCAGACAAATCCCATAGGCCATTGATCGTTCATTTCTTATTTGATATTCATGAATGCAATTCTATGCTGATAATGTCAATCAATACCATTGACAAACAGACTTTCCTTTTCTTTTATTTCTTTCTTTCTCTATAAGTCTCGGTATAGACTTAAACTTATCAATAAGTAACGAAGAACGGACTGAAACCACGCAAAACAAGTGTAATTGTTGTTTTCTTAATTTTTAGAAATGTTTCAAACCGTTGTAAAGACGATCAAGTTGGGATGGGTGATTTAAGAGACTGTAATAATTGTGGGTTATTTAATTCCGAATTTGGGATCCATATTCATGGTCAACTAGACTAGACTCGTTAGCCGTTACTCCTGATCGAATTGTCTCAATCAAAACTTTAAAGATCGAGAATAAAGAAATCTTTGTAAGACGAACATAAATATTAGTAATTTCATTTACAATTCAATGCATACATAGATACGAAGAACGCATATATATATATATATATATATATATATATATATATATATATATATATATATATATATAGGGAAATGGCTATAGTTGTTCGAACGAGAGAAAAATGTACATATTAAAAAAAAAGAGGAGAGAAACCGCAAACGTTTTTAGTTATAATGTGGATTTGTTTTAGTGTATATATTATATTTTATTTGAATATGAAGAATAAAATATATATACAGACTAAAACAAATCTACATTGAACCAAAAGTGTTTGCATTTTCACTCTTTATATATATATATATATATATATATATATATATATATATATATACACATACATATGTATGTATGTATTTCATTAAATAATATAGACAAGTGTTGTCTATTTATTTTATGTAAATTATTTTCATATCGTCTGATAAGCTTAATAACATTATCATTAAAAGAAGAAAGAAAATCACAATATTGATACATATTTTTTAATCCTAAGCTTTCGGCTTACATAAGACATTATCAAAGATGACAATTACATTACAATATCTTAAGCAATACAAGGACAAGACAGTGATGATATTGATTGGTCATTCCAGCTTATGTAACAGCGTTTCTCCTAGCGAAGGGTGTTTGATTGATTTGAACCTTTTAAAACCCTTTATTCTACATTCAACACCATCATTTGAGAAGACACCAGAAGTGTTGAAATTAAATGGCTATTTTTGTAGTGATTTTATAACATATTTATGTTATAATTTTCGAATAAATAATTATATTTTCTCTACTCTGTATTGAGCACTCTTTTAATAATAGTATTTGTTGGTTATTGGAATTTATTCCGTATATAACATTCCTGTACTTCCTATATATATATATATATATGTGTGTGTGTGTGTGTGATTAGAGTGTAGCAGAAATGGTGAGAGCTTATAAAACAAGGAACAATTCCTCGTCTGTTAGAAAATTTTGAAGCTACAAAGATAGTGCATGATATTCCTTTAAGTGAGAGACATTCGTTTCCTATTTTGTCTAGGTTTTTCATTAGCATGAATATGCCATCAATGTATTGATCATATATCAATGATTTGGCGAAATTGTTAAAAGTTTTTGTTTCTGTCTGAATATTTGTTTTCTAGGCGATCCACTTAGAAATTAGATAAAGTAAGGCCAAAAGGTGACATAGCAACGACTTCTGTCTCTGTGTAAAACGTTACAATAGCAAACATGAAAAAATAGTTGCATGTTATTGGACAGAAGAAATTTATACAGAACTGAGTATTAGTTTTTCTTACAATGAATAAATATGAACAAAGTATTCAAATGTGTAATGAAACTTTGGAAAATTCCTTCACAAGTCTGATCTGATCTATCAGAACAATTTTTGAAAAATCTATGACAAAGTAGAAAAATTTAGTAACAAAAGTCGTAACAAGATAGGTAAAAAGAAAAAGAAACAAAAGTTTATGGATATTCTGTCAAAAATTTGCTCAAACCTGCAACTTTGGTTACACAACAAAATGGAGGAACAATTGAAAATTTGTTGTAATTTCATAAACCCCATTAGGAGTGATCACTAGCGATAGTAAGGTTAGTAACGCACCCTATTAGCTATTTCAATGTTTTTACTAAGTTCACTCTTTAACTCCACAATTTATCTTTCTTCTTCTCCCCTCAGCTATGGGTTAAATAATAGCACCTTTATCTGGAAAAATCATTATTATCTCCCAAAAATTCTTAACACAAAAAGGAATTATTCTTACAATCCAAAATGTTACGGATTTAAATTTCCCACAAAGAGTTGATAAACCGTAATAAACAAATAAATCCATCAATGTTTCTCTTTCTCTCTTTCTGCTTGTCTCTTTTCTTCTCACATTTTATATTCTTTCCCTAACTTCGACCCTTTCTCTCTCTCTCTCTCTTTCTCTCTCTCTCTCTCTCTCACACTCTTTCTCTCTCTCATTTGCTCTTTTTCTAATATTTTCTTTCTTTCTCTCCCTTCATCTAGTCTCTCTCTCCCTCTCCCTCTCTCACACTTTTTATCTCTCTCCCTTTCTCTACGTCTGTCTACCTCTCTCTTCCTCTCAATTCCTCTCTCTCCCTCTCTCCTTTTCTCTACCTGTGTCTACCTCTCTCTCCCTCTCAATTCCTCTCTCTCCCTCTTCTCTCTCTTCCCCTCTCTCTCCCTCTCAATTCCTTTATCTCTCTCTTCTCTTCTCTCCCCCCCCTCTCTCTCTCTTCCCCTATTCAAATTTTATTGACTGTACAAGAAATACAAATACAAAATTCTTTGAGTTCGAACGAGTACCTTCTGTAGAATACCGGGAAAAGTAATCCGATTAAAGAATTTGTAGCCAGTCGGCACTAACTAACCAACAAGACGAGAGATAATCCGAACGAGAAAAAATAATCTGTCGAACATTTTATATTGTTGAAGAACGGGCCGTGATGTAAAATATAAATCTGTTTTCAGATATAAAGACATAATAAAAGGCTTATCCATATACGGAAATACAAGAAAGTTCCCTGTATATATTGCAAAAAGACTGGATGTGACATTCTGTTGATTGGAAAACCTATCAAGTCATCTTGTAGAAATCAGAACTGGATTGCCAGGCGGTAATATAAAAATCTTGGACTCTATTTACGGAAAATGGAATTAAAGTTTTGTTTTGTTTTGTATGTTTTAAATTGGTCTGTTTTCTTAAAGGTAAACTCTAATCCAGGTATTTTTGGAAAGCTTATTTTAAAGTATGAAGTGATAAACAGAATGTTGAAACTCATAAAATCCATAATGGATATTATAAATGTACAGGCAGAGTGAATGAGAGAAATATATGGAATGCAATAGACTGATAGTTTGTTTTTTGTTTTGTTTTGTTTTGGGTTTTTTTGGGGGGGGGCAGAGAATTTACGACTAAACCAATCCAGCTGAACTGTAAATTAATGAGATCTCGATGCCATTTTAGTGCTGCGCTTAAATTCAAAAATTCTAGTTACCATAGCGTAGAACTCATTCGAACAATTACCATGAAAGTATTTATAGAAAAGACATAGACAGGCAACCTTACATTGGTGGGAAAGTGACTACAGCTGAGACGACAGATCAGGACCAATAATATTGCTGATTCTACATTGGATCTTATCAAGAAGCTCAAGGTAAATAGCAAGGGCACCTGACCATATGTGGCAGTAATATTATAAGCTTGGACGAATGGTAGGCTTATAAATATGTAAGATAGATTTGGGCAAGAAAGATTGTCTCGCCTGACATAGTAAACCGACTTTCTTCGCAGCTGACATAGAAATAGATTCATATATATATATATATATATATATATATATATATATATAGTCTTTCCACTTCATATTAGCAGAGAACGTGAGGCCGAGACGGTACAACCAGTCACTTTCCTGGGGGATAGCACCGGCCATGCTGATGGAAGGCAGCAAGGGGTCTTTCAGATGATTAATGGAGAGAAGTTTAGTTATGTAGAGATTTAGATAGATAGATAGATAGATAGATAGATAGATATAGATAGATATAAACAGGCTTAGATAGATAGATAGATAGATAGATAGATAGATAGATAGATAGATAGATAGATAGATAGATAGATAGATAGATAGATAGATTAGTTGAATTGGCTCTTTCAAAAAATATTAATATAAAATATAAATAATACGAAAAATATTGTTAATAAAAATGACATTAATGGTAATGAAATCCCGTAAAACATGTTTGGCATTGATTCTCAATTTCTATTCACCATCATTGCCTGTTTCCATTTTTTGTGGGGAGGGGGATTTCAATTGAAAGTTGAATAAATTCATTAAATAGGACTGCGGGGCAAATCAGCATGCTTCGCTTTCCACTATTGAAATCTTTCACGGTGACATGTCTGTGTATTGAAAACCGATGCTAAGGCTGAGGATTTAATAAAAAACGAAAATATAAAAAAGAGGCGAAATGAAATCACGTACCCGGTACGAATCTGTGATTTCTAACTCATATTGAAAACAGCATAAGCAAATAAAATAAAATGTAAAATATTCGTTCTCCTTCTCTTTTCTATGACACGTATATTTATATATAATATATAGATGTGTGCCTACGTGTTTATCCTTTCTTTTACATATATGTATATAATAGTATTCTACCTTGAAAAACACCATTGTATTAATAATTAAACTGTGATTGAAAATAATATTAACTAATAACAATGATTATATATTGTGCAACAAAATTTTGACACTTCTGTCTTTTGTTAATAAGTGTTATTTCCTAATTGCTTTTCTCTAAAAAAAAACAAAAGAAATGATTATTATTCTCTTCTAACTTTGCTTTTAGTGTCCGGAAAATCGATGTTTTGAAACTAACCTATTTTCCATTACATCCTACATAGATTCAGCGCTGATTTGCTGAAGGATTTTCTAGAACTCTCAAGAAGTTTCTAAAAGTTTCAAGAATTTCTAGAACGTTCTGGCTGCCAAGGATAGTATAACGGAAACAGTATGGGAGACTATATTTGGGGACTGATTCGTGAAAGTAATTTACAGTATAAGCGTAAATCGCGAAAAATTACTCACTTCTAAATTCTTATGTTCTCTCTTGTGTAATCCCGTAATAAATAAATCCTACTTTTGAATGATAGATCGTTGTGTTCCTATTTTCCATGAACGAGAATGTTCTTATGTGATCCTAAAATAAATAAATGCTACTTTTGAATCATATGTCGTTTTGTTCCTATTTTCCGTGAACAAGAATGTTCACATTCGCCAGTTTTCTCTATGGAAATAGGTAAATTTCAGAAATGTCATTATCACAAAAGGAAAGCTTGATAGAAATTTAAATAGGAAATAACAGTTAATAAAAAAATACTATCATTTCATACGCAAAAAGTAAAATAATATTATGGGACAAAGGTAATATATTTTAGTAACCATGTCCCATAATATTTGCTACATTTTCATACTCATTTCATATATTAAATTAACAAATATTATGGGACAAAGGTAATATATTTTAGTAACCATGTCCCATAATATTTGCTACATTTTCATACTCATTTCATATATTAAATTAACAAATATTATGGGACAAAGGTAATATATTTTAGTAACCATGTCCCATAATATTTGCTACATTTTCATACTCATTTCATATATTAAATTAACAAATATTATGGAACAAAGGTAATATATTTTGCTAACCATGTCCCATAATATTTGCTACATTTTCATATTCATTTCATACAGTAAATTAACAAATATTATGGAACAAAGGTAATATATTTTGATATGTCCCATAATATTTGGCACATTTTCACACTCCTCTCATACACTAAACTAACAAATATTATGGGACAGAAGTGGTATGTTTTATGCTACTTTTTTCTTAATGCGACCATTACGAATAGCAATGAATCTACTCAAAAGGCCAGACTTATTTTGGATGGAACAAGTTTAATTCGTAATATATTGCTTTGTATTTGATTCTTATAAACTGGATTGAATCTGTCAAATTATGAGCCAAAGTTTGCTCGGCACCTGTTGTTATCAGGATACCAGTAATTTCATTTTTGCTTGTTTTTCTATCGATATATTAAGTTTGACTTAGCAAATGCAGATAGAGTGATAAACAAGAGGCGGTAGTAGTTTTAGTTTATAGCAACCTTCTAGAGAGTGGGAGAGAAAGAGAGAGAGAATAGATGAGTGAAAAGGCCTCTCCGATGTGATTTGACCACCCGCCCACAACTGTGTGGAGTGCGGTGCCACAAACGCTGAAAAAGGGAAAAAGTGAAATAATTCGCTTTGCTATATCTGCATTGCCTCCATCTTCAAGCGATCGAATATGCTAAGATAGATAGATAGATAGATAGATAGATAGATAGATAGATAGATAGATAGATATGAACAGACTGAAATAGATAAAAAGATAAAGTGGAGATAAAGAGGAAAAGAAAGATCGCAAATGCCAAATGGTGAGAGTATATCAGTATTAAGAGGCAGACAATGAACAGAATGTGATAGATAGATAGATAGATAGATAGATAGATAGATAGATAGATAGATAGATAGATAGATAGATAGATAGATACAGATTGAGGCTGACACAGGACGAATGACAGCCTCTCAAACAAGCATATTTCATACATTTGAAATAAAGCATCACATTGTTCATTGCGCAGCTAGGTGTGGGGAGATGAGTATGGGAGTGGCAGTGTATTGGCGTGTAGTGGAGGAGTGTGGGTGTATATAAGAGTGTATGGGGTTGTGGAGTTGTATATTTCATTATGTGGGCGTGTACTTGATTGTGTGTTTGTTCTTTCAAAGGTTAATGTGGGGCTGTTTTAGATTTTTGAGAAGATACGACAGTCTCAATAAAGCAAAGTTCAAATTTCAGCTGAACATATCCATGTTAACTTCGGTTGAATCCACATGGGAAAGGCATAAACCCAAATCCCATATCGTTTTCCACTTGCCACAACTTTAGATTTCTTATTGATATGTCAAGAGTACAGACTGGGAAAAGTGAAAACTTTGGCAGGCCATTCTCCCACAAATACCCAACCTATATATATATATGGTTTGAGCAAAGCCTTTTCAGTGAAATTAGATAAATTGGACTATATGGGAGTCATTGATAGAACAAAGTTAAAAGTCATCATAAGTGAGGCTTTAAGCATACTGGCCTTGTTCTGACTGTTGATTACACCAGATAATGCACTTTCTCCAAGGTCTGCTCAGCATAGTTATAGTATGAACCACAGATTGGCTCCGTGGGTCATTGAAAAAACATGAGTGCATGAGTAGGCGTCTGCAATAGGGATTTGCTAAACACCCTCGTAGGCGGGCATACTCGGATATGAGTGGCCAGCCAATATATATATATATATATATATATATATATATATATATATATATATATATATATATATATATATATATGCCAGAGGACGCATATTTCTTTAATGAGATTTCTTGACTATTCAGGTCAGTAAATGAAAATAAGTCAATATACTGGTTAATAAATAAATGTAGTGTCTACTCAAATACAGGTATCCACTAAAAAGAATGTTTAAGTAATGATATATATATATATATATATATATATATATATATATATATATATATATATATATATATATGGTCGGTTTGTCAAGAGGGTGGCTTTTTGAATTTATCGGCCTGGGGAGGCGATCTCAGAGTGCAACACCTTTTCAATGTTCCTCATAATCATACTAAATCCTTACCCAAGTCTTGTAAGTGAAATTGAGTAGACTGAACTTTTCAGAAGAGTGCTCAATACAGAGTTGAGCAAATATAATTTTTTATTCAAAAATTATAACAAAAATATGTTGTAAAATCACTACAAAATACCTATTTTGTTTCAACACATCTGGTGTCTTATCAAGTGATGATGTTGAATGTAGAATAAAGTGTTTTAAAAGGTTCAAATTTGTTCAAATTCATCATATATATATATATATATTACGGTGGAGTAATGAATAGCGGCTTGGATTGAGTCGAATCCATTATATTCACTCACGTGTTAATACACTTGGGAAAGGTATGAATCCTCTTCTTCTCCTTCAACCTATGGGTAAATAGCAGGACAAACTGAGTTCTATAGCCTTGGATGTCAACTCGTCTAGGAGAAGGACAACTCTGAATTCAAAACCTGCGGAGGGTCGTTTGGGGACCCTGTGGCACTTAGTGCACCTGGTCTCTGTATTCGGCCCTTCAAAATGTGTGGATGGTCGTGCACAAAACCTTCACCACTATAATCACATCTCATGTGCCGTTGTCGGGATGTTGGTTTCCTTGGAACTCATCTGCTTGACCCTCATGCGTCGAATTCGACAGAGGTGAGTCGAGTATATATATATATAAGTGTTATTTTTAGCCAATAAAAATAACGCTTATATATATATATATATATAAATGACAATAGGAAAACTCTAGTTATTGCTGACGCGTTTCTCAAAGCAAAAAACAAAATGAATTTAATTAAAGAACGTAACTAATAATAACAAAAAACAGAATGTTCCCTATTTCACCTCTCTTAACAAAATTACTGCTCTCCCAAACAAACGTACACAACAATAACGTAAAATCAAAAGAAAATGGTTGAATCCGCCAACACAGTTTGAATGACAATATTCTCCAGACGTGACTGTAACTGACGTTATTTTCAGTTAACAATATGGAAATAGTGTTCTCTCCATTCCTCCAGTTGCTAAGAACATTATGTTTTTTTTATTATTAGTTACGTTCTTTAATTAAATTCATTTCGTTTTTTGCTTTGAGAAAGTCCACGTCCATCTTGGTTCAATAACATCGGGCATGACATTTTAATGGAATGACTATTAGGATTACCTATTATGGATCATTGTCTATGTATTTTTCTTATTTAATTTTTTGATTTTGAGACAAAATTTTTTAAATTTTACATTTTGATTTATATAAAGATATGTATAAGTGCGTACATGTGTATGTATATATATATATATATATATATATATATATATATATATATATATATATATATATATATATGGATGGATGTATATGGTGGTAGATGTGAATGTAGATCTGTTTATATGTGTGTGTGTGTATGTTTAGGTATGTATGTATACATATATATCTGTATATGGGTGTATATGTATGTATGTATGTATGTATGTATAGTTAGACTGATTGATAAAGGGATACATTGTTTATTAGTTTAGAGGAGTGTGTGTATGTAATTGTATGGAGATGTGTATGTTTTATGTATATATGTTTATGTGCCCGTATGTGTATGTCCGTATGTATATATTTTTGTAAATGTATATGTATGTAGGAGTGGATGTGTATGTATGTATATGTGTATATGTATGTATATGTGTATGTATATGTGTATATATATATCTATATATATATATATATATATATATATATATATATATATATATATATATATATATATATCTATATATATATATATATACACATATACATACACATATATATATATATATATATATATATATATATATATATATATATACATATGTATATGTATGGGTATGTGTGTACACGCCTATATGTATGTATGTATGTACGTGTAAATATAAATATGTTGCTGTGTATGTGTGTATACGTATGTATTCTTGAACATAGAAATATAGGTCCTTGCTAGATTAGATAATCGTTATATTTTTTTATGTTTATATTTGATTTGTAACCTGTAGTCGATATTACTTTTGTCAAATGTTCTTGATTACACAGCGGCCCTTTTATAAATGTCCTTCGGTTTTAGTTCCCCCCCCGACTCCATCTCTCTCCCCCACCCCTTTTTCTTTTCTTTTCCTCTCCCTCTCTCATCTTCTGATCTTTAAGATTATATCGTCTGTTGTGTGTGTATGTCACAACAAAATATATACTCTTTTCCAGTAAATCTTTAATGTATTAAACATCCGTGAATATTCATATTTCTCTCACTTAAACCGTCGTTGACTTCCCTCTTTAAAACTTCTCTCTGTTAAATTTTAATCCCCGCGTCTTCTTTAGACCTTCCTGTTCTTCTCTCTAACATTCGTCCCACACTCTCATACATACACCCTCACTAAATTTTATTTTTTATTCCCGGAGTTGTTTTTTCTTTCTTTTTGAATTTGTAGGTCTGATGAATTGGATCGTATTTACGATTCCAATGGAATAAATTATGACAATGGAATATTAGTGTTTACATATATATATATTGTTTTGGATTACTCTCATCTTGCTCAGACTTATCAAATAAGTGATATGAGTAATGAGCTGTAAACTTGTCTACCCTAGTTCGTTCCTCGATCCTCATTGTGTGCCTCCGGATTATATTTAGGTAAGAAATATATAGAACCTTACATAAATCTATTTCATCAACTCACTTTCATGTAACCACTATGCAGCCATTAATAAGCTGTAGCACCCATTACTAACCTTGACAAATTGCAGTATAGACAAAGAAATAAAATTATAAGAAATCAATTTAATTTTTATATGTGCCAAGTTGAAAACGAATGGATCTATTATAAGCTGACGTATAGAAGCCAACCTTTGTGTCTGTAAAGTGAGTTCCAGTTCCCTCTGTTTTAGACAGTAAAGGGTGGAAAATATGATCGTAATATCCAATCAGGGACATGCAGCCCTATGAGAGAATCAAGAAAGCAAAGAGGTTTAAATACATATAAGACGTCGAGAAAGGACAATTTCATTGAAACTCTATTTACAATTACGGAAACAACCAGAGGGAAAAGAAACAATACTGTTCGCTCTGATTTGAACAAGATATTCGTAGTCGTCGTCGTCGTCGTCGACGTCGTGGGAGGCAGTCGGCAAAATTTATTCAGGGTTACCCCGCTCTCTGATATGAACTCCCCGTTTCTAAATTGGACTCTCACTGTGATTCCATTCGGCACGCAAAATTCTTCCTCAACAAGGCTCGGAATTGCTTACTAGTGCCCCCTACTGGCAAGGTATAATTGCGACTTTTATTAGGGACATATATTGCGACGCGCCCGCTACAGTAGTTACTTCCCTTCTCTGTCTCTCTTTCTCTAGACAGTTTATCTTTGTTTTTCTCTCACTTAGTCGTTTTCTCCCTATCTGAATCATTCCCCTCTCTCTCTCTCTCTCTCTCTCGTTCTCTCTCTGTAAAGATATTGATTTTCTTCTTTTTCTCTCGTTCTTTCCGTTTTTCTCTCTAATTCTCCCCCGACGCACACTTTTTCCCTTACTCTTTTTTGCACATTCTTATTCTTTCTCTCACCTATATTCAAAATTATACTTTCTCTCCTATATACAAGCTAAAATCAAATAGCCATAGACTTTCCTTCGCGATCGCATATATGCAATCATCACTTTCTACCAGCTTCTCTTTCAAATTCACACAGCTCATTCATCATAACAATTTTAAAAGTAAACCGTCAACACTGAGTGGCACTCGAGCCTTGTACTGGATGAACTTCAGCATTAAAAAACACATTTTTATTACTAGAATCTTCACAGTATTTAGTATTGTTCAACTTATCGCTAACATTATTTGTCGAAATTTACAAACTCTACGTTTCGTTCAATTTCGTAAACAAATCGATGAAATTTGAAAAAAACTGATTCGTTTGGAAAAAAATTTTGTCAAAAACTCTATTTCGCGGTTTAATAATTTCTTTAATTTAATTTAATTTTATAGAAATTCATGGTAAAAAATACTTTTAAGAAAATTTCTATTTTTCCTTTTTTTAACAGCGAAGAATAAATTTTTAGGATTTCTTACTCTTGAGCATGCAACATACAACTAGCCATACGTAAATATTTCTTTCTGGGGCCCAATTCAAAATTTTGAAGCGTTTTGTCTTGTGATTTTTATAGTTCTCGCAAACGCAGGGCGAGCAGGAAACTGAATTCTTGTATATAAAAGCCTAAAGGAAAGATATGAAAAAACATATTACATCTGTATTAACTAAGTATTTGTTATTTTAATCATTATTTTTTTTTAAATAGCGGAAGTATTTTTATGTTAAATAATAAAAATTTAATTTTTCCCAAAAATGAATGAAAATTCATTGTACTGAGCTATGCAACCTAGTAAAAACTGTACTTTGTACCCACTTATCTATTTGCACGTCTCCCAAAAATTTGAAGTTACAGAATTTTATATATAGATTAATATTCACTTATTACAAAGTCCAAGAGTCTCTCAAATGTAAGGGTTACTATGTGATGTTATATGCACGTAAAAAAGGCAATAAATGTAGCTTATGGTGTTATGCAGGAAAGATAACTGTTAACCCTAGATTTGAAGCAGGCAAGATTATAGTGATTGGGACCCCATCCTATCTGAAACTGTTCTACACAGCAGCAGTTCTTGGGAAGAATCATTTCAAGACGAATTTTGTTGTAGCATACCTAGGGACGATAATGGGTATGTCACCATTCACATAAATACAGTAGTAAATACTGTATGTTGGTCTGCAGTTGGAGATTCATTGTGGAATTCCCTTGACTCACCAATAGCAGTTGGCTACTTCTACGCGCCGCTGGCAAATCTTATACGTTGTTCTTGTCCTAAGTATTATTGTTTATTATCAACCTTCGTTTGATTATTCTATTCAGTAACCTTCCCTAAGATACAACAAACTTATTTCTTATTAATGGAATACGAAGGTAATGGGTATGATTCACTTTTATATACGCGGCATGGCGGGGGGTCAGGTTTATAACGGTCAAAGCTGGTGAGAGTAAGGACTGCAGCTCGTCTTAAATCGCGTATTTGAAAGACGAAAAATGTCTGTTTATGGGAAATAGCGCGTCTTTTTAGTTGTGACAAAGAAAGACTTCAGGAAAAAGTCTCCTTGAAATAGACCTCAATTCATTCGCTATTTTAGTCTCTCTTTCTGCTTCATTCTCGTTTATTCAATAATCCGTCGCTAGTTTGAGACGCGCGCAGTCATTGTATTATAGAATAAGATCATTGCTTTGGCTTTGTTACTAACATTGATTCGTGAGAAAAGGTTGCAAACTTTTTTTTATCGGGGTAATAAACATTTTTTTTTTTTTTTTGCACAACTCTCCACAACTTTATATTTATATGCCCACTGCATGTATATGGCTATATATATATATGACTGCAGTCAAATGAATAACAAAAATCGTCACAAACATATGTGCCTGGTGAATCTCATTATCAAATTGGAGTATAAAATGATAGATAGATAGATAGATAGATAGATAGATAGATAGATATGTAAAGAAACTGAGGTAGATAGATGTATAGATATTAAAAGACAGAGATAGCTATTAACAGGCTGAGATAGATAGATAGATAAATAGATAGATAGATAGATAAATAGATAGATAGATAGATAGATAGATAATGAAAAGAACCTGCTAGATAGATAGATAGATAGATAGATAGATAGATAGATAGATAGATACGAACAGACTGTGTATGTATGCAAAAGTAAGTGAACCTAAAAGATAATATTTTTTTAAAATTGTCCCATTTTTCTAGATAATCAATAAATCTTAATTAAACTATACATTCATTAAGAAAAAAACATTTATTAAATAAATTACATCCACTTTATAAAATTTTATCAAGCTGGAATAAAAATATTAATTAAAAATTAAGATGTGCAAAAGTAACTGAACCCTTACATTTAATATTTGGTGACTGCTCCTTTTGAGGTGACAATGTCAACCAATCTATTTCTATAATCTGAAGAACTTTGTTGCAGTCGTGAGTGCCGATTTTTGACCATTCTTTTTGGCAAAACTTTCAAATTACTCGATATTACCTGGGTTTCTTGCATACACTGCTTTCTTTCACTTGAATCACAGATTTTCAATTGAGTTTAGATCTGGACTTTGACTAGGCTATTCTAAGAATTGAAATTTCTTTTTACAAACCCATTCTTTTGTGGGTTTGCTATAATGCTTCAGATCATTGTCTTGGAAGATGTAGTGCTGACCTAAACCAAACTTTGGAACTGAGGACAAGAAACTTTAATTCAAAATTGGTTGGTATCTTCCAGGGTTCATTGTGCCATCAATGTGTACTTTTTGCCTCTTCCAGCTGCAGCAAAGCAACCCCAAATCATAATGCTGCCACCTCCATGTTGAATTGTTGGTATCAAATTCTTCTCTTCAAAAAAATAGGTGGTATATCTGGTGAGCTCCTAATATAGGAGCTCACCAGATATACCACCTATTGTTCTTCACAAAAAGCTCTAATTTGGTCTCCTCCACCCATAAAATCTTTTACCAGAATGTTTCTAGCTTATTAATATTAGCTTTTGCATAGTTGAGGCAAGCATGCTTGTGCTATTTCATAAACAGTGGCCTTTTTTAGGCATTCGGCCATTAAGATCCGATTTGTTCAAATTTTGTTGCACTGTAGATGTATACACATTGATTCTGACATTGGTCAGTGAACATTGGAGAACCACAAAGGTCAGATGTCTGCTTGCTCTTACTGTTATTTTTCGTTTCTTGATTGTGATGCCATCATACCAAAGGCCTTCCATTTATAAATAATTTCGTTGCACAGTGGAGGTGTGGACTTCAAATCATTTTGATAGCTTTTTTGTAGTCTTCTCTATCATTATGGGTTTCAATTATGTGATTTTTTTTTAAAGCTTCAGGAAGTTCTTTTAATCTTTACATATATATTTTTTAAACTTTACTCTCTAACTGCACACTTATGCTTACCCAATGAGTTATATAAGCAGTATACACAGCTTACCAAAAAGATGAACATGTATCATTTTGATTTTACTCATGCACAAAAAATTATTTGCCATATTATTTAAAAAACAAAAATACAGAATCAATGTAAGGATTTACTTACTTGTGTACATCTTAATTTTGAATAAATATTTTTATTCTGGTTTGATTAATAATTTTGAAACTCATTGTAATTCATTTAATAAAGTCTTTTCATAATGAATATATATAGATTAATTAAGGAAAAAGAGACAATTATTTTAAATACTATCTTAGGGATTCACTTACTTTTGCACAGCACAGTGTATATATATATATATATATATATATATATATATATATATGTGTGTGTGTGTGTGTGTGTGTGTGTGTGTATGTATGTATGTATGTATATACATATACGATCGCGCGCGTGTGTGTGTAAAAAAATCTATTCCACTTCCTTTTATAAGGGACTCTATACGATTCAATTGACTTGAATAGAGACCATTTGAGAGATACAGATTTGCGTGTGCTTAGCTTATATATATATGTGTGTGTGCGTGTATTTGTTTGTGCGTGTGTGTGTATACATTCATACATGCATTCATACAAGCATACATATATATATTATGCTAGTACGACTCTTTATTACTAATTGATTTATTCATTTATATATATATATATATATATATATATATATATATATATATATATTACACATTTATATATATATATATATATATATATGTGTGTGTGTGTGTGTGTGTGTGTGTGTGCCTACATATTTTTTTAGGTTTCGTATCTACATATATAAATATATCCTATGTATATAGAAAAGTAAAATAAGTCAATTATATTTTTCCATCATCGCCGTCACCTATCGACATTACATATATATATATATGTGTGTGTGTGTGTGGTATGTACCTCGCGAACCTAATTCTGCTTTTTACTTACGTGTGTATTCTTTTGCCTATTAATATCAGCATTTGTTTATTTTCCGTTTCGCGTAGTCGAAGATGAGACTCATCCAATAAAACCAACGCTGCCTGCAATTACAGCGGACAATGGAGTGCGCATTTATGACCAAGGGAGATATCAGGTGAAAGATTAGATAGCGTGAGTTGGAATACAGAAATGGTAATACAAGAATGAAAGCAAAAAGATAAATCGTAAAAAAAGAAAGCAAGAAGGCAAGAAAGAAAGAAAGAAAGATAAAGAGAAAGGGAATAAAGAAAGAAACAAAGTTATAGAGATTATTACGAATTCATGAATTATATAGACAAGAAAAAGATATAAAAGAAAGAAAGAGAAAAGAAAATCGAAAAACGAGATAATATGCGATTAATGAAAGAAAGAAAAAAAAGAAAAAGAGTTTAAGAAAAATTATAAAATTCTATCAAGAATAAATTATATGTAAACGAAAAAGTGGTATAAATGGAATGAAAAAACAACCTGATATGCAAAGAAAGAAAGAAAGAAAGAAAGAAAGAAAGAAAGAAAGAAAGAAAGAAAGAAAGAAAGAAAAGGAAAAACGACATAATAAGAAAGCTAAACGTCCTAATATGCGAGGAAAGAAAGAAAGAAAGAAAGAAAAGAAAGTAAATCGACCTAATATACGAGTAAAAAATAAAGAAAGAAAGGAAAACGGCCTAAAAGGCGAGTAAAGAAAGAAAGAAAGAAAGAAAGAAAGAAAGAAAGAAAGAAAGAAAGAAAATAGAATAATAAGAGGAAGAGATAACATTCTGTAATGAATTATTTAAATTGCATGAACATGAAATAGCGAAAATAAAAGGCGGTGAAAAGAAAGAAAGAAACAAAGATCGGAAGCAGACGATAAATGCGCAATATAGTAGAAGTACAATCAGGTTAGAAGGAACAAAAAGAACAGAAAAAAAATGAATCTCACCCTTAAAAAGGATCGCAATGGCATCAAGCAATTCAAATACTTGGCGCACTTCTCTCGGTCAGGCAGCAGTCTTGACCTTTTAAAAGCGCCGACAATGTCGGTTAATGGAAATACGATTTTTGCGAGAAGAGGAAATGTGTTACAAAGAATCCCAAGTAAAAAGAACTCTGTGAATTTATATATATATATATATATATATGTGTGTGTATCTATGTATGTATGTATGTCTGTATACCAAAGGAAAACTTTTGCCTTTAATCAATGCGTTTTATCGCCTCAAGGATGCTATCAAGATAAATGTTTAATATGTATTATTATAGGATTATTTCAATTTTTAAAATTTAGAAGGCTCTAAAATATTTTTAACGCTAACTGTGTTTTATCGATATTTTCCTTTACTTTAATTCGGTATATAAATAAAAGTTACGAAATAAAATCTTAATATTTACTTCGATAAAGTCCCTCATAGGACGAAACACGTTGGTAAAGAAAAATTTTCCTTTTGTCTTTTATTTTTATTGTCTTTAAGGATATGTATATATATATATATATATATATATATATATATAATAATTTATTTAAAAATATATAACATATCAAGTGACGATGTTGAATGCATTCAACATCGTCACTTGGTATGACACCAGAGGTGTTGAAACAAAATGGCTATTTTTGTACTGATTTTATATTTTTATGTTATATATTTATGTTATATATTTTTAAATAAATTATTATATTCGCTCTACTCTGTATTGAGCACTCTTTTAAGAATAGTAATTGTTGGTTATTGGAATTTATTCCGTATACACCAATCATATATTTGGGTATATATATATATATATATATATATATATATATATATATATATATATATATATACCAATCATATACTTGGGTATATATATATATATATATATATATATATATATATATATATATATATATATATATATATATATATATATGGACAGGAGGAAAATTTTAGATGTAAGTCGTAGCCAATTTTTTTATCTTTATGACGTTCTACAACATGATGCTGAAAATGACCATGGATAGAATATATGAGTAAGAAAGGAGTTTTTATGAAATAGAAACAAAAAAGGGCACTTATACTTGAAATCAGAAACAGACAACCGAAATTTTTAGTGTACTTACTGAAGAAAAGAAAGGGGACTATAGGATAGAAAAAAAGCAACGAATCACCTATCTAAAGAGTTTCTGTAAATGTTTTACAGAACAGGGATTAGGAGAGATAGCAAAAAGACAAAGACTACTCAGAGCTAC
Organism: Acanthosepion lycidas; assembly: GCA_963932145.1. Classification (NCBI taxonomy): domain Eukaryota; kingdom Metazoa; phylum Mollusca; class Cephalopoda; order Sepiida; family Sepiidae; genus Acanthosepion; species Acanthosepion lycidas. The sequence goes on from OZ010598.1 coordinate 19,195,161, forward strand.
AAGGGAAGGGAAGTTGTGGACAGCCTTCATATCAACGTCCTGAAGGGACAAGGGATATAACAAAAGATGTCAATGCATATGTTTGCCTGTGTACCTGAGGGAGAAATACATGGATGTGCATTTGTCTGTAGTGTGTCCATAGCTTCGTGTACTGAAACACTTCACCATCAATCGATAATTTGTAAGCTAGTCTCACAATTACTAATTAAAGAAACTAAAGCTAAACTTGATAAATAGCTATAGTCATGTGTAACTTGTATGCTCTACTGTTTTTGTTTTTGTTTTTTGTTTTTGTTTTTTACAGTGAGAGTCGCCATTTACAAGGCGCGGGGCCACTCGAGGCAGAGGGTTACGTTTGGCGGCCATTTGTGTGCATAGGTGAGGGAGATAACGATTAACCCCAGCCTTGAATAGGTTAAGATTGTAGTCAACGGGGAAACATCTTGTTAGGTGTCTATTCCACAGGGCAGTGGTTCGCGGGAGGAAGCTGCTCGAGTGGAACTTACTTCTCACCAATGGATTATGGAGGGAATACGGGTGTCATGGCGTGTTCTTGCCTTGAAGGCTTGTCTTGGCGGAACCAGGGGATGTGGTTCGTCCGAGCACTTTCCATGGAAGTAGCTGTACAGCAGCGAGAGGCTTGCAGCATCCCCGCCTGTAGAAAAGGGTGGAGAATAGTTCGTTACCCACAAAGGCTCAGACATGCTTTTGGACTCTGCCAAGGCTGGAGTGTAAGATCTTGACACCTTCCACACAGATATGACAACAGTACTCCATTTTCGGTCTGATCTGGCACTTGTAAATGAAGAGTCAGGTACTTACAGGAGTGGTACAGAGAGCCGACCATTTTACCTGCATCCTTAGCAACGGATCGTATGTACGAGTTCCACTTGAGGTTAGGTGCGATTTTAAGGCCCAACATCCTTTCAAGGCACAGTGATTCTCTTAGAGGGCCTTCGTTCATCCATGGTACTTCGGGGTCAGATCGGCGATGACGGAACATAACTAGATCAGTCTTCGGGATGTTGAATGTAACAAAGCCAGTTTTTACCCCATTGGGTAGTTTGTACAAGATTGGAAGAGAGATCAGCCACCAATCTCTGTCCATCGAGAGTTTTAAAGGTGCATCCGCATATAGTCGTATCGTTGTATAGATGTTTACAAATGATCTGAGTATTTTTTTAGGCAGATCATTTATATAGATCAAAAAAGAAGATCGATCCAAGAAGTGACCCTCTGTGAGACGCCGGCGTTGACTGCTAGGGCACCGGAGGTATGGTTATTAATAACTTCTTTCAAGAACCTACCTGTTAGGAAGGATTTTATGATCGAGAAGGCCCTTCTAGTGATTCCACAACTGGAGAGCTTGTGTAGTAAACCTTTAAGCCGCGCCTTGTCGAAGGCCTTTGATATATCTAATTCTATGGTCCTCGAGATGTGTTTGTCGTCAAGAGTATCACTGATTCTGTGAGTGATGGTAGTTAAGACATCAGAGGTGGATGGGGCCGACCGAAACCTATACTGCTCGTCGCTGAAGAGGTTGTTCTTTTCTAGGTGCTCGACGACCTTCTTATTGTTTATGACTTCAAAAAGCTTACTATGGAGACTGATGGTTCTGTACTGGAAGATCGCGCACCCGCATTCTTGAAAACTGGTCATTCGCTTGACACTTTCCATAGGCTTGGAAAGGGTTTCTCCTTCAAGCAACGGTTGAATAACTTTTCTAGGATTTTAGATAATTCCGGGTTGATATTTTTAAGGGCAATCACTGGAATTTTGTTTGGGCCAGTGGCGTTCTTAAGGTCGACGCCTTTGATAAGTCTAGAGATTTCTCGAGCTGTGATGGTAATATTACTGAGATTGTGCTCAGTGAGATGTGGGAACTTGGGGAGGGGATCGTCTTTGTCATTTAATGTAGAGTTAGAGGCAAAGATAGAAACGAAGATCTTCGCCTTATCTATCGCGCAGGATATGACCTCGGAGCCATTTATAATTGTGGGCACATCCGCTTTAACTGTTCATGATTTGGTTGGTGATTTTCCAGAATTCACGGGATGCAAATTATTTCTTTTCGACCTTGGTCTGGATTGCTCTTGCGTAACTGTACTTGGCGTTTTCTAGAACTTTTTTAAAGCGTTCTTGGGCAATTCTGAATGCAGTGAGGGCCGAACTACATCGCTCCTTGCGATAGATATTGAAGAAGTGGTTTCGGTGGGTTATGGCCGCAGCACATTAAGAGGTGAACCAGGGTTGGCTGTGCGGTTTTTCCTGGAATTATTTGGTGGGAACAGACATTATGCTTAGAAACTGTCTTTTAACTATACGTACTTTAACTGTTCGGCCATGGAAGTCTCTACAGCAAAGCAAGGTTCTTTTATGTTTCACCACACCATTGTGTATCTGCTATGGTGAAACACACCTATTCTATAGTTAATAGACTCTCCCACCTAATATAAGTAGTAGTAGTAAGAGAAACGAAGGCCAGTCGATGTCGGACAACCGGCTGAACGGTTGAACTCTCTGCCTTCGGGCGGGGAGGAACCCGAACGAGGCTACGCCGAAGGAGGGAGTCTCGTTCGGGGAGGTAAACCGACCCTGAACCCGTTTATACGGGTTCAAAGGGCATATTTTTGGCCGATCCCACGGGCTCGATCCCACGTTAAATCGGCCTTGTACCATATGATACCCTCGTGGGGGGTGACTAAATACTAGTCGATGTCGGTCGACAGTAGTCGACAGTTAGTCGAATACGAAAGTAGTCAGCGACCACAACAAGATTACTCTGCGTAATACCTATTATATCAAGTTCCTAACGTTTTGTACGTCGAACTAAACTATTTAGAACCGATTTCGTACAAATACAAGCCTCCTCTGCGAAATAACTCCACAACAGTATCTGTATGCAAATAACATAGATTTTTTAAAATAACACAAACTACATCACTTGAAGACTTTCAACAGCAGCAACAACTAAAATGAGTAACACCTGTAACTTGAAGACATAATTATGATATAATCAAAAGGTTGATGTTCCACACTACCTTAAGCAAAAGGTTAGGAAGTAAAGACCAATAACAGTTACTGGACATAAGAATTTGAATTTCTTGAAAACTATTTTAAGATAAATATTTTATTAGTTACAACCTAGAGTAAGGCTTACAGCCATATCAGTTTGAAACACTTGTTCCAGTACGAACAACAAAGTTAAGCAACATCAAGCATAATAAAGAACCTAGGTGAGTGTCCACTTGGGAATACCAATGTCTGTAAACTTAGATGTACGTCGGTGTAATGGATAACGGCTCGGAATTGGAAATCGGAGAGCCGAGTTCCAATTCCAGTCGGGTTCGTTATTTTCATTTACGCACACAATACCCTTGGGAAAGGTATGAATCCAACACTTCACCCCCAAGCTATGGGTTAATTAGTAGGAATTTTATGTGTAAATCATTATTATCTCCAAAAAATTATTACAATCTAAAAATATTTTCTGACTTTAAATAACCTGCAAAGGTTTTTGCAATCAATCAATCAATACCGTCTCTTGATACATTGCTTAACATTTAAAAGGCAGCTTTCGCTTCAGATTTCTGCGTCCCATTGTTCATCGTCAGTAATGACACTTCACAGAGAGTTAAAGTTGTATATTTGATGGATTCCGACGCCCCCTGTTCATAGCTCTTGAGTTTTATTCTTACAATTGATGATTAGTCCTTTCTTCTCGCTTTCTTTTATTACTTTGTCTAGGAGTGCCTATTGTTTTCTTTATGTTGCTGTCATGACCACAGTGTCATCTGCATATCTTATGTTGTTAAGATTTTCTGATAGGGCTTACAGTTCTGTTAATTCTGTTGGAGCCAACTTGCTGTATAGGTTAAATAAATCCTGTGAGAAAACTTATTTTACGCTCTTGTCCTTGTTCAATTCATTTTCCGTATATATGCAGGCGGTTTATTCTCAGTATAAATTCCGTGTTACTCTAATATCATTTTTTTTCCCGGATAAATCAAATTTTCCTAACCGTTCAAAATCTCTTTATGTTCTACCTTATCAAATGCTTTTGTATAGTCTATGAAACATAGGATATACGCCCTCTTGCCTCTGTATTGCTGACTCTGGTAGCGTTCTGATCCTGAATATCGCATTCCTGTCTGATGCGGATGATGAGCAAAAAGATGAAAAGAATACTGGAACCATAACGACAATGACGATGACGGTGACCAGATATTGCTTGAAGAAGAAGAAGAAGAAGAAGAAGGAGGAGGAGGAGGAGGGGGAAATCAAGAAGAAGTAGAAAGCTGTCTATGGGAGAGAGTTCAATGCAAAGAATGTGAAAATGTGAAAAATACAATACCAATGATGGATTCATGTAAAAAAATAAAGAAAATGGACCTTAGTATAAGAGATGTAACAAGCTAGAAAATAATAAGGGGTTGTGAGTAGAAGAGAGAAGGACATTCTGACCGAGATACCAAGCGCGCGTGTCAAACCTGACCTTTGTCTCGTAAACTTTTTCCCGCTGCACCGGCTACTGACCGACATTTGTAGACCAGGAAAGACAAAGCAATACATGACACAAATGATTTTTTTTTCATTGGTAAATTCTACAATATATTAGGTTGGTGAAAAAATAATGACGTAATAATGTCGTTTTTGACGTTAAAAATACGTCAAAAAACGACATTATTACATCATTATTTTTGCACCAACCTAATATATACACACACACATATGTGTGTGTGTGTGTGTGTGTGTGTGACGTATATTTATTCAACAAGTATTCATTTAAGTAAATTTTGTTAAATTTAACCGATAAGGTCTGTCTGTCAAACTTTTTTCTATTTTTCAAATTTTCTAATACATTTCGGATCAAAATTATAAACAGTCCAAAAGTCATATTTTGTTTTTTTTATCGATTATTGTAACATTTAAATGTGTTTATGCTAGCATTCGTAGTTTTTTAATTTGTTTATTATTTATTTACGTAATTTTTTAATTAATTTATTTTAAATATTGATTATTTATTAAGATGTTGTTATTTTATTTGTTTAATTTAAAAGTATTGGCTTTGTCTAAAGTATATTACATTATCTGCTTTGTATATTGTCATATAGGAAAAAATGAGTAACTACCGACACTGATATTCGAGCGTGACACGCTGGACTTATGAATACATATTTGCCACTAGTTGTATAAATAGCGGTGTCAGGCTACTGACTGGAGTGATTATTGAGTGACTATTGAGTGGAACTATCCAGTTGAATTAGTGTGAATTATTGTGCGTCGATGATTTGAGTTTTGATTTAAGTTTTACCGGGCGTTAAGCTGAGACGCGCTACTAACAATGTATCCACTGAAATGGTTAATTATCTTTGAATGATTTTCACTTATTTGTTCTTAAGTATTTATTTTCAGTTGTAATTAAATATTGTTTTATCTTAACATTGAAGTCATGAGATATACTTAATTATTAACGGCCACCGTACGTCACAAAATGTATAATGCATACATTTGCATTTTTATAGTGATGTTTTACAAGGTTTACATGTTTCGTAAATTTTTTTGTGCCCGCAGTTTGAGATAATTTCTGATCGTTTATTTTGTAATTTGTGTTGTTTTCGGAAGGGGTTTATAGCTATTTTCATCAGAGAGAGTTTACAGTTTGGGGATTTATTTTTGTAGGCTGGTGCTGTTTTCCTTATTTTCCGTGATATTCCTGGTGTATTTTGTTTTTAATTTCCCATATAAGGTTTTGATGTTAGCGTATTTGCTACTAGGAAAAGATTTGTGTGACTATTTCTGTTTCAAGGCTCCTTCACTTTCTACTAAGTATATTTCTTCTTTGTGATGTGCTGATTTAAAATGGCTTTCGTATATTATATTGTTTTACAAGAAATTACCATTTAACCGTATTCTTGACTGCAATATCTGATTATTAATGAACTGTTTTGAGAAAATATTTTCATCTTTCCTTCTTTTACAAAAAATGAAATATATCCCTTTCAAAACCATTAATGATGATAAAAAAGCGCTTCTTTCGTATTCTCAGTTAATTTTGGCGTCTATAAATGTCGGGTAAATCGCTGACAGAAATGTTTTGATATTGATGGAACTGATGTGAAGAATTAAGGCTTAGACATAAAAAAAAATGCATTTAATTCCATTTTCTTCCTTTCATGCGTAAAATCTGGTATAATCGTGACAGAAGTGCTTTCATGTTGATGGATCTTCTATGAAGAATTAAGGCCTAAACATTAAAACCATTACATTTAATTCCTTTTTATTCCTTGCATGTATAAATGCCTGGTATACACACTGACAGAAGTGTCTTGATGTTGATGAATTTTATGTGAAGAATTAGGACCTCGACATATAAAAAATTGCATTTAATTCCATTTTCTTCCTTGTGAATCTACTGATAGAAGACAACGATCTTTCTTTCCCTCCAGAATTCAGTGTACTGATGATGAAGAGACCCTATGTTTAGGACATAGTTATCATAGTTGGAATCAGAATGACCTTGCAGGAAATCAACATCCTCTAACAAGTGTTCCAAGAAATAGGACTCAATATAAACCTTTCCAAAACTTTTATGATCAGGAATTGGACTAAATGCAGTGATGAAACACCCTGAATACATCATAAAAGTTTGGGATATGGAATTAGTGAATACTAAACACTTCAAATACCTCGACGTAAGTATCAAGTATAAGACATTTAGTAAAAAAGAAAAGGAAATTGAACTTAGTATAGGCTTCGCCAGAGGTAGTTTCACTCAACACCGCCAACTGCTACAAAACCAAAATATCAACCTGAAATCTTCTGAAAAATCAATAGTTAAAAATGGCTGAGCGAATGAAGCCTCAGGGTTTTAGCAAAATCAATGCTTCTTGGAAAAATTATGGATTGGTGCTACAGATTCACATTGAACTGTACCAAAATAATATAAACCACATCAGTTAAGGACTAGCAACAACTAAAATGGATAGGACATTTAACTCGTAGAGAAAATAATGACACAATCCAGATGTTTACGTTCAACACTACTTCAGAAAAAAGGTTAGGAAAGAAACCCCTGCCGATACTGGAAAGAGCGATAACAGTTACTGGACTTGAGAAACCTATTTTCAGGGAAAAAAAATTAAGTGAAAAATTATTAAATTTCAACCGAAAACAGTACTGGCTGCTCGGTAAATAAATGCCAATTATTTCCTTGTATGGAAACGGCGAATATTACCATTACCACTGGTGACTTGTAAACCAGTACTACATCTGCAAGGATAGCTAGACCCCGAGCAGGAATAAAAACAAAATCCCGTAAAATGGCAGATGAGTCTTCTTATAGGGTCAGCGGCCATCTAGCGCAATAGACTGGGCTCCATAGATGTTGTGTAAGCAGTCAGTGCGGTGATGAAACAGCATCACTGGGCATAGGGATCCCTGGACTGAAATCAACAGGCTTAAATCAAAAGGTTTCTGGAATGGAATCTACGGCTACGTGTCCGAGACCAAGGCGAGCCTTCAAGTTGGATGGCATCACCGGAGAATTGACCTGGAGATAGATGGTGTCCGACAGGTCTGCTTGCTCAAAACACGCTACGCATAAATGATACTTATCCAGGTTACAACTCAGATATGAGGAGGGAACTGATCAGTTGCTCAGCTGCTCAGAGACCCTACAACGACACCCTGTCATGTGACATGATCATGATCATGATGATGATGATGATGGTGGTTGCCATATTTTAATTGAATAATAATGATCTAGAAGGAGATATTTAGGAGTTCTTATCTTCCTTTAAGTTAACCTCCATTTTCATTACTACAGCCTGCCTGGCTTTTCAAACGATGACTAAAATACCAGTCACCAACATAATCCTTAGCGCTGTCGTTGTTATCATCATCTTTGATAACACAGTCGACATTCTCGTTAATAATACCGTGACTGCTAATAACAAACTCCTTTCTCGCTACACGATGAAGTCTTCCTCTAGGGACACACGAACGAACGGACACACAAATCTGTTGACGTCAACTGTATTAAATATATTCTGCAAGGGAAGCAAAGAATAAAATAATGAAACAAGTGGAAGAAAGAAAGAAAGAAAGAAAGAAGCAACAGAAAGATTTTAAAAAAAGAAAAATAGGAATAGGAAAAACGTTAGAAATAAAGAAGCAAAATGCATACAAAATAGGGATTTAAAAAGTGTATAAAAAAAAGAAAGAACTAATACAAGATTGTTTTTTAAAATCAAACAAAAAATATGAATATAAGTATTAAAATAAACGATGAAAAAGAAAAAAGTTTAAAAACAAAATGTAAAATGAAGGGAAGACAAATGAAAGAAGAATCAAGTAAAAAAGAAGCATTAGATAAAAACGAAAAAGGAAGGACAGAAGAATGAATGAATGAAAGTTGAAAAGACTGAGATGGATTAAAAGAAAGAAAGAAAGAAAGAGATAGATCGATAGATAAGAACAAAGAAGGAAAGAAAGAAAAACGGTGAAAAGATAGATATATCAATAGATAAGAACAAAGAAAGTAAGAGAGAAAGAAAGAAGATGAAAATCTGCGATAAATCAATAGATAGCAACATGAAAGAAAGAGAGAAAGAAGACGTAAGAATTATAGCAAGAATTCTGATGTGAAATACAGATAAAGAAAATATGAAAAAGAATGTAATACAAAAAAGTTTTCGAAAAAAAAGATATTAAAAGAAAAATGGAACGAACGAAGAATTAAGAAAGCGTTTTAGAAAAAGTTTATTTTAAGTTCTTCTCGTTTTTTATCGATGGCTGTTTTATGCTTTTAAAAGATGACCGTTAAATATAGAGATGTTAGACTTATGATATTTTATGCACATAACGTTATTGTGGAGAGTTACCTTACAACAAACATTGATAATCCACTTTTAGTGGTTTAGAATAAACTGTCTAGAGGTAGTGTGGCTATAAACTATCAGGTTATTGATTCAATTTACTAGCCAATCGATATATATATATATATATATATATATATATATATATATATATATATATATATAAAGAAATATAATTTTAACGTGTGCTATATTTATGGGATAAAGTGCTTAAAATCAAAGATAGAGCGTATGTAAATATAAAAGTGAACATTGAAGTCAACACTCAAAGGCGGCAGGCTGTTTCATGCTAGACGCAATCGTCAGGCCGCAAGTGTTTGGTTTCTTCTCGACTGTTTATATATATATGGACATAAAACAAGACTTTCAGTTATCTGTTTGGATAAGTCTTGTTTTATGTCCATCGTCTTTGTCATGTTGAATTGATAATGTTAATTATATTTTATGAATATGTCCTGAAGATGGTTTATTAGACCGAAACGTCCGACGTTGACATTATATTAACATTAAAACAACATAATTGCATATAAGGATTTTTGTTTGTTTTTTCCGTATATTTTTCTTCATATATATATACTAAACATACTATATCACCAAATATAAATATATACTAAATATACTATATCACCAAATGGAAAATTGTAAGAATGTTGGAAAAACTAAATAAAAAATTAATCAAATCTTCCTGGTCTGGCATATTCAACAAAAAATGTTTAAAAGAAACGTTGTTGCCAAAATACATATGACTCTCTGAATAATAAAATCATTTACGCCAAAAGTAGAACCATTGAAGTTCATTGGATGATGTCAAGCTGCAGGTGCTTTCCTTCTCCTGGTTGGATACCTTAAAGAAAGCTAAGAAATTTGACACTCCCAGTGGGTTTACCTCTTTCTCTTCTTTAAATATTCCATGCACAAACATTGCTTGGTATCCTAATTTACTATTGAGTTTCCAATGATATCTTGCAGCTCATAATGGAGAACGAGGTGGCAGTCACTATATATATATATATATATATATATATATATATATATATATATATATTGATTAATTTATTAACTTTTTCTTCAATGCAGTTCTTAAGAATTCTTTTTTCTGTTTCTGTAGGAATGTGCAGACATTAATAATTCTTTGCATTTTCTAACGAAGTGTATGTCTATGAAAATAAAACATTTTCTCAAAAAGTTGCAGTGAAAAGTTATTCCTCAAAGTTCGCATGAATTTATCAAAACCTCATGTCATATATTTCCACTATGCACACGAATTCCTAAAATCCTCAGCACACACATCTTTCTCTCTCTCGCTTTCTCTCCCTCTGTGTGTGTAAATAAATATATATATATATATATATATATATATATATATATATATATATATATATATATATATATATATATATATATATATACCTAGGCACTAGGTCTGCTCTACGATTGTATTGAGCTCTTTTGTTAGTTAGTTGCCTACTCGAATCGGGTGTTTTTCTTTGGGCATCTGTGCAATTTGTTCGACAGTAGTTCATGTTTGTAGCTCTTTCTTTTTTTAAAATCTTTTTTTCCCTCGAGATTGATTTGATTATTTGCAAATTAAAAATTCAAGGGGTTTTCGAAACGAGTCTATATATATATATATATATATATATATATATATATATATATATATATATATATATATATATATATATATATATAGATATATATATATAGAGAGAGAGAGAGAGAAAGAAAGAGAGAGGGAGAGGTTCTACCTACCTATCTCTAGGTTGGTTGGTTGGTTGGTTGGGGTGAGTAATGGATAGCGGCTTGGATTGAAGAAGCGGAGAGAGCCGAGTTCGAATTCCAGTCGAATCCATTACATTCACTTACGTGCTAATACCCTTGGGAAAGATATGAATTCTCTTCTTCTCCCTCCAGCTATGGGTAAATAGCAGGATAGACTTGGATGCCAACTGGTCTAGGATAAGGATAACTCTGAATTCAAAACCTGTGGGGAGTCGTTTGGAGACCTTGTGGCACGTAGTGCACAAGATCTCAGTATTCGGATGGTTCAGCATAAAACCATCACCACTATAATCAAATCACATGTGCTGGTGTGCTGGTGTTTCCTAGGAACTGAGCTGCTTGACCCTCATACGTCGAATATATATATATATATATATATATATACACACACACACACACACACATATATATATATATATATATATATATATATATATATATATATATATATACATGAGTGAATAAGAGAAACAGTAAGAAGGTCATTTCAATATCTTCCCATTGATTGCAATTAAATTAGCTCCTCTATTCTACAGATAATTCTAAAGAGTAGACATTTTCTGTTTTTAGAATTTGAGTCGCAGATCGGCCATGTTGTTAATTATTCGTTGATCTTCAATACATTTTCATGTCTTTCTTTTGTTTTTAGTTAAGGCTGGGGAAGCTGTAATAAGTTAATCTACAAAATAGCTGAGAAGCGACATCCATTATTATTCGTTCTGGTTTGCCAGTTTCATTCTCTCTCTCTATGTGTTTTTTCTTCCATATTTTTTCTCGCTCTTCTTTATGCCTGAGAAATTTTGTATCGTTAAAGAAGCAACGACATTAGCCATCGTCCTTCTTTTTGATCGAGTTCTCAGACAAATAAATGTATGGCTTCAAGTGTAAGTCATTCTTTGTGATTTTATATTGAAAATGTCTGATATAAATTAGTTTCTTATTCCCGCTTGGAATTCTATAGATTTTATAGATTATTTTATAGATTATTTGGCACACAAATACTTAATTGATAAATTATAGTTTCTGATGAGATATCGTTTTATTTTGTTTTGTTTTCTATAATATTATTTTATGTTTGTTTTTTTCGAAAATATTTAAACCTAATTAACATTCTCAATTTTTCGATATTACTGAACCCTTGTGCAAATTAATTGAAACAAAACGACTAATTCCGTTATTATTTGCTTTTTTTCGTATTTTTCTAATAAAACATGATGCAATGCATATATTAGTACTTCGTATGTCCATTCCACGAAATCATTTCTTGCAGATTGACCACAGATTCTCGATTGGATTTAAATCAGGAGAGTTTCAGTGTCAGACTAGTACTTTGCTTTGTCCAATGGGTAAGGCTTGCTAGTGTGTTCGTGTGGTGTTACAATTTTCGTAAGCTTCCTTGGAATAACGTCCATTGCAGACAATAACCGTAGGACAACTAATCGATTGTCGAGACAATAGTGTCTGGGTGTGATAAAAATCCGCTGCAATCACGGATAATGCAATATTTTTCAAGACCAAACAAATTTCATCATAAACCCCGAAAATAGAATTATATTTTTGCGCACCACTGCAAATTACCTAATCTAAAGAAAAAATACCTTGTCACTCCACTGGGTCTAAAACTGACCTTATGGTAAAAGAAAAGAAACTGAAACAGTTGTTTCAATTAATTTTTTCAACTGGCGGCTCATCTCGAAAATAACTTTCAATCTGTTATTATTTGCTTTAAAAAAAATTCCTTGTTAATCTTAACGCCTCCTAAACTAAACAATTCTCTTTTAGTCGTCCAAGCTGATGCTAACTTTAAGTATAGTAACTCACTGTCTCAGTCTAACATTTTCCAACTAATATGAATTAGAATGAGTATATTGAATCAATTTCTATGTCTGCTGCCAGAAAAGTTGATTCACTGTATTGTGCGAAACACATTTTATCAATCGAATGTATCTTTCACTTCTATAAGTCTACCTTTCGTTCATGCATTGAATATTTTCACCACATCTGTTTTCACTTTTCCACTGTCTTAACGTAGATTCCCTGTGCCTTTTCTGTAAATATTTTCATTGCAATTGTTCTAATGAGTTTTACTCTTTGGTACCTGAACCTCAAGAACTTAAAGGGAGATTGACAGTTAGGTCTCACCATTTTATTGTTGAAAATGGCAACGTAATCATAAGCTCTATTCTAATTGTTTCTTCTCTCACACTTCTCGCCTATGGAACTCTCTTTCATCTCCTTGCTTTCCTCTCAATTACATTCATCAAAAATTTAAATGCAACGCCAGTCGTCACCTTCTGTCTTATTTAATCATCTTCTTTTTATTGTCCTTTCTCCATAGTAAAGTTTTCAGATTTTGTTTCACTCTTTGCAACTCTTGTGGGGGTGCCGTAAGACGAGCTATATACAAACGCTTTGACACTGCTCCACTCGGAACCAGTTTCAAATGTGTAATGGGGCTTGATGGGGGTTTCTTTCTTAACCTTTTATTTGAATTAGTGTGGAATGTTAAAATCCTATGTCATTATTTTCCCTTCGATCTACATGTGTGATCCCTTTTAGTTTTTGCTGCTCTTGATAATACTCAAGTGATGAGCTTTCTGATATCTTTTTATTACAGTTCTATGGCACCATTTCACAATGGACAAAGATGCATAGTTTTCACCAAGCTCTACTCGCTCAAAGCCATTTTTAAACATTGATCTTAACAAAACGGTTGTTTATAGGGTGACATTTTAGATATTACTGAACGATATTGGCACCATTCTTGACATCCACATGAAAGTCTTGATCTGACGAGGCTATATAAGAACATAATTCGAGTTTTTAGGTTTTGGTTTTCTAGCAATTTGCGGTGTTGGACGAAACTACCTCTGGTCAGCCTATTCTATGTTCAATTTCCTTTTCTGCTATAGTAATTGTTTATAATTGATCCATGCGCTGAGGCATTTGAAGTGTTTAATATTTACTAATTCCATATCTTGAATTTTTATGATGGATTCAGGATAGGTGCCATCACTGCTTTCATTGAAATTCCAGATTATAGTTTCTGTTTTGGAAAGGTTTATCTTGGGTGCTATTTCTTCGAAAATTTGGCAGAAGATGCTGATTTTCTGCTTAATGCTATTCTTATCCTAACTATGAATACCTATGTCATTGGCATAGCCCATCTCCTCATCATCAGTACAGTCCGCCAATCGCTAAAATGCATTTTAACTATTGATCTTGGGTTGTATAAAGCTGAGAGTTTGAATGAGTTTGACGTCATGCATGACATCCTTATGAATATTTCGATCTGCGAGAGTATTTAAGAACTCGATTTTTCAGGTTGATGTCTTGGTTTTGAAGCAATGTGTGGTGTTGGGGGACACTACCTCTGGCACAGGGTATTCTATGTTCAATTTCCTTTTCTTCTTTACTAAATGTCTTATACCTGATCCTTACGTCGAGGTATTTGAAGTGTTTAGTCTTCACTAATTCCATATCCCAAACTTTTATGATGGATTCAGGCTATGTTTCATCACTGCATTTAGTCCAATTCCTGATCAGTTTTAGAAAGGTTTATATTGAGTCCTATTTCTTGAAACAGTTATTAGAGAATGCTGATTTCCTGCAAGGTCATTCTTATTCCAACTCTGAATACTTATTTCATCAACATAGCTCCCTTCATCATCAGTACACTGGATTCTGGAGGGAAAGCAAGATCGTTGTTTTCTATTCGTATATTCGTTTGGATGCTTAAATGATCAGTGTACATCTATCATATCTGAAAGAGACGAATGAAAGTTCAAAAATATATATACAAGAAAAAAAGGTCTTGGAGAATTTAACAAACTGTATTCACCTGAATTTGCGCCTTTAGATTACCTCTTATTTCAATCCCTACAAAATTTAAAAACCACTTAGACGAGTTCCTCACCTATGCAGTTCCTCACCTATGTAATCATAAATACTTTTTTATGCTATATTATACTATCGATATTAGCCACATTAATTAACTTTTACTTTAAAATAAATGCAAATTATATAAGAACATAACTATTTCTATTCATGTGAGAAATTAGTATATGAAAAATTTAAATAGCAGTTTATTAGCATGGTCTTTTGCCAGACTAATATAAGGTGAGTAAATTTTTGGCCTCGGCAGTCTCTCTCTCTCTCTCTCTCTCTCTCTCTCTCTCTCTCTCTCTCTCTCTCTGTGTGTCCATTCATTTCCTCTATTATTTTGCTCTCGCTTATATTTACTCCATTATGAACCATTATTGTTCTTGTGGTACTTGTTTTAAGACACCCAGTGGCAGCTAAAGGCCAAGTGGAGATGAAGAAGAAAAGAAAGATTGTGCCAAATGGTGAGAGTATATCAGTATTAAGACGTAGAGAATGAACATAATGCGATAGATAGATATAATCAGATTGGGAATAATAGATAGATATAAACACTTAGATAGATAGATAGATAGATAGATAGATAGATAGATAGATAGATAGATAGATAGATATGAACAGACTGAAATAGATAAATAGATAAAGTGGAGATGAAGAAGAAAAGAAATATCGTGCCAAATGGTGAGATTATATCAGTATTAAGAGCTAGAGAATGAACAGAATGCGATAGATAGATAGATAGATAGATAGATAGATAGATAGATAGATAGATAGATAGATAGATAGATACCCATGTAAATATTCTTTTTATTTCCGTAAATTAATTTCCTAAAACCAGATAGATAGATAGATAGATAGATAGATAGATAATGAATAGTCTGATATAGATAGCAGAACAAATACACAAATATATATTCTTCATTTCCAAATACGGCCAGTACACAGTGACCATGTTCATAATTGATATAAAACCAGCATGAAAATTTACGAAGTTCGATACGCAATATTCTCATCGAGAATACGAATATGATACATATCTCTAATGACTAAAATCATTTTAAAATGATGAAAGCCCTTATTAATAAAAAAAAGGAAAAGAAAAAAACAAGCAATTAAATATTCCCACTATTATTTTTACATGTGAGCGGTGGGAGACTATCACCATCCTTCAACCCATGAAGAGGAGAATGAAGAACTCGCTGCTCATGAAGTACTAAGAAACGTGCAAGTTGGAACAAAAATATACATGAAAATTGATTTCTCAATTAAAAAGTCATTTTTAGTGATGAATGTAGAGCTAAATTGGATGGAATTGATCGCTGGGAAAGAAATTTCACAAAAAAAACCAATCAACGCTTAATTAATGTTTTGTGCTGATATTTCAAGCAGGAAAATATAAATCTCTTTAAAATAAATTACCATGTATGATTAATGCAGAAAACTATTTTAAGTTCTTGGACAAGATGAATTTTACAGGTACAGGTTGCAAACATTTAGATTTAAACTGAAAAGTCTATTCAAAAGCTGAATATCTTTTTTCTTTGAAAGGTTTCAACGACACCAAATTAATGGTATGGTCCACAGTTTTTCAAGATATTAAGCCAAATGAAAACTTGTGGGTCCGTATCAAAAGAGATTATCATTTAATCTCTTTATATGAGATTAAAAACAGCAATATTATTTTAAAATATCTCTCGGAGCAATAAAAATGTAATAATAAAATTTAAACAAAGTGCAAGGACATGATGGTTATGAGACATCAAGGATGTAAAATGATAAAATAATAATGCAAAGTTTAACTTAAGACCAGGCAAAAAAAAGTGTTATGGTGAAACACCCCTATTCTATAGTTAATAGACTCTCCCACCTAATATAAGTAGGAGTAGTAAGAGAAACGAGGGTCAGTCGATGTCGGACGACCGACTGAACGGTTGAACTCTCTGCCTTCGAGCGGGGAGGAACCCGAAAGAGGCTACGCCGAAGGGCGGATTCTCTTTCGGGGAGGTAAACCTGACCCTGAACCCGTTTATACGGGTTCAAAGGGCATATTTTTGGCCGAGCCCACGGGCTCGGAGATCCCACATTAAACCGGCCTTGTGCCACATGATACCCTCGTGGGGGGGTGACTAAATACTAGTCGATGTCGGACGACCGACTGAACGGTTGAACTCTCTGCCTTCGAGCGGGGAGGAACCCGAACGAGGCTACGCCGAAGGGCGGAATCTCGTTCGGGGAGGTAAACCGACCCTGAACCCGTTTATACGGGTTCAAAGGGCATATTTTTGGCCGAGCCCACGGGCTCGGAGATCCCACATTAAACCGGCCTTGTGCCACATGATACCCTTGTGGGGGGGTGACTAAATACTAGTCGATGTCGGACGACCGACTGAACGGTTGAACTCTCTGCCTTCGAGCGGGGAGGAACCCGAACGAGGCTACGCCGAAGGGCGGAATCTCGTTCGGGGAGGTAAACCGACCCTGAACCCGTTTATACGGGTTCAAAGGGCATATTTTTGGCCGAGCCCACGGGCTCGGAGATCCCACATTAAACCGGCCTTGTGCCACATGATACCCTTGTGGGGGGGTGACTAAATACTAGTCGATGTCGGACGACCGGCTGAACGGTGGAACTCTCTGCCTTCGGGCGGGGAGGAACCCGAACGAGGCTACGCCGAAGGGCGGAATCTCGTTTGGGGAGGTAAACCGACCCTGAGCCCGTTTATACGGGTTCAAAGGGTATATTTTTGGCCGAGCCCACGGGCTCGGAGATCCCACGTTAAACCGGCCTTGTGCCACATGATGCCCTCGTGGGGGGGTAACTAAATATTAGTCGATGTTGGACGACAGTAGTTGACAGTTAGTCGAATACGAAAGTAGTCAGCTACTCTACGTAATACCT
Organism: Acanthosepion lycidas; assembly: GCA_963932145.1. Classification (NCBI taxonomy): domain Eukaryota; kingdom Metazoa; phylum Mollusca; class Cephalopoda; order Sepiida; family Sepiidae; genus Acanthosepion; species Acanthosepion lycidas. Next base: position 19,212,603 of record OZ010598.1, read on the forward strand.
ATTATATCAAGTTCCTAACGTTTTGTACGTCGAACCTATTTTAGGACCGATTTAGTACGAATACAAGCCTCCACTGCAAAATAACTCCACAACAACTTTGGCGATAGGATTCGCACTCATACGGAGGAAGAAAACATTCGCTCGCTACAATAACTTTGGCGACGAAATTCGCGCTCATACACCACAACAAAAAGGTGTATCAAAAGGGCATTATTTTGACATTACTATTACCTATATAGCGGAGGCGACATGGTGGGTTAATGGACAGCGGCTCGGATTGAGGAATCGGAGAGCTGAGGTCGAATTCTAGTCGAATCTATTGCATTCACTTACGTGCTAATACTCTTGGAAAATGTATGAATCCTCTTCTTCTTCCCCCCCCAAACATGGGTAAATAGCAGAGCAGACCGGGTTCTATAGCCTTTGATGGCAACTGGTCTACCGCAGAAAGAAGTGGCAAACTACTGCGGGAAAAAATCTGCCTCGTCAGTCATGTATTGAAAGATGCATGATCGCCTAAGCGTGTATCACGCATGGCACGTAACTGACTATTACCTATTGATTTGTTTTTACGGCTTATCAACCCTTTACAGGCTATTTAAATCTAGAAAATATTCTTTAGATTGTAATAGTTTTCCTTTTTTTGGAGTTAATAATGATTTAGTGATACAAGCTTTACTAATTAACCTATAGCTGGGAGAGAAGAAGCGGATTCATACCTTTCCCAAGGGTATTTACATGTAAGTGAATATAACGAACACAACTGGAATTGGAACTCGGCTCTCTAGCAATTCCGACCACCCACACATCAAGCACCTGGTATTCCCAATCAGTGACCTATCTAGGTACTGACCAGACTCGACATTGCTTAACTTCGGCGATCGTATGGAGCGAAGGATTCAACGTGATATGGCCAAAAGCCTATTTTTTTTAAAGCTATTTTTAGAATTTTAGTAAAAAAAATGTTAAACACTATTTATTTATTCAGTTGCTTATTTTTTACACTATGTTCATTTAATACAAGGCCTAAGAGTCACTCATAATAGAGTATTACTGAATAATATTGCATGAGCATAAGAAGCGAAGGTAAGAAGTGTAGATTATGAAGTTATGTAGGAGACGTAACGGTTAACCCTAAACTTGAAGATGTTCAGATTTTACAAATGATCGAGAAAACATCCTCTCGGGTGTTTTTACCCCAAATTAGCAGCTATAGGAGAGAAACTATCCAAGTGGAGCATCTTCTTACAAATGGAATATATAAATTAATAATTTGCAATTAACCATAATAGGAGGCACCTTGAAATAATGGATAGTGGCTTAGATTGAGAAATCGGAGAGCTGAGTTCGAATTCCAGTCGAATCCATTCCATTCACTTATGTGCTAATACCCTTGGAAAATCCACTTCTTCTCACCCCAGATATGGATAAATAACAGGACTATAGCTTTGGATAGCAGCAGCAGAAAGAAATGGCAAGCTACTACGAGAAAATATCTGCCTCGTTAATGATGTATCAAACGCATGGCATATAACTGACTGACTGAATTAACCATAAATATATGAAAATTAAATTTCTTATTTTGTTTTGCACTTTTTGGTTTTGTTTGAGTGTTTTTTGGAAAAAATATACTTCCAATTTTCACATATTATGATTTTGTTAAATTTCTAAAAATAGTTTGTGAAACAATAAAAAATACCGAATAATAAAAAGACCGTCCTTATAACACTTTTTTTTTTCTTTGATCCTAATGTAAAATTTGCCAATACAGTAAGTCTCCGGGTTACGACGGTCCCTATTCTACGACGGTTTGTGGTTACGGCACGGTCTCCATTAATCGTGTTTCAATTTATGCCGTTTTGCCTCGTACATAAGACAGCGTGGTTCAGTTCCTGGTTGTATTGGATTGTTGTGCATTCACTCTTTTTCGTTTGTGTTGCGCTTGTGGAAATTTACGCCCCTTCCTTATGGCTACCAAGCGTAGTGTAACCTCTTCCGATGATGGTCCTTCGAAAAATAGGAAAGCCATCACTATGGAAGTGAAATTAGACATTGTTAAACGCTCTGAACAGGGAGAAACAACAACGAACATGGGCCAGTTGCTTGACTTAGAATGTTCGCCTGTCGCTTAAAACTTGCACACATGTATATACATAATGAGGTTCCTTGTTAGAGATAAGGACATTTTCTTAATAAACAATGAGCTGGTGAATTTCCGATAAAAAAAGAAAATTACAGCTGCTTCCTAATACTGAAAAGACAAAAGATTTTACTCTTCATCATCTTATCTATCGAAAGCCAATGACATCTTTATGTATCATGACCCCACAAGTCGTAGGCGATCATGGCTCTCCACAATTTCCTTTCCCTTGTATCTCTTAATAAACTTTGTTCTTCCTCTATTTCTCCCAAGCACTGTCCCGCTATCCATTTACTCAAGCGCATGAAGGTATATTATGCGTTGTTTTCCTCTGTCCCTCTTGCTCTCTAATATTTGGTAAGTGTTTTAACAGAGGGGGGACGGAAAGAGAGAGATCCGAAGGCTTACTGGGATAGCCAAGGAAGCATTCCAAAAGCCAAGCAGAGTACTAAGAAATAGGAATATTTCGCTAGAAACAAGGAAAAAGAGTACTAAACTGCTATGTGATACCTGTCCTCCTGTATGGCAGTGAGTGCTGGACGATCTCCTCAAAGATTAAGAGAAGACTTGAAGCAACAGAAATGTTGTTCTACAGAAGGATGCTGAGGATAACATAGACCGAACATGTGAAGTTTAAGAGAAAAATAGAAACGAAATAAAAATTAATACTTAATATCAGGAAAAGACAATTGAGGTTTCCTGGGCATATAATGAGGAAGGAGGTCTTGGAAAATCTGATACTCATGGAAAAGATTTAGGGCAAGGGGGACAGAGGAAAACCACGCATAAGTTGGTGATTAATCCTTTCTTCTCGCTTCCCTTCACTAATTTCTGCAGGAGATTTTTGTTGTTATCTTTTTGTGTCTGCTATCAACACTTTGTCATCTGTATACCTTATGTTGTTACGATTGTGGCAGCCGATAAGAAATGTTGTTAGGACTTCTCTCAGAATCGCGGGACACGTGAGAGCGAGAGAAAAGGGACGCATAAGAGTGGGAGAGAAGGGACACATAAGGAAGAGAGATAAGGACACATAACAGAGAGAGAAAAAGGACACATGAGACTGAGAGAGAAAAGGAACACAAGATAGAGAGAGAAGGGATACATGAGAGAGAGAAGGGACACATAAGAGAGAGAAATACGCACATAAGAGAGAGCGAGATACGGACACATGAGAGAGAAGAGATACATAAGCGAGATGACACATAAGAGAGAGATATAGGGATAGAGAGAGAAGGGGCACATGAGAGAGAGAAGATACACGTTAAAGAGAGAGAATGGACACATAAGATGGTTGGTTGGATGGTTGGGTTTTATGGCATATAAAACACTGTGGGTCATTTAAGGCCAAATTAAGGGATATATATATATATATATATATATATATATATATATATATATATTAAATATACTATTAAACATATAGCTGGCAACATTATCCTTTCAAAAACGCATAGCTGGCAACATTATTTTTTCAAAAACATATAGCTGGCAACACTATTGTTTCAAAAACGCATAGCTGACAACATTGTTACCAAAAAACGTATAACTGACAACATTATTGTTTCAAAAAAACACATGGCTGGCAACATTATTTTTTCCAAAAAATGTATAGCTGGCAACATTATTTTTTCCAAAAAACGTATGGCTGGCAACATTATTTTTTCGAAAACATTATCTGAAGCCTTGTAGTTTATCGTCATACCAAGGACGTGGACGTAGTTTATCGTCATACCCAGGACGCGACACATAAGTGAGAGAGAGAAGGGACACATCGGAGTGAGAGAGGGAAGGGACATATAAGAAAGAGAGAGAAATGACACGTGATAAAGAGAAGAGACACATGAAAGAGAGAGAATGGATGCATAAGAGAGAGCGAATGTCCACATAACAGAGGGGGAAATGGACGCATTTAAAACTATTTCATTTCATTATATGAATTCCTAACTTATTGTAGTATAAGAGAGTTTGCACTAATCAAATATATGCTTCCCTGTCTTTATATTTGGGGTTTATTTATAAATAAATATATTACAGTTATTTGCTTGCATAATAAAACCAGACACACTCAAATTATTATTATTATTATTATTATTATTATTATTATTATTATTATTATTATTATTATTTATGATAGAGATATAGATATTAAAATATGAAACTCACAAAGAATAAATTATAAATATAGATATGAATATAAATATGAGCTTTTACTGAAAATTATAGCAGTAACATTTACACAATAAAAATATAATATACAAGCAGGCACATATTTATAAATGTGTGTAAATATGTATACTTTTATGCAAGGTAGGAGTTGTAGATCTTGCAAAAACGCAATTCTATTTATCTATACGGCGATTGTTGTACGTTATTCTCAGTTCGAATGCGAAAACCAATATTCCTAATCCTGCCACTTGTTCGGGCTCCAAAGCCGATTACCGACGTCACGGTTGATGATATATCCGTTAGCTTTTCGGCTACAATGCAGCGACAACCACGTGTCGATGGTCAGACCGAATGAGAATGAAGTAACGCAGCGAACTGTTCAAGGAAAAAATAATTTACTTTTCTTCCTCTGTTTAATCACATTTACGCAAACGTCAACACTGAGAATTCTAAATCCATCTAAAACCGAGTTCGATCCGTCAGTCGGTACCAAACAATCTTTACAAACACACACATACACACACATAAATACAAGCATACACATAAATAAATACACACACACACATAAATACATACATACACACACATATATATATATATATATATATATATATATATATATATATATATAAGTGGAGACTGAGGGCAACACCAAACGGTGACAGTCTATTTTATTCTTGAACACAATCGTCAGCCATGAAGAGTGCGTTCAAGCGTGAAACAGACTGTCGCCGCTTGATGTTGACCCCGGTACCAATTGTTATATTGCTCTATCCCTGATATTGGAAACTTTTACCCATAAATATAGCATAGCTTAAAATATATTTTTATAATTTTTATCAGATATATATATATATATATATATATATATATATATATATATATATATATAGATAGATAGATAGTAAAGGTAAAATAAATTCCGTGTATGAATAATGCAAGTGGATCCCAGTAATATAAAAATATTGAAAATGATCCACAAAAATAGAGCTCGATGTATTTTATTTGTACAGAGCAATGGGATGTATAGTAAAAAAAAAAACACATGAAATAAAAAGAAGTTTTTTGATTATTCAACAGATAGATAGATAGATAGATAGATAGATAGATAGATAGATAGATAGTACACAATAAAATAAAAAATTAACGCAGATGGGGAATAGGCTTATTTCAACTGACGAAACATTGAAATGATAAAATTCTCTATTAGTTTTTCGATGGTTGTTTTTTAGTTTGTTTTTTTTTGTTTTTTGTAGCTGTCATGGTTAAATTTCTAATTCCAACACGAACTCAGTCTATACCGGGGTTGAATAAGAGCAACGAATTTCGTCGGTTGAAATAAGCCAATTCCCCATATGAAGTAATTTTGGATTTTATTGTGTACTATTTATTTGCTCTGTAATAATGAATACATTTGGTATTTTTGTGGATCAATTTTAATATTTTATATTACTAGGATCCACTTGGATTATATATCAACGGATTTATTATCTTCACCATATATATATATATATATATATATATATATATATATATATATATATATATATATATATATCAGATTTATAAGTTTTATCGCCTGATGATACCCATACTGGTACAAACCATGCTAGCGTTAAAATCGCTGTTTCAATTATTTTATATCTTAAATTGATCTACATATTAATTTTTCAAATTTGTATAAAGACATTTTTTAATTTAGCCGGTTATTTTTGTTGCCTTCGTCTTCTTTTTTTTTCTTTTTTTTTTTTTTTTTTTCGACACATCCGACATATTTTATTCACAAACATGAAGTGGAGGTGATTATATTGTATCAATTGCTACGAAAATTGGTTCATTATGCCGTACCAACCATTTTTCTCGATAGAATTCCTCTTACACATTTAGGAATCTACCCCCGTCGCCCGTGATTTGAATATTGCTGTCATATCTGATATGGTGCTCCTAGTATATCTTTTCAGATTCTTGACAAAATTCAAAGAAGGATCTGCAATGTAATCGATCCTGACCAGGCATCTCGACTTCAGTCCCTTTCTCAACGACCTGACGTTGGTTTCCCTGTCTTTTCTACAAATATTTTCACGGCAATAAGCTTTCCTCCTTGGTACCACCTAGACATCATGAATTTAAGCCTCTTCTCCTAGATTGACAACTACGTCTCACCGTTTTACTTTTGAACTACCTTTGTTTATTCGATTCTAATAGTTTCTTTTCTCGCACTTCTCACCTGTGGAACTCCCTTCCCATTTCTTGCTTCTCTGCAACCCCAGTCAGTTATATGCCGTGCGTGATACACGCTTAGACGATCATGTATCTTTCGATACATGACTGATGAGGCAGATCCCTCCTCTCGCAGTAAGTTTCCATTTCTTTCTGCGGTAGATCATTTGCCATCCAAGGCTATAGAAGAACCAGTTCTATACTTCTATTTACCCATAGCTGGGGGGAGAGGACGAGAATTCATACCTTTCCCAAGGCTGTTAGCACGTAAGTGAATGTAATGGATTCGACTAGAATTCGAACTCGGCTCTCCGATTCCTCAATCCGTGGTGCTATCCATTAATCCAACTAGTATCTTTAAAATGCGACGCCAATCGCCATCTTGCGGAATCCTGTTCTTTAGTTGTCTCCCCCCACATTACTCCTCACATTAGCGTTGTCCCTCCATGTTCTTGTTATTGCCCTGAAAGTACCATTTTTTTCAAATTCGGGTTACGCATGACCCCGTTCACATACGCATGGCCATCATACTGAAAAGGGTACCTTCTTCTAACAAGGCTTTTAACGCATGCGCGTCTGGCCAAACAGGGTGTAGAGCAGGGGCTTATTAACCGAGGGTACCCATACCCCTTGGGATCATTTATATTCTCTTCCTTTTTCTTGTGTAATAAAACTGAATTATAAATTATTTTTCTTTCAGTAAAAAAATATAATAAAGTTATCAATGCTTATGGTTTTTTTTTGGGGGGGGATTCATGTTCTATTCCTAGCAATCCATATCTAAAGTACAGTAAATTCAAGCGATTGAAATATTTGGAAGACCTACTGGCAAATAATAGGGTTGGTGATAATTATTTCGACATTCAAGTGAATGGGGTATGGGACCATATTGGACAATCTATTGGGGGTCTGGAATCATCAAAAGGTTAAGAACCCCTGGTGTAGAGGCTGTTCGACATTTTTATAAATTTATTATTATTATTTATTATTCACCCTGTACACGGCCAAAGGGGTGCACTCGTGTTAGAGGATTACAGAATAAGAAGCACACTTCAGGCGGATATATGTGGAATATAACGTTTAACCCTAAACTTGTACAGGTTAAGATTATAGTGATCGGTGAAGTAGTCTCTTGGGAGTCAGTTCCACAAGGTAACGGTTCATAGGAAGAAACTGCTTGGGTGGAACTTACAGCTCACAAGAATGAAATATTCATGATATAGAAAGTCTTAGAGGTGAAGGTTAAGATTGGTGGAATTAAGCAGTGGAGTTTATCTAAACATTCTCCATGGAAATAGCGATAGAGCAGCTAGAAGCCTGCTACTTCTCGTGTTGTATCACGAATCGTTCGTCGCCAATTATTGTATTCGAATACTCATCGTCAACTGTTGTATCTCGTAATTGCGAGATAACAGAGAGAAATAAATAAGAAAGACAAACTCTTAGATAAATAAGATATTTATTTCTGATGATACAGACATTTTGGCACATAGCTGAAGGGGGTGGGAGTGGAGTGGGTTTGGTCATCATTAACTATCGTGGTCCTAGTTAATCCGAATCACGACCCATTTATTCATTACAATTTACTCATTCACCTCAAGAACTTATCCATCACCTCTCAATCCTACATACACCAAAATACCACATATTCACAGGGGACATTCAAAACATCCCATGACAAAAAATCCTAACGTCCATAAAATTCAAAAATATATAAAAATTTCATTATAGATGAAATGATGGGGGAGGGATAAACTCAGAAGACAAACTAAAAATGTAAGGCAAAGATAAAATTAAAAGAAAACAAATGTTAGTAGGAGCCACCGACCCCTCAAAATAATAAGAGTGGCCGCTATATTCTGCTGAAAGACAGAATCAAGAAGCCGACTCGCTAATGAGGAGGAAAAAATAATTGACGGAATGGGGAAAAATCAAAGGTTGACCCAGCCGAGATGAAAACAAGGGACAAAAACAAAACTGGGGTGATTGGGAATCTCGACATGGATCATAACAAGACAAACTAGTAGTTAAATAATGAAATACAGTGTAACCCGGATATAAGAGAGTTGTCAGGACCGGATAAGTATCTTATATCCGGGTTTCTCTTATACCAGGGTTTGGTCTATTATGTTTACATTAACACAGGCTCTAATTTGGAACCAGAGAAAATCTCTCTTATATCCGCGTTTCTCTTGTGTCCGGGTCTCTTATATCCGGGTTACACTGCAGAAGGCTTACTGCACGAAGGTACAATTAGCAATTGACCTAATGCTAAACTCTACTCAACTCCGCTTATTTACATAAACGAACGATTTCATTTATTTATGTCCTATATGACATAGAATGGACTCTATCAAGAGTGGACAGTGAAGACTGTGTAGGACCGGCTCATGTATGGCAGCAATATTCCATTTACGATCTGATCTTGTCTCTTGTAAAAGTAGAGAAATAGGAGGAGGGGTCAGGTACTTGTGGGAGCGGTACAGGAAACCTATCATCTCCCAGCATCTTTAGCGATAAAAAATCGTGTGTACAAGTTCCACTTGAGGTCGGTGTTAAGTTTAAGTCCCAATAGGCGATCAATGCACGAGAGGCCTCCCTGGGGGAACATCCCTTCACCACGTTTGGTGGATATTCTCGGCCCGATCGAATTTGGTAAAAGGCCGCTTGTTTGGTTTTTCAGACATTGAATATGACCGGTCAATTTTTTCCCCACTGAGCTGCTTGACTTACGTCAGAAAATTGCAATAAGTCTATGGAGCAAACACTTGCGGGTCCGGCATTTTCTACGGTCTGACGATGATTGGCTCTCCTTTAATATAGGAAAACTTCGAAGCTTAACACTAACCCTATTGCATTGACTCTGCTTCCTTTCCCAGTGTAATTATAACACGGGGGTGGGGTCGTCTTTACCAGCGCAAATCTCAGAAAATGAACCGTGGCGAAGAAAAGGTGAAGAACAACTGCTCTACGGCAATGTAGTCAAGTGAATAATAAATTCTTGGAGTGGGAGCATTGAAGCACAGAGCAGTTTGTACGGAGCAGCTACTAATGGAATGCGAAATTTTACAGAGCAGCTACTAATGGTTTGCAAAATTAGTTTAACCCTTTAAACGCTGACCACCGATTTACCGGTGATAGAGATTAATGAACAGCCACCGGTTGAACGGTGGGTAAAGACTTGTAACTATTTTTATATCGACCGTGAAACATTACATACCGATTATTTTCGAATTTTGACTCAGGAGCTCAGGCAGAAGGGTTAAAATGGTTCAGGAACGCAGGGCTCAAAAAGTTAAGGGACAGAAAAATGTGTACGTTTGAGATTTAATTTTTTTATTAAATTACCACTCCAGTCTCTAGTTTTATTTATACCCTTAGTTTATTACTTTCACGCTCTGTCTATAAGATTTTTCACTGTATGTATGTATATATATATATATATATATATATATATATATATATATATATATATATATATATATGTATGTATATATATATATATATATATATATATATATATATATATATATATATATATATCAGTCTTCTCATATCTATCTGTCTCTATATATTCATCTTTCTATCTATTCATCTATCTCAGTCTATTCATTATCTTTCTATTATATTTATCTATCTCTATCTATCTATCTCTCTCTCTCTCTCTCTCTCTCTCTCTATATATATATATATATATATATATATATATATATATATATATATATATATATATAATGCCTATATATATATATATATATATATATATATATATATATATATATATATATGCAGGGTGCGAGTGCAATTTGAGGACATTTTTAGTATTTTAAATAAACAGCAATATCCTAACAAACACTGTATATATTTAATTCAAATTGACACAAATATCCTTCATGATACTTCTTTATCTAATTATTCTATAAAACCACCTTTGGCTTCAATGACTGCATCTATTCGGGCTCTAAACCATCCACAAGCTGCAATTAGGTGGTCCCTATTCATTTTGGATATCACCTGGATAATGGTGGCCTTCAGTGCAGCTATGATACTATGAGGATGTCGATTAGTCTCCCTTTTACGACGCTCCACACGTAATAGTCCATAGGATTTAAATCTGGCGATATAGATCTTTCTCGTACTATCTATCTATCTATCTCTCTCTCTCTCTCTCTCTATATATATATATATATATATATATATATATATATATAGAGAGAGAGAGAGAGAGAGTGAAAATTTTTCAACAATTATCTATCTATTTATCTAAAAGATTTCTCCTTCGCAAATACTGCCTATCTAAAAGATATCTCTCGCACTGTCTATCGATATACTTATTTCTCTATCTTGGTCTGTTCATTATCTATCTATTTATCAAAGTATTTTTCCTATCTATATATAAGATATCTCACTCACACATACACTATCTGTAAGATTTCTATTTATTAGGTTGGTGGAAAAATAATGTCGTTTTTTGACGTTCAACTTCAAAAGATCATAACTCCTTTCATAATAAACTTTATTAATCAAAATAAGAACCATTAGAATCGACACATTTTTGCCAACGAGAAACAAGTTTATTTATCCCATTAGTATAGAAATCCGGAGTTCTGGAAGCGATGAAGTCATTGAAGGCTGATTCGGCATCATCTCTGCTTTTGAAGCATTTTTCGCGCAGGAAGTTGTCAAGATGCTTGAAAAAGTGATAATCGGTGGGCGAGAGGTCCGGTTAATATGGCAGATGAGGCAGAGTCTCGTTGGCCAATTCGTTCAGCTTCTGCAGAGTCAGTTGTGCAATATGCGGGCGATCGTTGTCATGGAGGAGAATTGGTCCCTTCATATTGACCAATCTCGGGCACATACGTTGGAGCTTCTGGTGCATTTCGTCAATTTGTCGGCAGTACTTCTCCGCCGTAATCGTTTCGCCCGGATTCAAGAAGCTGTGATGGATGAGACCGGCTGCAGACCACCAAACAGTCACCATAACCTTTTTTGGTGCAATTTCGGCTTCGGGAAGTGTTGTGGAGCTTCTCCAAAATCCAACCAGTGTACCGAACGTCGCCGGTTGTCGTAGAGGATCCACTTCTCATCACATGTCACAATCCGCTCAGAAATGGGTCGTTTTTGTTGCACAGAAGGAGCGTAGAAGACACCTCAAAGCGACGATTTTTTTTTATTATAGTTCAATTCATGCGGCACCCATTTATCCAACTTTTTTGACTTCCCAATTTGCTTTAAATGGCGAACGACTGTTGAGTGGTCGACCTCGAGTTCAACAGCAACTTCTCGTGTGGTTTTGCGAGGATCGGCTTCAATTAACGCTTTCAAATGTTCGTTATCAACCGCAGTCGGCCGGCCGCGACCGTCTTCATCTTCGAGGCTCTCGTCACCATTGCGAAATTTCTTGAACCACCGTTGTGCCACACGTTCGTTAGTGGTTCCTGGGCCAAACGCATCATTGATATCACGAGCTGTCTCGGCAGCTTTTCGGCCTAGTTTGAACTGGAACAAGAAAATCCTGCGGATTTGAATTTTGTCCATGCTGTCGAAAAGCCTGCAAAAAATGAATGAAGAGATTGAGAACGGTAACGAATAACACGATTCGATAGAGCGAAAAAGGCGCTTCAAAATGATATATAACATGGCTATATATATATCAATGAATTAATTCAGAAATCATATATAAAAGTAACGTATGTGAGAAAACGACATTATTTTTGCACCAACCAAATATTTATAATATCTCTCTCTCTCTCTCTCTAAACGATATTTCTTACACTGTTTATCTATAAGATTCTCCCTATCTATCTATTTATCTATCTATAAGATTTATCAATATCTATTTATCTATCACTCTAAAAGACCTGTATACACTATATATCAATCTATCTCTCTATCAATATATGTATAGAATTTCTAAATGAGTATCTTATTTATCTATGATATTCCCACGCTGTCTATCTATATGATTTCTCACTTTCTATCTATCTATCTATCTATCTATCTATAAATTTTCTCAATATCTATTTATCTGAATGAATTTTCTTGTACTATCTATTTCTGTTTGTGTGTGTGTTTGTGTGTGTGCATATATATATATATATATATATATATATATATATATATATATATATATATATATATAGCGAGAGAGAGAGAGAATTTCTCAATCATTAGTTATCTATTCAAGTGATATCTCTTTCACATATACTGCCTATCTAAAAGATATCTCACGCACTATCTATAGTATTTCTCACTTCCTATTTATCTATCTCAGTTTGTTCATTATCTATTGTCTAAGTCTGTTCCTATCTATATAACTATCTGTAAAACATATCACACTCACACATATACTACCTATAAGATTTGTATTTATGTATAACATCTAAAAATCTCCCCTTGTCTCTCTCTTTCTCCCTCTCTCTATCCCTTTCTCCCTTTCTCTCTCTCTCTCTCTTTTACTCACTCTTTGTCTATCTTATATTAACAATATATACATAAATATATATATATATATATATATATATATATATTTATATATATATATATATATATATATATATATATATATATATATATATATATATGGGAAAAATCCCATTTTTTTTACGATTTTCTCAAAACTGTTCTTGATATATATATATATATATATATATATATATATATATATTAAGTTGGTGCAAAAATAATGACGTAATAATGTCGTTTTTTGACGTTAAAAATACGTCAAAAAACGACATTATTACGTCATTATTTTTGCACCAACCTAATATATATTCTCTCTTACTCATACATAAAAAGACAGCGTTAATCCTCAATCCTCTTGACCCTATCTCTTCGGCTACCTTTCACCGTAAGGATATGTAAATGGCCTTTGGCAGTATGTTTTAGATTTATGGATGGTGTCAAAATTTGGACGCCACTGGCCTAGGGCCAAACGCTGGCCTTCGTCCGCTAGGCCAATCGATCCGGCCACTGACAGTGTCCAGATGTCTGCGCAGGGATCACTTTTCATGGATGGTATTGATTGCTGCACGCCATTGCTTCAAGTTTTAGAAGAACACGAATGCAAAGCGATGGGAAACATGGATGCAGTGCGGCGGTTGAGATTGGACAGATTTTGAAAGTCACGTGGTTTAACGTGGCAGAAAAATTACATACGCGATAGTTTTCTAACTTTCACAAGTGAACCGCGCTAATATGCTTGCATAAGCACACACACACAGACACACACACATACACACACACACATACACATACACACACACACACACACACACACACATATATATATATATATATATATATATATATATATATATATATATATATATATATATATATATATCCTTTCTTTCAACCGTGCGCGCCGATGGAAAATATCCGACTAGTGCCGTATCAGTCATGTTTCGATCCCGGCTTGAAGCAATCGGATTTCTAGACAGACTGATGAGCTGTGATAAAGCGAAACAGTCTCTCTGTTGATGACTATATATATATATATATATATATATATATATATATATATATATATATATAGAGAGAGAGAGAGAGAGAGAGAGAGAGAGCGACAGAGAGAGAGAGAGAGAGCGTTTTTGTGACGCGTTTCATCCGTTATAATTTCATCTGACTGGGCTTTGATGACGTTGCCACGTTTACGCATGCGCACGAAACGAGAGATGCAGATAGTTACAAAATTTTTTGACAGAATATGTTTTTGAAATAATGTTTTTTTTTCAATCTAGCTGAAATCATCTGGATTCTTTTTCTTCATCACTACACTACCTTTGTTCCTGATAATCCCACACTGTGGCAATATCAAATCTATCAAGAATGGTGATATATTGTAATGTTGAAGATGTATTTTTGTTTTTTCAAAAATAGGATCAAATAAGAGATACATATCTCTTCACCAGCCTAACATTATCTACTTTTGTTAATAGATAGATAGATAGATAGATAGATCATAACAAACTGGGAAAGAAAGAAAGAAAGAAAGAAAGAAAGAAAGAAAGAAAGAAACTGAGACAGATCATATAGGTCAAAGATTATACTATGAAATCTACTGACTGCATGTCCCGTCAAAACCGTAATAGATAGATAGATAGATAGATAGATAGATAGATAGATATGAACAGACTGAGATAGATAGATAGATAGATAGATAGATAGATAGATAGATAGATAGACTATGAGTAAATATAGATATTTAGTAAATTTGGCTTGGCGCAAAACAAGAGAAAATAAAAATAGGATTATTGCTTTGCGTCAAAATAATGGTTTATATTCATGTCTCTACATCTATCCTGATCGATTCCCCGAACAAAAGATTAGACACCTCCTTTTACAGAGCCCGTAGTCCTAACCATAGTGGTACTCATCTCTTGTAAATGTAATAATTGTTATCCAGGCGCCTTTAGCATCGAGCGTTTAATACGGTTTCTCTCCGTTAATCGGTGTCCCTTACTAATTTAGTTTATGACATTGAAATGCTTACAACAACGCACATTTATAAACAAACAGCGACACAGATTACGGAAGTTCTGTGCATGCCATAATGCACTTACCCATTACATGTTAAATTGTATTTACTACGTCAGAGCATGGTCATTCGCATTTTTCATTACGAGGTCGATTTTCAGCGAAGAATTCGGCAAGCTGTTAACTTAGGAAGATATGCAAATTCCAGCTTGTCTCTTTGGACATTTTACCGCTCATCGGCAATGGTTCGAACCTCGGCATGGTCGATTTGTCAAGGTAACGTAGAATACCTTGGAAGATGATCCTGTGGCGGAATTCACCACATTATTTTAACTTTAGATTAGGAAACAAAACTTACGTAGAAAAGGATATGCAAAAGACATCGTTACACATAAAATATGTATTTAACAAGATGTATAATATCAAACAACGATGTGAAAGAAAGCATGCATTTAAGTAAGAAAATGTTGAATAAAACAAGAGTTGTCTCTCTTTATCTATTATTTTTATATTTCAAAGTTCACTGAAAGAAAGTTTATGAGAGTTTCTTGTAATGATTGTTCTCAGTGGAGTTGCTGTGTAAGGAAAGATTATGTGAGTGTATAAGGAATGTTCAGCATGTGAGTAAGAAGGTTGTTGCATGGTTTCAACTGTCGTGGATTCGTTTGGCAGCTGAATTCTCACTAATTAGCTAAGAATATTTCTTGCTTATATTAGTGACTATAGGCTCCAGACCGCTATGCGGGAAGAGTTATTCTTCACATGCGGACGATCTGATTGGTTGGCATTGACCAATCGGCGAGCGAGTTTTGGAGAGACTTAAGAAAAGTGCACAAAATTGACTACATGAAAATAGAACGATCACAAAATTGTCGCATTGCTGCGATTTGTAAATTGTCTGTAATAACGTAGTGATGATTTACCCATATACCTCCATATACTGTACCTCTTAATCTATAACTTTCTACCTCGGGTGACTCTTGGGCCTTGTATAGTGTGAACATTATAGTAAAATAAAGACGGGCATAATCTCATGGTTGTACTCGCAAAGAGATCTAACTATTGTACTCTCAAAGCAGTTTCTTACTTTAAATGTCTACCGGGAGTCAAGGGTCACTGCAGATCTCAAGCGGAATTCGTATATTCAAACAATCGCTACAAATGCGAGTAAAAGGGACTTTTTCTTGTACCACACTATAAAGTACCCTACTCCTCCTGCCATGCTATATATTTACGAGAGTCGGATCAAACTAAAATGGAGTATTGCAGTCATATATGGGCTGCAGAATCCACAGCGTTCAAAAGCATTTACATGGCTTTATGGTGTTGAACTATTTTCCACCCTACAACCGCTTTCGCATAGTCATAAAAACCTTGCTAGCTACTCTATCGCTATTTCCATGTCAAATGTTCACACTAACTACATTCCTTAGTTACTTCACAACTATAAACAAAATACATACAGAAATTGGGCATCCTCATTCACTTTGTATTCCATTGATAAAGATACCTCACGGACTATCTATCCACAGTTAATTTGTTGAATAGTCTCCCGAGAGAATGCTTTCCCAGTCGCTACGATATTAATCTTCTTCAAGTCTAGGGTTAACCGTTATCTATCCTAAGTAAATGGTGCAACTACCGACGGTTTCCAATTTCGCTCACAAAGCTTGGGCCAAACCGTGGCATGGTTTTCAGGCACAAAATCCTCCGGACCCGATAACATCAAGAAGTCACCTTCTTGGCATGTGAGATCATTGGTCAGAAAGCAAACGTTCTAACCACTCGGCCGACATATGCACTTCTTACACCTCCACCCTTTAACTGCTTACAACAATCTCATTCATTATATTTTATTGATTGATTCGTTTTTCTATGGCTTTTTTACAAATTATTTAAAACTAGAATTTTTCTTAGATTGTGAAAAAAAAAATGAGTGTGGGAGGTAATAATGGTTTTGTGATACAAGTTTATTAATTAACCCATAGCTGGGGAGAGGGGGTAGATTCATACATTTCCCAAGGTTATTTATACGTAAGTAAATAAAACGAACCCGATGGGAATTAGAACACAGTTCTCAGATTAACGAACCATTATCCATTACATCATCCACACATCCAAGCTAACATCACATAAAAGGTATCATCGAAGCGTGTGAACAAATATCGCCTTTTCCCTGTGTACAGAGAAAGAGAAAGGAGATAGCGATTAAACAGATACTAAAATTTGCAACGTGTGTTTAGCGTATCAGCAGATCAAGCAAATCGTAACATTTTGCGAATGGATAAATATAGACTGACTGAAGAGCTATTAACATTTCAATATACAATCCTTGAAGAATTTGTGATGATAGGACGATTAAGAAATTGATTATTAAGAAATTGAACTGTGAATTTTATTGATTCTAGAGAAATTGAAGGTAAGTAATTTTCATTTGATTTTCAAGTTGAATTTATTTTTTACATTTTCTTTATTTTTAATGAAAAAAAAATCCTTTTAAAAATCGCCAGAAAAAAAAAAATATGGTTAACACTAGAAGAATCGAGACGTGAACCTACATCCTTTATATCACGAGTTCTGTTTTTATTTCTTTTATATTCAAGTTTTAGTTTTTGTCTCCAGTATCTCATTTGTCTGTTATTATCTCCTTTATTTCGCGAATTATTATTTTTTATCATCTTTTATATTTACGATTTTCGCCTGGATCTCACATGTTCATCTTTCTCTCTATAATCTTATGCGTTTGTCGCCAACTCATTTATTTCACACGTATCTCATATCTCACACGTGTTTGTCTTTATCGCTTTTGTATTTACGAGTTCGTCTTTATTTCTCATATCCCAAACGTTGGTCTTTATCTTCTTTATCTCTCACCTAGGTCTTAATCTCTTTAATTCTACTGCATTGTCTCTTTTATCTCACGCAATTGTCTTTATCACCTTTATCTCTCGCCACCGTCTTTTTACATCACGCCTACGTCTTTATCACCATTACCTCACGCGATCGTCTTTAACGCCTTCATCTCACACGATCGTCTTTATTTCATCCGTTCGCCTGCATCTCCTTTATCTCACGCGCTCGCCTTTATCTACTTTATCTTACGCGGTCGTCTTTGTCTCACGTGATCGACTTTGTCTCACGCGATCGTGTTTATCTCCTCTTTCTCATGCGATAGTTTTTACCTTCTTTATCTCACGCTACGTCTTTATCTCGCGCGTACATCTTTACCTCATTTATCTCACGCAACCGTTTGTATCTCACGCGTACATCTTTACCTCATTTATCTCACGCAACCGTCTGTATCTCACGCGTACATCTTTACCTCATTTATCTCACGCAACCGTCTTTATCTCACGCGTACATCTTTACCTCATTTATCTCATGCGACCGTCTTTATCTCACGCGTACGTCTATATCTCAAGCGATCGTCTTCATATCATTTTATTTACTTTATCTCACGCGATCGTCTTTGTTTGACACAATTGTCTTTATCTCCTTTATCTCACGCGATGGTCGTTATCTCCACCATCTCGGGCGTAATTCTTTATTTCCTTTATCTCACTCGGCCGTCTTTATATCAGGCGTCCATTTTTATCTACTTTCTCTCCAGCGTTTCTCTTTATTTCCTCCATCTCACGCCATCATGTTTATCTCCTTTATTTCACGCATACGCCTTTATATCCCTTCTCCCACGTGATCGTCTTTATATGACGCGTACTTTTTATCGCCTTTTTTTTTTACGCGATAGCCTTCATAACACACGTTCGTCTTTATCTCCTTTACCTCACGCAATCGTCTTTATCATGAACGACGTCATGACCCATAAAATTCAGCGTTAAATTCATTCGTAATATAAATCCAGGAATAATTACAGATTTCTGCTTATAAAACGTTATTACTAGGTTAACCAATATAATACAAAACAGCGAAATACAAATGGTTTATTCAAAATATTTGCAAAAATATATGAGAACTGAATGCTAATTCTTGAATTGTCAAATTACGGTTATGATATTTGGTTTTAAATGTAAAACTTAATTATCTAACACTGAATTTTGTAAATTTTCACCCACAATCGTTATATTGTTTACAGGGCATCAGGAAGAAAGCAATTGTTAATAATCAGGAATTAATTCAAGATAGAAATGTGTAGGTAGTATAAGAATTATCAGCCTTGGAAATTGTAATACGTCAGGCAAGTTCACTTGTTTACAATTGTCCCACTTTAGTTTAAATAACAAGCTAGCCTTGAGTGGTCAGCGCTCAATTTCAAGCCATGCAGAAATCAACGAGAAACTACTCCACTATCTTTCCCAAGAAGTCAGGATAAATCACACATAATAAACTAAAGGAATCTGTGGAGAGCCATGAACACGTACATTCTGAAGGTACATGACATTTTTTTTTAAATTACTGATGAAATAAGGCTTTATATGTTAGATGTAACGGAATTTCTGTTTCCTTTCCGCAATAAATGTACACATTAACCCTAGAACACTAACCATCAATTAAAGTTACACCACTACTAACCATGGGTATATTTTGAAAATATCAAAAAAAATATTAAATATAAATCTTTATTTGAAATATTTTACATGCTGGCACTTCAGACTTTGTACTTTGTGTTAACATTAATAAGAACTGAAAAACATATTATTTAGGTAAGAAAATCAGGTACTGAAAATTGTAATTAAAAATAGGAAAATTTGCGCTAGTTACTATATACCCATGATTAGTGTTCTAGCGTTAATGACGAATAAACAGTTTATATGTATGAGTGCTAAAAGGTTCACGGCCCGAAAAAATTTCCCAAACTTTGACCAAATGACCTTACATCAGATTTTATTTTAATCCGTTCTCAGTCGAGAGGAAAAAATTAAGGGCCCCTACGTGTAATACTATAGAAATGTATTGATAATCATTTTAGGATAGAATGCATTGTAATTTTGAAAGAAAAGGATTGTCAGTGTTCAGAACCTGTTACATAGCATGACTCGTCTGGTGTTAACCCTCATGTAGATATTATTCATGGCGCCCAATTCGTTCAGCTATTCACAATCGTTTTATCAGATCAATGGTTAAAAATGGCTTCAGGCGAATGAACTCAGTAGGTTTTAAAGAAGACTAAGACCTTGACTCGTGTTCTTAAATAACCTAGATTTATTATCTTGACTATCATATAGATGTCATGCATTTCATTCAAATTGTTTAGAAATGTCTACACTACCAGCTATATGCAGCCGTGTTATCAGATCAATGATTAAAAATGGCGTAACGCTAATGAATTTTCCAGGTTTTAAAGAAGACAATATTTCATCAGATCTTATAGACTGGCACTGCACAATTACAGAGGACTTTATAAAATAACAAAAAAACAAAACAAATCACTTGAAGACTTCCAGCTACAACAACAACTGAATTAGAAAGCACATTGAACTAGAAGAGAAAATAATGGCACAATGAAGATGTTAACTTTCTACGCTACGTTAAACAAAAAGTTAGTTTCTCATCAGTATTTCAAAAGAGCGATAACAGTTAGTGGACTTGAGAAACCTATTTTCCTTAAAATTGTTTTAAGAGAAAGATTTTATAAATTTTTATCAAACGTAACGCTAACCGTTCGGTCAATGAATTCCTAGTGTTTCTTTATAAGGAAACGGCTATTCTCACCATTATATGCATAATACTTCTGACAGAATAAACTCATTTTTTTTTAATAATTTCACCCCCAAATTTATCCATCCCAAGAGATGATGGTAAATTTTAGATGAGTAAGAGAGGGGCTTGGAGAATTTGACACTCACATTGTCATTAAAGACAAGCGAGTCAGAAGGAAACAACTAATCAGCTTGAGTAAATGGGTGGTAGAAAAAGCGAAAAACATTGCTTAGAACTACAGTGGACAAGAAGCTGTAGAGAGCTGGGATACCCCACGTCCTGAGGTGAGGGGACACAACATATGAAAGAAAAAGAACCGAAGTATATCAAATAAACAATATTTGAGAATCATTTGCAGTGTGTTTTATAGTTAAAACTCGTGCTTAACATCAAAAAGAGACGGATGAATTTTCTTGGACACATAATAAGGAAAGCAGATTTGGAGAATTTGAAACTTACAAGACATGTTGATGGAAAGAAGGGCAGATGGAAATATCGAGTACCGACTCAACAAGCTTCAAAAATGGATAGGAGAGGAGAGGCAAATATTATCTGGAGCTTTTTTATGCTTTTCTTAACCCAACACAAAGCCCAAAAGCTATTCAAGCTGAAGGCTTATTGAATGGGATTGTTTTATGAACATAAAATCTGTAGAATATGACATTAAGTAGGCTAGAAAACGTATGAAACTATTCGAATAGAACTTCCTTCTTACTAATGGAATACGAAAGGAATAAACATGTTTAATCCATGCGTACATGACATAGCGGTCAGGTTAGACAGTTTGAGCCATGACCACCTACAAGGTCACGGTATATAAAAGATGAAAAAGAGATTGCACAAGTTCAAACCTACCCTCTCAACTTGAGGACTTTCAACTGCGGCGACAATTAAAATGAGTAGCACATGTAAGAAAAAATGATGACATGATCGAGATGTTGGCGTTCCACACAACTTCAAGCAAAAAGCTAGGAAGGAAACGCCGATCAATACTGGAAAGAGTGACTGGACTTGAGAAACATATTTTCATGACAGATTGTTTTAAGACAAAGATTTTGTAAATTTCAATCGACGCTAGCCGTTACTGCTCGATCAATAAATACTGAATGTTTCCATATTTGGAAATGGCTAATATTACCATTACCTTTAGAGATTAGAGCAGATATTTGATTTCGATCCAGTTTTGGAGCAAACAAATGCTGTCCTCGTGTAACATTGGCTGCTTGGTTAATGAATACCGATTTCTTTCGTTATAAGGAAAAAGCTAATATTATCGTAAACATTAGAGATTAAGAGAACAGATACATTCACTTTGATCGCAGTCTTATCGACAGAGAGCAAAAAAATGTAACTCGAGTAGTAGTGACAGCTTGATTAATGAATGCCGAATATTTTCCTTTTACATTCTCGCATTTAACGGCTCCTGCTTTAAGAGTTTCCCTTTTCCTAAAATATCTAACAAACAATGTAAGAGAATCAAGACTACCTATCTTCTATTTAACCCATATATGGGAGAAGACGGCTTTATGTATTTCCTAATGGTATTATACGAAACATAACGTAGGAGACTGCTTCAGAATTTGAACTCGTCTCACCGACTCCATTTTACACTAATAATTATTATGCCACCCTTGCATCCCATTGTAAGTTCATGAGTTAAATTTTCATAGGCTGCTTCTCTAATTAATCTCCATGCAAGACGATGTTAAACTATCTTAATTTCTTAAATTATTAATGAGATAATGTGAATTCTTCAGTATCCTATTAAAATCTCCATAACCTGCATAAAACCATTATGATATACACACATCTTAATTTGTATTGATGACCTCGAGATCTTAACAAGATAATCAATTTAATATTCATTTAACATAAAGTATCTTCCTTGATGTCTGCCCGAGACTAATAGATATCAATGGAGAGAGAAGAAAATGAGAAGAAAAAAGCATTTTAGAAGCATTTTTGTTGGTTGAGATAGTTGTGTATTTATCCCTACTTTATCGGTTTTCGAATGTTTACTTAATACAACACTCAAGAGCCACTCAAGAAAGAGGGTTAATGCATGAGGTTGTTGTATGGACGTAAGAAGAAGTACGTGCAGATTATGTGGACATATAGGATTGGTAGCAGTTAACCCTCGACTTGAAGAGGTTAAGACTGTAATGATAAAGGAAGCATTCTCTCTGGAGTCTGTTCCACAAAGTAACGGCTCCCGCTGTAGAAGCGGCCTAAGTGGAACACTCTCCTTACTAATGGAATATAAAGACAATTAGAATAAGTCTACTTTGTGTACGTTATAAGTTTTCTTATAGTTTTAGGGTTCTTGTAAAATGAAGTGATTTCATGTCTCAACATTCTTTAAGCTACATGGTACGTTATTAATCGACCGAATAGCGAGATAATACCTTCGTTTGAGATTTATAAAATCTTTCTCTTAAAACAACTTTTTAGGAAAACAGGTTTCTCAAGTCCAGTAACTGTTATCACTCTTTCCATTATTAATGGAGGTTTCGTTCCTAACCTTTTATTTGAAGTAGTGTGGAATATCAACATCTTGATTATGCCATTATTTTCTCTTCTCAAGCCCAGTAGCTGTTATCACTCTTTCCATTATTAATGGAGGTTTCCTTCCTAACCTTTTATTTGAAGTATTGTTGAATATTAACATCTTAATTATATCATTACTTTCTCTTCATATTACACGTGCTATCCATTTTATTTGCTGTGGTAGTCCTTAAATTATGCAGTTTCTGTTATTTGATACTGCCGTCATGACTAACAAAAAAGGAATAATTCTAGCTGATATCATCAGAATAAACCTTTCAAACCTTCCGATATAACAGCTCAGAGTACATTACTAGCCAGAGTAAATTAGGTGTTATGCTAGGCTATGATCTTTTATAAATAGGACATAGGTTAGGCTAGGTTATTTTATATGATAGCGAGGCTATGTTATACCTACCTAACTTAGAATATACACCTCACTTTTCGATGTAATAAAATGTGTATTATTTTATTCACAGATGATGAAATAGATAATTCAGAGAATCCCTCAGATTTGGGTTTTTTTTTTGTGGTGGGGCATTTCTTAGTTTGCACATTAGTAGGTGATGTAATGAATATACATACACCTGGGTTCCCCCTCACAGTAATATGATTGGCTGGTGTCAGGCATAAATACAGACTGATGTGGAGGTACATGGACGACGCCTATTGACGACGTCTATTGGCTACTCCTATTGTTTTCGCCTATTGGCTACGCCTATTGCCTACCACTATGACGAGGACCAGTCCATTACGGTTATCTGCTAGATTGTCCTACCCGGTTACAGTAGTCAATAACCTCTTTGCTACTTCGAACAAATATATCCCTTTCCGTAGGTCAAACTTTTGGATGACTAATTGCTCAAAAGAATTGAAGATTTTGTTATTGACCATTATTTTGTGTTTAGTCTGCAGACCTCGATAACATAAAATTCTAGTTGGTACCCTGTTCAAAACCTCCAGTTCGGTAGTTGTTTTGTCTACATTGGCACGCTGGGCTACCGAGAAAAAAAAAACAAGATTAAAAGTAGATTCGATATGCGCGAGCTGATATCGACTTTAAAAAAAAAATCAGCGCATTGAATGAATGGGCCATTCTCAGTTGATCTTTGGACACGAGAAACAAGTAAAAATAATTTGGTAATTTCTGTTTGAAAAAATGTCATATAAGAAAAGTGAATGGAATCGTCTTATGTAAACAAGTGGAATTAAGCGGAGTTGAGGAGAGTTAATATTCGGTCCATTGCTAAGTGTACCTTCGTGTATTAAAACTTTTCATTAGTTACATACTGGTTTGTCTTCCTTATTTATTTCTGTTTTCTCAAAAACACGAGATACAATTGGCGACGAACGTTTTGAGATACAGAACTTGTTTTTGAAGTTACCGTCTTCTAGCCTTGCCTATAGAGGCAGGACCTACAAGGCAGCAGAAGTGGATTTGTTTTTGAAGTTACCTTCTTATAGCCTTTGCCTATAGAAGCAGGACCTACAAGGCAGCAGAAGTACATTTGTTTTTGAAGTTACCTTCTTCTAGCCTTTGCCTATAGACGCACAAACTACATGGCAGCAGAAGTGGATTTGTTTTTGAAGGTACCTTCTTCTAGCCTTTGCCTATAAAGGCAGGACCTACAAGTGGATTTGTTTTTGAAGTTACTTTCTTCTAGCCTTTGCCTATAGAAGCAGGACCTACAAGGCAGCAGAAGTGGATTCGTTTTTGAAGTTACCTTCTTATAGCCTTTGCCTATAGAAGCAGGACCTACAAGGCAGCAGAAGTGGATTCGTTTTTGAAGTTACCTTCTTATAGCCTTTGCCTATAAAGGCAGGACCTACAAGGCAGCAGAAGTGGATTTGTTTTTGAAGTTACCTTCTTATAGCCTTTGCCTATGGAGGCAGGACCTACAAGGCAGCAGAAGTGGATTTGTTTTTGAAGTTACCTTCTTATAGCCTTTGCCTATAGAAGCAGGACCTACAAGGCAGCAGAAGTACATTTGTTTTTGAAGTTACCTTCTTCTAGCCTTTGCCTATAGACGCACAAACTACATGGCAGCAGAAGTGGATTTGTTTTTGAAGGTACCTTCTTCTAGCCTTTGCCTATAAAGGCAGGACCTACAAGTGGATTTGTTTTTGAAGTTACTTTCTTCTAGCCTTTGCCTATAGAAGCAGGACCTACAAGGCAGCAGAAGTGGATTCGTTTTTGAAGTTACCTTCTTATAGCCTTTGCCTATAAATGCAGGACCTACAAGGCAGCAGAAGTGGATTTGTTTTTGAAGTAACCTTCTTCTAACCTTTGCCTATAGAGGCAGGACCTACAAGGCAGCAGAAGTGGATTAGTTTTTGAAGTTACCTTCTTATAGCCTTTGCCTATAAAGGCAGGACCTACAAGGTTGCGGAAGTGGATTTGTTTTTGAAGTTACCTTCTTATAGCCTTTGCCTATGGAGGCAGGACCTACAAGGCAGCAGAAGTGGATTTGTTTTTGAAGTTACCTTCTTATAGCCTTTGCCTATAGAAGCAGGACCTACAAGGCAGCAGAAGTGGATTCGTTTTTGAAGTTACCTTCTTATAGCCTTTGCCTATAAAGGCAGGACCTACAAGGCAGCAGAAGTGGATTTGTTTTTGAAGTTACCTTCTTCTAGCCTTTGCCTATAGAGGCAGGACCTACAAGGCAGCAGAAGTGGATTCGTTTTTGAAGTTACCTTCTTATAGCCTTTGCCTATAAAGGCAGGACCTACAAGGTTGCGGAAGTGGATTTGTTTTTGAAGTTACCTTCTTCTAGCCTTTGCCTATAGAGGCAGGACCTACAAGGGAGCAGAAGTGGATTTGTTTTTGAATTTACCATCTTCTAGCCTTTGCCATTACAGGCAATATCGACAAGGTGGTTTGGATTCAGAGTTTCCTTCTCCTACACTTGTTGCTATCCAACGCTCTAGGACGCCATTTGTCTTGTTATTTTACTCCTACTGGGGGGGAGATGAATTCATAACTTTCCCAAAGAAAGTGAGTGTAATGAACTCGATTGTTATTTGAACGCGCCTCTCCGATTGCTCAGTCCGAGCCGCTAACCATTACTCCAGCTAATGTAGTTAAGAAAAAAAGTTTGTTCACCCAGATGATTACCCGCTTTCTCCTCTGTCAAATTTTGCAGCATCCCTGTGACGAGAGCTTTCCAACTTCTCTGACCTTGTTAAAGAATGCAGGGAGAAAAAGATTCACGGTAGTCTAGGTATTCTAGTGCAAATATACAGAGCCTTTTTCGTCTGTGTTATTAACCACTAAGCCTCCCAGTGCCACCGCCCCACCAACAGAAGTCCATGCGCAAACGCGCATGCGCATGAGCGCAAAAGCGCACGCGCGTGTGCACTCGACAAACCCTGTGTCAACAATGATTTCAAACATCAAGAAACATCAAGTATTCCTTTTACATACCAGTTCATTCACACCCAAATTTAGCTTAAAATTATATAGAAAGAGCAATAGAAATTAGAAAATGCACAGCTTTCTTTTCTCTTTTCTCTTTTCTCTTTTCTCTTTTCTCTCTCTCTCTCTCTCTCTCTCTCTCTTTCTCTCTCACTCTTACTTCTTCTTATTCCTACTAATGTCCATTTTTCCCCTCCACCCAACTGTATTTCCCGCTTTACAAACATTTATCTTTCCTACTCTCTTACTAATCTCTTTTTATATAATTTTTTATGTTTTCCTATCTTCCACTTTTTATCAGTTTCTCCTTCTCTCTTTCCCTCATTTCTTTCCTTTCTCTTTTTTCTCTCTCTCTATTTCTCTCTCTCTCTCTCTCTCTCTCTTTCTCTCTCACTCTTACTTCTTCTTATTCCTACTAATGTCCATTTTTCCCCTCCACCCAACTGTATTTCCCGCTTTACAAACATTTATCTTTCCTACTCTCTTACTAATCTCTTTTTATATAATTTTTTATGTTTTCCTATCTTCCACTTTTTATCAGTTTCTCCTTCTCTCTTTCCCTCATTTCTTTCCTTTCTCTTTTTTCTCTCTCTCTATTTCTCTCTCTCTCTCTCTCTCTCTCTCTCTCTCTCTCTCTCCCTGCCAATCTTTCTCACTCGTCCTGCATTTCCTAATTATGACTTTTCTTCTCACTACCATTTTTCCCACTTTTTCTTCATATTTTTTAAATTTTTCTTCGCTTCTATTTCTCCCCTTCCTTCTTTCTCTCGTTTATTTTCATCCTTCTCTTTTTCTCAACCCTTATATCCTCCTTTTCATCTTTCTTTCTAATAAGCATTTTCTCCCATGCACGTATTTCCCACTTTACAAGTATTTGTCTCACCGAAGTATACTCTTTATTCTTCCTTTTTATTTTTCTCTATTTCACATCTCTCTTTCGCTCTCTCTCTCTTCCTTTCTGTTGTCCCCCTCTATCTCTCCCTCTCTCTCCCTCACTCTCTCTCTCTCTCTCTCTCTCTCTCTCTCTCTCTCTCTCTCTCTCTCTTGTGTCCCCCTCTTTTGTGCATGGAGTCATTTACAGGGATATTCACGCGAATTATCGCCCTTTACACATCAGCGGATCGAATTTTAAATACCTAAACAGACTGTTTACTTGAAATTTAAAGAGAAATTTAAAGGAGAAAAAACGGCCTATTATAAAAAGCATCGATCAGCTTAACGTGAATTTGAAAACAAAAAATCAATAAAAACATAAGACACATACACACACATACACACACACAAATATATATATATATATATATATATATATATATATATTGGGTTGGTGCAAAAATAATGTCGGTTTTTGACGTATTTTTTAACGTCAAAAACCGATATTATTTTTGCACCAAACTAATATATATATATATATATATATATATATATATATATATATATATATATCAAGATTGCACAATTGTTTTTGAAATAAATCTATTGATGGGTTAGTTTCATGTTTCTGTTGTAGCTCATTGAAAAATAAAAAAAAAATTCTTTCAATATTCTTTTTCCTTGTTGAATGTTATTGCTTAACTTTTAGAAATTATTTTTTGAGTGGGAATCTTAAACGAAACGACCTTTAAACTCATTGATTCCATAAATAAATAAAATGACTATTTTTGTACGTTGTAACGCATATTTTGCACTTCAAATAAAATTGTACCTCTCTAAAATAATTGCTTTCGAAAAGCTACATAGTAAGAGAGTCTCTTAACGATTGCCATCCGTAATTTTTATTAGTGCGGATTAATAAAAATTATGGAGGGCAATTGTTAGGAGACTCGTAATAATTTAGTGAGTTCGATTGTGGAAACTAATGCAACCTCAGTAAATAATTCTTTAGGAAACAGTGAGAGAGAATGCATGATCATCAGTAAAAGGATGAGCCCAAAATGCGATTTGCAGGTAGGGGGGCACTAAAATCAAGAAGATGCAGAAGTTGGAATATCTTGGAAGTGTTTTAACGGAAACATATACATTGGCTTGCATAATAACATCTGACATAATGTACTATTTCAAGAATAGATCAATTTATTACTTGTGACCAGTAGATTCTTCTGTTAATATCTAACATAAATATAACTTGGAAAATGTTCTCATCATTGGTTGGTTAATACCAATTTTATTGTGAAAACATTGGCTTGCATAATGACATCAGACATAATGTACAATTAGGTTGGTGCAAAAATAATGTCGTTTTCTCACATGGAAACATATGTGAGAAAACGACATTATTTTTGCACCAACCTAATATTTCGACATTGGATCAATTTATTATTTAATAACAATAGAAAACTGATCACCCATTTTGTGACGATTACATACATCTGTTAAAGTCTAACGTAAATATATCTTGAAAAATGTTCTCATCATTGGTTGGTTAATACCAATTTTATTTTGAAAACATTGGCTTGCATAATAACATCTGACATAATGTACTATTTCGATATTGGATCAATTTATTACTTAATAACAATAGAAAACTGATCACCCACTTTGTGACCAATAGATTCTTCTGTTAATATCTAACGTAAATATATCTTGGAAAATGTTCTCATCATTGGTTGGTTAATACCAATTTTATTTTGAAAACATTGGCTTGCATAATAACATCTGACATCATGTACTATTTCGATATTGGATGAATTTATTACTTAATAACAATAGAAAACTGATCACCCACTTTGTGACCAATAGATTCTTCTGTTAATATCTAACGTAAATATATCTTGGAAAATGTTCTCATCATTGGTTGGTTAATACCAATTTTATTGTGAAAACATTTTCCCAAGAGCATTTGAACATAAGTCAATATAATGAACCAGACCGGAATAGGTACTTGGCTCTCCTATCTCCAATTCTGAGCTGTTATTCATTACACACCCGTAAATCTAATCTCACAGTTCCTGGCATTCCCATCTAGGTTACACATCTAGGTATTAACCAGGTTTAATGTTGCTTAACTTTGGTGATCCTACAAGAATTGGTATTTCAACGTGATATGGCTCTAAGCAAGTTTGCATGGCTGTCAAGCCTTTTACTTGTATCGTTTTAGGGGAATCATTTTATTACATAAAAAAGAAAGCCGATCACACTCTTTATGACCAGTAGACACTTCTATTAATATTTAACCTAAATATTTTCCCATCATCGGTTGGTGAATATGAATTTTATTGTGAGAACTTTTTCTTGTATAATAACATTTGACATAGTGTAATATTTCGAGAATAAATCTATTTATTACTTAATAACAATAGAAAACTGATCACCCACTTTATGACCAGTAGATACTTCTGCTAATGTTTAACGTAAATATGTCGTAGTAAATGTTCCCATCATTGATTGGTTAATACCAATTTTACTGTGAAAACATTGAATTGCCTAATAACATCTGACATAATTTATGATGTTTCTCAATATCTCGAATTTATTTCCAAGAATTAAACACAAGAATCGCATGTTCCACAAGATAATGCAGTTCGCCATACTGTGGGTCCTACCAACAAGTTTTTAGATACCATGGCAATAAAAAAATATGTTCTGGCCTCGCCAGAGACAAGATTTAAGTCCCATAAATAATGTATGGACTCATATTAATCACAAACTGTCTTGAAGACAGTTCACAAAAACAAATCAACTGTGAAAAAACGGCAAACATGATTGATACAATACAATATTGATATTTCCCGATCTAAGAAGCTTTCTACAATGATGACTAACACATTTATATGCTTAAGGTGACTCAAAGGATATGTAAGCCTATATTAATTATAAAAAGACTTTCTTATGTTTGCTTTCTTTCAGATTTTCTGGTGCCTTTACTCCCATGAAAATGTTAAAAACTGCTTTGTCTTATTTACTGTTAATCCTAATATATATATATATATATATATATATATATATATATATATATATATATATATATAGTACAAAAAACCG
Organism: Acanthosepion lycidas; assembly: GCA_963932145.1. NCBI lineage: Eukaryota > Metazoa > Mollusca > Cephalopoda > Sepiida > Sepiidae > Acanthosepion > Acanthosepion lycidas. The sequence continues at coordinate 19,243,208 of OZ010598.1, forward strand.
TTGATGTAACCAACAGACAACTTCCCAAGACGTAAAACTCTTATTCAGATAAAGTCTCGAACAATAACGACAATACTGAAAAAAAGGAAAAAGGCCTAAAGGTAAACCTATCTACTCGGTAAAGTTCTCGAAGACTAGATTGCCTAGACAAAGCCACAAAACCTTTGCAAATATTAAATACTATGAAAGGATGGTTATAACCAGAGTTTCACACACACGCGATCTTCAGACGACTTGGACGCCTTTAAATAACAAGAAAATCACTCTGTGTTACAATTACAGATTAACCAGCTTGAAAAACCTCTTTCAACAGAAAGACATGATGGTAAATGATGGTATATATATATATATATATATATATATATATATATATATATATATATATATATATATATATATATATATATATATATAGAGAGAGAGAGAGAGAGAGGGGGGGAGATTATGAAATGGACAAAGTCCGACAATTATTTTAAGACATTTTTATTTTTATACATTCTTTTTATAGATACAAATATTTAAGTAAATGCTAAACAGTATTAACGACATTTACCGCCTGAATGTCCGAGAAATTTTCATAGAAAATATGCGTCCTCCGACAGGAATCGAACCTGTATTCTATAAGGAATCGTGATATAGGATACAGGTTTGATTCCTGTCGGAGGACGCATATTTTCTATGAAAATTTCTCGGACATTCATGCCGGTAAATGTCGTTAATACTGTTTAGCATTTACTTAAATATTTGTATCTATAAAAAATGTATAAACATAAAAAATGTCTAAATATATATATATAATTAATACAAATAAAATTTGTCATTTAGCTGATTGATGTTATATTCAGCACTTCAACACTGGGTTTTTTTTTTAGATGAACTGTTTTGCAATCATTCTGTCCACTCGTCAGGAAGTGGAACGATTGGAAAACAGTTTGTCTACGAAACCCCCTGAGTTGAAGTGCTGAATATAACATCAGTTAGGTAAATGACAAAAAGTCTAGGTATCATAGAGGAAAGTTTATTAGAACAATTACTATGAAAGTATTCATTTTTTTTAAAGTACAGGGGAGGTACGTTACGGTTGTTGGAAAGTGACTAAAGACGAGATACCAGTTCAGGACCAATAATATATATTTTTGATTGATAGTTCTTCATCATGTAGCTTCATAAACTATGTCTCTTGCTCTGTAACGCTCTACATCGAGTGATTCTTACGCCTTGTAAAGGGTGAAAATTTATGTAAAATAAACTCAGCATACAGATGCGCATTTAATATTAAGCAAGCTTTAATTAATTAACTTAAAATGCAAATTGAAATTGAAATATAAAATGTATAAACTATAGTTGTATTCAATACTGAATCTACTTAAACATGAGCAAAATTATACTCATTTTTTTCTGAAGAATATTTAATTCTCATCATATGGGGTGTGGCAGAAATACCGCCCAAATTTTAAATGTTGACAAAAAGACAAAGATAACGGCTATTAAAAAAATTATTTCACCGTTGTTTAAACAAATTGTTTTTATTCATTTGGTTTTGTAAATAACATCCTCCAAATGGTTGTTTATATTCACCATTCATTCTTTTGGCCGATTTCTAAAGTTTTTCATCAATCGCTCCGAGGTCTTCCATATGGCGTACTTCGAGGTCCGCCAGGTGGTGTTCTTCGAGGTCTTCGAGATGGCGTTCTTCGAGATCTTCCGGGTAGCGTTCTTCGAGATCTTCTAGATGGCGTTCTTCAAGGTCTTCCAGGTGTCGTCCTTCGAAGTCTGCTGGGTGACGTTCTTCGAGGTCTTCTAGTTGGCGTTCTTCGAGGCCTTCCAGATGGCGTTCTTCGAGATCTTGCAGGTGGCGTTCTTCGAAGTCTGCTAGGTAGCGTTCTTCGCGATCTTCTAGGTGGCGTTCTTCGAGGTCTTCCAGGTGGCGTTCTTCGAGGTCTTCCAGATGACGTTCTTTGAGGTCTTCCAGTTGGCGTTCTTCGAGGTCTGCTAGGTGGCGTTCTTCGTGATCTTCTAGGTGGTGTTCTTCCAGGTCTCCCAGTTGGCGTTCTTCGAGATCTTGCAGGCAGCGTTCTTTTAAGCGTTGAACCTGTAGCCCTGAAATTTTTAATCCATAGCACTATCGACTTCCTATCAGCATTACTCGGACTAACATGAAATAAGCAGGAAGAGCTTTCTGTATTTCAATTACAGATTAACCAGTCTTAGAAAATGTTTCAACAGCAAACGTACGGTGTGCACCGGTCTAAGCCATGGTCGCAATTAATGGTGTCTGAAAAGAAAGCGGCAAGATATTAACTAAATGGAGACATGATTATCACTTGCCTAAGTTCACTATCATCAAAAAGGTGACACTTTAAAATGTTGAAAATATTTCTGCCGAACCCTGTACATTGATCTAATCATACAAGTTTTTAAGAGTTCTCATTGAAACCCGTGTAAATAATATATGGTTTTGCGAGAAATATTTCAGTGCAGACTCCTGTTTTGCTTTGTCTTGTCTATTTTTGCCTTATTTGGAACAATACGAAGATTCTGAGATAATTAAAAGCCCAAAAAAATGGCTGATTGCGTAACATCTCGCCTGAAAACATTTTCGTATAATTTGTTGCCACTGACGAAAAACCAATTATTGCTCCGTTTGTCTTTTCTTTTTACTTAATGTCTTCAATAAATAAATAAATAAATATGACATGAAAGTAGGTGCCTCAAGCATCACTGAAAATACCTCGATTAGTTTCATGAGATAATGTTTAGAAAATGAAAATTAACTGTCTTCTTCTTTAAAGATTTTCCTTATTTCTGTCAAACCGAAGCGCCTGCAAGGTTTTTACCAAGAACGGGTGTTCTCATTCAGAACCTTTTAGATTTGCGTCAATCATTCTAAGACGAAATGGATCAATCGCAGTAGCCGGCTCCTCCTTTTCCAGACTGAGGAGCTACTGAATTTCTCTGGACCAGCTCTCTATGATAAAATTAATACACAGTAAGTTCAGTAATTTTTTTTATTACGAAAGTTTCTTTAATTTTCTAGAAGAACGAACACATATTTATTCCCCCGTGTGTATATATATATATATATATATATATATATATATATATATATATATATATATATCGAAATGGACTAAGTCCGACAATTATTTGAATATATTTTCTGCTTATACATTATTTTTTATACATACAAATATTTAAATAAATGCTCTGTTTATAATGTAGTTAATAATGTTTATTATAAACAGAGCATTTACTTAAATATTTGTATCTATAAAATATATAAGCACAATATATTTATATATATATA